>LPNX010841132.1:87748-121238 GCA_001517045.1 Pseudotsuga menziesii
ATGGAATTCATAGCAGAAATGGGAAACATTGTATATATGAGTATCCATTTGTGTTATGGATTCATATACCCCCATAATGCATATGCATTATGACACATATGCATTATGGAGGTCTATGAATCCATAGGGAAAATGAACACTCATATACAAAAAGCTTGCCATTTCTGCTATGAATTCCAAAATGCATATGCATTATGGAAGCCATGGAATAAAAGGACAACTTTTCATCTAAGTACATTCATTTGTGTTATGTATGCATAGGCCTCCATAATAGATATGTGTTATAAATCATATGTGTTATGAAGGCATATGCATTTAATGTATTATCGTTTGAATTTAGATTTTTTGTAATGCATGCGTTATAACACATATAAATTTCTTCTTTTTATAAAAAAAATTGATTCATGGGAGGAGGATTCTCTTTTCATTGCAAGACAAAAAAACATCTAGAGTTGCACACATATATTATCAAGCTTGATAGTTCTCTTGTTTTTTTTCAAATTTAGAGGCAATCAAAAATGTTTTATAGTTTTTTATGGGTAATTTATGTAGTAGAAGCTGAAAATATTCAAGGAAGGTGGTTACACCAGAAGAAATGGAAGAACAAAGGAAAAAGTACAAGAAAAAACATAGAATTATAAACATTCAAGTGACGAGAGAGAGATTCCCACCCCTCCTCCATAATTGAAGCAGAGGAATTCAACAGGAAATAAAATGGATGATATCTCACTACATCAATTCAAGCGACTAAATTTCAAACTAGAAAATATGAGTTCGCCATCGATTCCCATGGATTCAATGATTATTGCATCTTTCCATGATCCATCGATCCATAATTCATTCTTGAGTTCATCACATTCCAATCATAGAGATGTTCAAGAAGACAATAATTTTATTATTGGAAAATAGTTATGGGGAGGATACCAGTACCAAGATATCATTTGTTGAACATCTTGGTGAATAGTTTAATAATTTTGTTTCTAATGTTGCTTGCCAAAAACCATCCCATGTGGTTCAATCTCCAAATCAAAGTATCCAACCTGCAGTAGATGTCAATGTTAGTCTGCTAGTTGAAATACTATTGAACCTTTCATGTCGATGAAAGAATAGTCCTAAGCGCATACAAGAGGACGAGATCACCTTGTCTTCCATGGAAGGTAAGATATCTATATGCAATATCAATCACCATTGTTCACAAATTATTCAAAGTTATTTTGAACCTAAATATGATGTTGGTAAATTCCAATTAATTTTATCTTTTTTAAAATATAGGATTTTGGAAATAGTTATAAGAAAATTAAGAATAAAAGCACTGAAAAATACATAATCAAGTAATCAAATTGTAAAATATATTGTTGATGCATTCACATCAATTGGTAAAAAACTCATTCACATCATAAGAATGCAGATTGCCGTGTATTTGTTGATTCAATTTTAAGTAGAAGCACAAGACAACATCGTTTACTTAAATTAATGTCAAAAAGTGTTAAAATGCATCCAAAAACCCTAAAAATAGATTCCATCAAAAGAGACAGTCTTGATACAGAGTAGACACTAAGTGGTAGGTTTCCACGTAAATACATGAAGTTAGTTGAAGTAGTGATGGGACTGGTGTATGCATTTTGGCATGATAACACTAGGCTTTCTTCAAACACGAAGGATGTGTTAAGAAATTGTAGGGGTTCTAGGGATCATGAAACGCACATTAAACACTATATTGACATGACACAAACTCAACTTTATGAGATATTTAAATCCACCCATGTAGATTTAAGGCTTGGCCAACAATATTTTAAAAAATGCAAACCTTGGTATGTTAGTATCAACACCATCCATAACACATGTTGTTGTATATACCACATAGAGTTTGATTATTATTATAATACTTTTGTGAATATAACTCATTTTTTCAATTCTAACTATCCATAAGAATTCTCAATACAATACTGTCAATGTTAGCTATATATTTCATCCATATCATCATTTGTTCGGTTCAAGATGGACATACATATTATGCAAAAACCTTGTAGATGGTACTTGCAACAAATGTGGTGGAATATCAGTATGGAATGAATGCATCCATGAGAGTGAAAAGAATCCATTTGGGAATGAAAATGTTGGGAAACAAATCATCCAATATGAGACCTATCATTTGAATGATCCGAAAGAAAGTCATAATATTAAATCAGTGAATTCACATGTAACAATGTCTTTGTGAAATTTTGATTAAAAATAGTTTATTGTATTTCTAATTGTTCTATCTCGTTACCTAATTCCCGATTATTATTTTTCCTGATAGGTACAAGTATGTTATTTTATTTCAGAGTTTCGTAGAAATATTCAACATTACTTTCAACATGTTGATATGGATTGTTGACAAGTTGAACAATTTAGAATATGTATAGATACATTCCCCCTTAAAACAATATTTTTAGTGGTTGATTTCGCTTCAAACTACACCCTACAACAACAAATGAGATACAAAGTCAATACTACCATTTAGATCAAGTGAGCATGATGATACATATAACTTACAAGCATAGGCCAGATAGTAGTAAAGAGAAGTAGGTGATATTGAGAGAAAGTTACTTCTATATAAGTGATCACCAAACCCGCAACATCCATTATGTGCAACACTGCTTCCAATTGTACTATGATCGGTTTATCGCTCGGTTATACCATTTTGTTGACAGTGGTTATGGTCAGATGGTTCTATAGAGTAGTCCAAAAAGTTTGTATATTTCAATTGTTGTCTTTGTTGCACATCTCTTGGGTGACCGTTGGTAGTGTGACCACATCCACAATGACCAAACATAGTATTAGGAGTGGAAGGAACCCAATTATTCTACCCAATTTGGATTTTGACACCCAATGCAATAATTTCCATATGTTCCACTGATACACAATTCATTCCTAAGTTCATCACATATTGATCATAGAGATGTTCAGGATTATAATAGTTTGTTATTGGAAGTCAGTTATGGGGAGGATACCAGTACTAAGACATCATTTGCTAAACATATTGTTGAATATTTTAATCATTATTTTCTTGATATTTCTTGCCAACAACCATCCAACCTGGATCAATATGGCAAATCAAAGTATCCAACCTACAATATATGTCAATGTCACTCCACCTGTTAAAATACTATTGAACCTTTCATGTCAGTGAAAGAATACTCCTAAATGCATACAAATGGATGGGATTTCCTTGTATTCCATGGAAGGTAAGATACCTATACACACTATCAATCGTCATTGTTCACAAATTATTCAACATTATTTTGAACCTAAATCTGATGCTGGTAAATGTTAATTATTTTTTATGTTTGATAAACTCTAGGATTTTGGTAATAGTTAGAAGAAAATTAATAAATCATTGACAAATATATAATCAAATAATCATTTTGTAAGATCACTTGTTGATTCATCCACATCCATTGGTTAAAAAAACTCATTCATGTGATAAGAATGTGGCTTCTTGTGTATTTGGTGAATAAATTGTAAGTAGAAGCATAAGACAACACCATTTGCTTGAATGAACATTAGAAAATATTAAAATGCATCCAAAAACCCTAAAATGATATTCCATCAAAAGAGATATCGTTGATAGAAAGGGAGAAATGAATAAAATATGGGCATTAAGTGGTAGGTTTCCATGTAAAGACATGAAGTTAGTTGAAGCAATGAAGGGAATAGTGCATGCACTTTGGCATGATAACACTGGTACTTCTTCCAACACAAAGGATATGTTAAAACACTATAGGGTTTCTAGGGATCATGAACCCCATATTAAAAACTATCTTGACATGACACAAAATAAACTTTATACGATGTTTAAATCAACCCATGTAGATTTGAAGCTTGTCCAACAATATTTTGAAAATGCAAACCTTGGTATGTTAGGATCAACACGATCCATAACACATGTTGGTGTAGGTACGACATAGATTTTTATTATTATTATAATACTTTTGTACATATACGTCATTTTCTGCATTCTAACTATGCATAGGAATTATCAAGTACAATATCACCAATGTCATCTAGATATCTCATCCATACCATCATGTGTCTGAGGCAAGATGGACATACATATTATGAAAAAATATTGTGTAGATGGCACTTGCAACAAATGTGGTGGAATAACATTATGGAGTAAGTACATCCATGAGAGTGAAAATCATCCATTTGTGAATGCAATTGTTGAGAAACATATCTTCCAATACGAGACCTATCAGTTGCATCATGGGAAAGAAAGTCAAAAGTTTAAATCAGTAAATTCACATGTAACAATGTATTTGTGAAATTTTGGTTAAAATTATCTTATTGTATTTCTAATTTTTCTATCTAGTTATCTAACTTATACTTTTTTATTTTCCCAACAAGTGCAAGTATGCAATTTTATTCTAGAGTTATGTGGAAAGATTCAACAGTACTTTCAGCATGTTGATTGTATTGGTGGAAACATGAAAAATTTATAATATGTAGAGATACATTCCCCCTCGAAAAAATATTGTCAATAGTTGATTTCATTGAAAACTACACCCTACAACCACAAAATGAGATACAATGTCAATACTATCATTCATATCAGGTGAGCATAATGGTACATATCACTTATAGGCATGGTCCAGATAGTAGTGAAGCAAAGCAGGTGATATTAAAACAAAATTACTTCTATATAAGTGGTGACCAAACCCACGAAATCCATTATGTGCAACACTACTTCCAATTGTTCTATGATCAGTTGATCAGTGGGGATATACCATTTTGTATACATTGCATATGGTGAGATGATTACGTAGGGTAGTTCAAAAATTCACATGTATCTCATTGGTTGTATTTGTTTCACATATCTACAGAAACCATGGGTAGTGTGACCACGTCACAGTGACCAAAGACATTATTGTGAGTGGACGGAACCCAATTATTTTTCTTGGTTCAAATTGTTACCCCCTAATGAAATAACTTCCATATGTTCCACCGATCCACAATTCATTCCCTATTTCATCACATGTCTATCATAGGTATGTTTAGGAAGACAATAGTTTATTATTGGAAGTCGGTTATGGGGAAGATACCAACACTAAGACATCATTTGTTGACCATCTTGCTTAATATTTTAATGATTTTGTCCCTAACTCTACTTGCCAACAACCACCCTAGGTGGTTCAATCTCCAAATTAAAGTATCCAACATACAGTAGACGTCAATGTCACTCCACCTATTGAAATACTACTAAACCTTTTATGTCAATGAAAGAATACTCATAAATGCATACAAGTGGACGAGAGTGCCTTATATTCCATGGAAGGTAAGATACCTATACACATTATCAATCATCAGTGTTCACAAATGATTCAACAATATTTTGAACCTAAATCTAATGCTAGTAAATATCATTTTTGTATATCTTTTTCGAAATCTAGGAGATTGGTGATAGCTAGAAGGAAATTAAGAATAAAAGCACTGAAAAATACATAATCAAGTAATCACATTGTAAAATTGCTTGTCGATGCATTCACATTCATTGGTAAAAAAATAATTCACATGACAAGAATGTGGCTCATAGTGTATTTTTTGAATCATTTGTGAGTAGAAGCACAAGACAACATCGTTTACTTAAATATACATCATAAATTGTAAAAGTGCATCCAAAAACCCTAAAAATATATTCCATCAAAAGAGACAATTTTGACACAGATGGAGAGATGAATAAATTATGGTCATTAAGTGGTAGGTTTCCATGTAAATACATAAAGTTAGTTGAAGCAGTGAAGGGACTAGTGTATGCATTTTGGCATGATAACACTAGGTATTGTTACAACACAAGGGATGTGTTAAAACACTATAGGGTTTTGAGGGATCATGAACCCCACATTAAGAATTATTTTGACATGACACAAACTCAACTTTATGATATGTTTAAAGCCACCCATGTAGATTTGAGACTTGGAAACCATTATTTTGAAAAATGCAAACTTTGTTATGTTAGTATCAACACCATCCATAACACATGTTGTTGTAGATACCACGTAGAGTTTTATTATTATTATAATAATTATGTATATATGCCATTTTTTGCATTCTAACTATGCATCGGAATTCTCAAGTACAATATCACCAATGTCAGCTAGAGA
Source organism: Pseudotsuga menziesii (assembly GCA_001517045.1). NCBI lineage: Eukaryota > Viridiplantae > Streptophyta > Pinopsida > Pinales > Pinaceae > Pseudotsuga > Pseudotsuga menziesii. The sequence continues at coordinate 93,892 of LPNX010841132.1, forward strand.
TTTCATCTATACCATCATGTGTCTAAGGAAATATGGGGATACATATTATGCAAAAACCTTGTGTAGTTGGTACTTGAAACAAATGTGGTGGAATAGAACTATGGAGTGAGTGCATCAACGACATTGAAAATCAACCATTTGGGAATGCAATTGTTGAGAAATAAATATTCCAATATGAGACCTATCAGTTGCATGATGGGAAAGAAATTCAGAAGATCAATTTGGTGAACTCATGATTAATAATGTCTTTGTGAAATTTGATTAAAATTATCTTATTGTATTTATAATTGTTCTATCTAGCTATCTAATTCCTTATTTTTATTTTCCCAATAGGTGTAAGTATGTGATTTTATTACAGAGTTTCATGGAAATATTCAACATTAATTTCAACATGTCTATATGGTTGTTGGAAATATGAACAATTTATAATATGTAGAGATACATGCCCTCTTGGAACAATATTGTCATTTGTTTATTTTGTTGAAAACTACACCCTACAACCACAAAATGAGATACAAATTCAATGACTATCATTCAGATTAGGTGAGCATAATGTTACATATGACTTGCAGACACATTCCATATAGTAGTGAAGAGAAACGGTTGATATTGAAATGAATTCATTTCTATATAAGTGATGACCAGACCCAGGACATCGATTATGTGCAACATTTCTTTCATTTTCTCATTGATTAGTTCATTTCTAGGGATATATCATTTTTTTGACATTGGAGATGGTAAGAGGGTTGCATAGGGAAGTTCAAATATGCACATGTATTGATCCAGATGGATATTGGTGGCCACCAACCTATTCCACTGGCTCAATAACATTGTCCATTGCGGCAGTGTCCTAGTTATTTTTATACAATTTTTTGGGTCCCAAAATTTCAGGGTCGTTTCGAGGCCCTAAATGACGTTCTTTGGAGATTCAAGAGGCCAAATAGTGGCCTTCAGCATGAATTTAGCCTCATTTAATAGTTGTAAATATCAGATATACCTTTCCAACGGGATTTCAAGCACCTAAATTGGGGATCATATGCAAAGGTTATGACCTTGGGAAGTTGACTGTTCAACTTACCACCTTGGGGCCGCAAACTTTATAATTGTTCATCTTCTAGGGTTATGTTTTAAACCTTTGGCATTCTTTCCCTCATTCTTATTATAAAGAGGCCCCTTGGCCTCATTTTGTATTCTATAAATGCCGACAACGGCAAGTGCATTTTCAACGAGCAGTCAGTTTGGGGATGCAAATCCCTTCAAGGTACAAGTTAACTTTGATATTTCTTTATTTGAAGAACAAATTGATGTTGATACCCTAGATAAGTGGTTGAATTTTCTAGAAGGGTATTTCTCTTTCTAGAACTTTTTCGACAAGGAAAATGTCACATTTTTACTCCTTAAGGCAGTTCCCCATGTCTAAAATTGGTGGGGTACTTATTGGCAACAAATATCATTAGATGAGTCTGGAATGCTTGAGACAAATCCCACCTAGGCCTCTTTCATAGATCTCATCAAGGAACAATATTACCCTATGAGAAAGTATGATGAAAAATACACTAAATGGACCATTCTGCATCAAGTGAGGGACCAGACGGTGTCAGAGTACACCAACAACTTTCATACCTTGTGCACAAAGTTGGATATCAAGGACTCCGAGTGGCACCTAATACTGAAATAGCGCAGTGGTTTGCCTCAGTACATCCAAACTAATATGGAATTCATTGACATCTCTTCACTTGGATCTCCCTATCGGTGTGATGTCAAAATCGAGGAGAAATTTTGGTAAAAGAACAAGAGAGACTTTGGACCTGCAAACCTACCGCGGAAGCAAGGAAAGGGAAACCCTAGCCCACAAAACACAGGACAAGGAAAATACAACTAGTCCCCGCCACAAGAAAAGAATGGGAATGGAAAGAAAAATAAGGACACCAAGAAGTGGTGAGAATTTCATAAAATCCCATGGCACAACATTGATGAATGCCACTCAAAGCAGTCATTGGTAGCCGAGATCAAATCTTCATCAGACCCTGATTCTGATTTAGAACCCAATGTCACAGCTGCATATCATTGATGCAGAACCCACAGTCACTATTTCTACCACACATATTCAACCAGAGGATCCTAAATATTCAAAGGGAGAGGAGTGCCTCTTACACTCACAGATGTGGATAAAGGGAATCCCACTACATTCTTTTGTTGACAACGAAATCCAAAAGAACCCGATCTCAGTAGAAGTCATCAAGATATTAGAGCTTCCAACAACACCACACCTGCAAGCCTACAACATAGTTTGTCTTAGTCAAGGATAAGGTATCTGCATTACTCAACAATGCCTCTTACCATATCGCATCAATCCTTTAAAAGACAAGGTATTGTGTGATGTGGACCCTCTTGAAGTCTGTGATGTTCTTTTAGGATAGCCATATATGTGGAAGCATCATGTTGTATATGAGTCATGACCTCATAGTTTCATTGTCACTTTGGGAGAACAACTCTATTGACTCCTAGAGACAGTTGCCCTTGCCACAGTCTTACAGGGTAGAAATATAATCTCCCACACTAGGAAATTATCCCTCTTCATAATTGTGTTTGAATGAGAACATTAGATCACAGAGACCTCTACACCCTCTATGCAGGGTGTCTCTGCTCATCAGACACAAGAAGAAAATAAATTCTTTCTTTCCTCATCTATCCAAGTACTTATAAAATTCAAGGCCACGCATTCAAGGTGCTCATCTAGAAACAAATCATCCATACAACAAATACAACCCTCTCGGCATGTCAAAGAAAGGCAGGCTTTTCACTTCAGCAAATGTCACACCAGGAGATCAACTCAACACATAATTCGAGATATGATACGGGATTTGAAGAAATGGAGACCATTGTTTCCTAAGGGGGGTATTGATTCATATGGATATCAGTGGCCACCCACCTATTCCACTGGCTCAAAACAATTGTCCATTGTGGTAGTGTCGTAGTTATTTTTCTACATATTTTTTGGTCCCAAACTTCTGGGGTCGTTTTGAGGCCCTAAACGATGTTCTTTAGTGATTCGGGGGGCCAAAAGGTTTACATTGGAATTCATTTTTCCCCAATGAAATGTTTTAAATATTGGATATACCTTCCCAACAGGCTATTGAGCACCCAAATCAGAGATCGTATGCAAAAGTTATGACCCCAGAAAATTGACTGTTCAACTTAACACCTTAGGGCCGTAAAATTTATGGTGGTTCATCTTCTAAGGTGATGTTTTGTACTTTTGGAGTTATTTCCCTCATTATTATTATAAATAGGCCCCTTTTGCCTCATTTTGTATTCTACGAATGGCGGAAGTGGCAAGTACATGTTCAATAAGCAACCAGTTCGTGGATTCAACTCCCTTCAAGGTACAAGTTAACTTTGATATTCCTTTATTTGATGGCCAAATCGATGTTGATACCCTAGATAAGTGGTTGAATGTTCTAGAAGGGTATTTCTCTGTCAACAATTGTTTCGACAGGGAAAAATCACCTTTGCGCTCCTTAAGGAAGTCCCCCATGTCCAAAATTGGTGGGGTTCTTATTGGGAGAAAATATCATTAGATGAGTCTGGAATGCTTGAGACAAATCCCACCTGGGCCTATTTCATAAATGTCGTCAAGGAATAGTAACACCCTATGGGAAACTATGATGACCAATACAATAAATGGACCATTCTACGCCAAGAGTGGAACCAGGTGGTGTCAGAGTACACCAACAACTTTCATACCTTGCGCACAATGTTTGGTATCAAAGACTCTGAGCGGCACCTAATACTGAAATATCGCAATGGTACACATCGCTACATCAGAACTGAGATGGAATTCCTTGACATCTCTTCACTTGGATCTGTGTATTAGTATACTGTCAAAATCGAGGAGATATTTCCGCAAAAGAACAAGAGAGACTTTGGACGTGTAAACCCATCGCAGAATCAAGGCAAGGGAATTCCTGGCCCACAAAAAATAGGGCAAGGAAAATACAACCAACCCCTGCCACAAGAAAAGAAGGGGAATGGAAATACAAAGAAGGACACCAGAAAGTGGTGTGAATTTCATCAAATCCCTTGGAACAACATTGATGAATGTCATTCAANTCCCTGCCACAAGAAAAGAAGGGGAATGGAAATACAAAGAAGGACACCAGAAAGTGGTGTGAATTTCATCAAATCCCTTGGAACAACATTGATGAATGTCATTCAAAGTAGTCATTGCAAGTCAAGATCAAATATTTAGAACCCAATGTCACATCTATAGACCATGGGAAGAAGATCATTAATGCAAACCCCACTATCACTATTGCAACCACACATATTCAATGAGAGGAGCCTAAAGAGTTAGAGTCAGAGGAGCACCTCTTCCACTCGCAAATGTGGGTAAGGGGAATCCTACGACATTTTGTTGTTAACAATGGCAACCAAAAGAACCTGATCTCAATATAATTCATAAAGAAATAAGAGCTTCCAACAACACCACACCTACAACCCTACAACATTGATTGGCTAAGTCAAGGACAAGGTATCTGCATTACTCAACAATTCCTCCGACCATATGGCATCAAGCCTTTCAAATACGAGGTACTTGCGATGTGGCCCCTCTTGAAGTCTGTGAGTTTCTTTTAGGACAACCATATATGTGGAAGCATCATGATGTATATGAGTCACGGCCTCGCAGTGTCATTGTCACTTTTGGAGGACAAGTCTATCGGGCCCCAGAGATAGTTGCACATGCCGCAGTCTTGTGGGGTAGAAAGATAAGATCCCACACCAGGAAACTATCCCTCTTCACAATTGCATCTAAAGGAGAACATCACATCACAAAGGCTTCCACACCCTCTACACATGGTGTCTCCGCTCATCAGACACCAAAGGAAAACAAAGTCATTCTTTCCTCATCTATCTGAGTACCTCTACAATGTAAGGCCACACATTCAAGGTTCTCATCCAGAAACAAATCATCCATATAACAAATACAACCCTCTTGGCATGTCAAAGAAAGGCAGTCTCTTCACTTCAGCAAATGTCGCACGAGGAGATAAACTCAACACACAGTTCGAGATATGATATAGGATTTGACGTAATGGAGACCATTGCTTCCTAAGGGGGGAGGATGGATCAAGATGGATATCAGTGGCCACCCACCTATTCCACTGGCTCAAACAATTGTCCATTGTGGCAGTATGCTAGTTATTTTTCTACGGTTTTTCAGGTCCCAAACTTTCGGGGCCATTTTGAATCCCTAAACGATGTTCTTTGGCGACTTAGGGGGGGGGGAGAATGGTTTTCATCGGCATTCATTTTGTCCCATTTGAAAGTTTAAAATCTCATATATACCTTTCCAATGAGCTATTGAGTGCCCAAATCAGAGATCGCATCCAAACATTATGACCTCGAGAAGTTGATTGTTCAACTTAACACCTTGGGGCTGCAAACTTTATGAAGGTCAGGGATAATTTTAGGGGCGAATTTTATCCCATTGGGCTATTTTTCCATGTTTTTCTCTCAAAAAAGATTCACCATTTTGCATTTTTGAAGCCCTATTTCGCCCAATTTTGATGGGGTAAAAATTTTTCACCCTAAAAATTGCCAAATTATTATATAAACGATATAAAATCCTTGGAAATTAAAATATTTTTTGAAAAATATCGCTAATCATTTTATAGTTGGCGTTTTAAGAATTCGTAATATTCGCCAACATTTATACACTTTTAAATAAGTATGGTTCCTTAAAGGAATTTTGGGGTTCTTGACCTCATTCTTATTATAAATAGGGCCCTTTGGCCTCATTTTGTATTCATCTTGGCACAGATCAACGTAGCAACCACATCTCTTCTTAGAGATAGCTACCACCATTATAGCGGTTGTATTTATAGTTTGTTCTATTTCCGCTATTTAATAGAATATGTGTTTACTATATCTTTGTTTTCATTGGAAAATGTATGTGTTTATGATTATGTATTTGTTCTTTCATTTAGTTCACACATAAATCCGGATTAGTGGTGTCAGGGCAGTCTTCTCTTTGATTGTATTTTAGCACATGTCCTCGATGAGGTCAAGGTATAGAGAGTTGGTTCTCGAACTTGTTGCACTTGGGGAACATCACTCTCACCGTACCAAATGGGCTCCCATGGTGGAAGAAAAGAGAGATGACGGAGCAGGATATCCTATCAATTCGCTGCTCGAGGAAGCCCTCGTGCGACAAAGAAACAAGATGATGGATAGTTTCTCCCAAATCCTTCTACGAATTTCGGTATTAGCAAGTGCACCTTCAACGAGAAGCTGATTCGGGGATGCAAATCCTTCAAGGTGCAAGTTAACTTTGATATTCCTTTATCTTAAGTCCAAATCGATGTTGATGCCCTAAATAAGTGGTTGAATTTTCTAGAAGGGTATTTCTCTATCCATAATTTTTTCGACAGGGAAAATATGATGTTTGTGCTCCTTAAGGAAGTTCCCCATGTCCAAAATAAGTGGGGTACTTATTGGGAGAAAATCTCATCAGATGAGTCTGGAATGCTTGAGACAAATCCCACCTGGGCCACTTTCATAGATTCCGGCAAGGAACAGTATTACCGTGTGGTAAACTATGATGACTAATACACTAAATGGACCATAATGGGTCAAGAGAGGGACCAAACGGTGTCGAAGTACACCAACAACTTGCATAACTTGTGCACAAATATGGGTATCAAGGAGTCCGAGCAACACCTATTACTGAAATATCGAAGTGGTATACATCAGCATATCTGAGCTTAGATGGAATTCCTTGACATATCTTAACTTAGATTTTCCAATTGGTATGTTGTCAAAATAAAGGAGATATTTCGGCAAAAGAATAAGACACACTTTGGACTTGCAAACCCACCGTAGCCGCAATGCAAGGGAAACCCTGGCCTGCAAAATACAGGACAAGGAAAAGACAACCAGTCCCCACCACAAGAAAAGAAGGGGAATGGAAAACAAAGAAGGACACCAGGAAGTGGTGTGAATCTCATAAAATCCCTTGGCACAACACTGATGAATGATTCTCAAAGAAGTCATTGGTAGACGAGATTAAATCTTCATAATCAGATCCTGATTCTGATTCAGAACCCAATGTCATAGATGCAAACCATGGGAAGAAGATCGTTGATGCAGACCCCACTATCACTGTTGCTACCACATAGATTCAACCAGAGGAGCCTAAATATTCAAAGGTAGAGGAGCGCCTCTTCCACTCGCAAAGATGGGTAAAGGGAATCCCACTACATTTTTTTGTTGACAACGGCATCTAAAAGAACATGATCTTAGCATAATTCATCAAGAGATTAGAGCTTCCAACAAAACCACACCTGCAACCCTACAACATTAGTTGGCTAAGTCAAGGACGAGGTATCCACATTACTCAACAATGCCTCGTACCATATGGCATCAAGCCTTTCAAAGACAAGGTGCTATGTGATGTGGCCCCTCTTAAAGTTTGTGTTGTTCTTTTAGGATAGCCATATATGTGGAAGCGTTATGTTGTATATGAGTCACGACCTCGCAATTCCATTATCACTTTGGGAGGACAACTCTATTGGGTCCCAGATACAGTTGCACCTTCCGTAGTCTCGCAGGGTAGAAAGATAAGCTCCCACACCAGGAAATTATCTCTCTTCACTATTGTGTCTGAAGGAGAACATTAGTTCATAGATACCCCCACACCCTCTGCATAGGTTGTCTCTACTCATTAAACACAAGAAGAAAATTAAATCATTATTTCCTCATATATCCAAGTACCTCTATGATGGAAGGACATGCATTCAAGGTGCTCATCCAGAAACAAATCATCCATACAACAAATACATCCCTCTCGGCATTTCAAAGAAAGGAAGCCTCTTCACTTCAGTAAATGTCACACCAGCACATCAACTCAACACACAGTTTGAGATATGATACGTGATTTGTCGCAATGGATACCATTGCTTCCTAAGGGGGGAGCATTAATATGGATGGAGATAGGTGGCCACCCACCTATTCCACTGGCTCAAAATAATTGTCCATTGTGGTAGTGTGCTAGTTATTTTTCTACCATTTTTTGGGTCACAAACTTCTAGGGCCATTTTGAGGCCCTAAACGACAATATTTGGATATTCGGGGGGGGGGGGGGGGAATATGGTTTTCATAGGAATTCTTTGGCCCAATTTAAATTTTTAAATCTCGGATAGACCTTTCTAATGAGCTATCGAGTGCTCAAATCGGAGATCGTATGCAAAAGTTATGACCGCGGGAAGTTGATTGTTCAACTTACCACCTTGGGGCCACAAACTTTATCACAGTTCATCTTCTAGGGTTATGTTTTGAAATTTTTGGGTTCTTTCTCTCATTATTATTGTATATAGGCCTCTTTGGCCTCATTTTGTATTCTATGAATTCCTACAGAGACAATTGCATCTTCAATGAGCAATCGGTTTGTGGATGCCACTCCCTTCAAGGTGAAAGTTAATTTTGATATTTCTTTATTTGAAGTCCAAATCGATGTTGATGCCCTAGATAAGTGGTTTAATTTTCTAGAAGGGTATTTCTTTGTCCACAAATTTTTCGACCAGGAAAATATCACTTTTGCACTCCTTTAGACAGTCCCCCATGTCCAAAATTGGTGGGGTACTTATTGGGAGAAAATATCATCAGACGAGTCTAGAATGCTTGAGACAAATCCCACCTGGGTCTCTTCCATAGATTTCGTCAAGGAACAGTATTACCCTGTGGTAAAATATGCTGACCAATACATTAAATGGACCAATCTACGTAAGAGAGGGACCAAATAGTGTCGGAGTACACCAACAACTTTCATACCTCCCGCACAAAGTTGGGTATCAAGGACTCCGAGTGAAACTTAATATTGAAATATCGCAGTGGTATACATCGGTACATCCAAACTGAGATGGAATTCCTCGGCATATCTTCACTTGGATCTACCTATCGATATGATGTTAAAATTGAGGAGAGATTTTGGCAAAAGAGAGACTTTGGACCTATAACCCACAGCAAAATCAAGGCAAGGCAAATCCTGGCCCACAAAACACTTGACAAGGAAAAGACAACCAGTCCCCGCCACAAGAAAAGAAGGGGAATGGAAAAATAAAGAAGGACATTGGGAAGTGGTGTCAATTTCATAAAATCCCTTAGAACAACACCGATGAATTCTACTCAAAGAAATCATTTGTAGCCGATATCAAATCTTCATAATCATATCTTGATTCCAATTCAGAACCCAATGTCACAGATGTATACCATGGGTAGCATATCATTGATGCAGACCCCGCTGTCACTGTTTCTATAGTACAAATTCAACCAGAGGAGCCTAAAGAGTCAGAGGTAGAGGAGTACCTCTTCTACTCGTAGATGTGGGTAAAGGGAATACCACTAAATTTTGCTATTGACAATGGCAACCAAAATAAATTGATCTCAGCAGAAGTCATCAATAGATTAGAGTTTCCAACAACAGCACACCTGCAACCCTACAACATCGGTTGGCTAATTCAAGGACTAGGTATCTGCATTACTCAATAATTCCTCCTACCATATGGCATCAAGCCTTTCAAAGATGAGTTATTGTGTTATGTGGCCCCTCTTGAAGTATGTGATGTTCTTTTAGGACAACCATATATGTGGAAGTGGCATGCTGCATATGAGTCATGACCTCGCAGTGTCATTGTCACTTTAGGAGGACAACTATATCGCGTCCCAGATCTAGTTGCACCTACTGCAGTCTCGCAGGGTAGAAAGATAAGCTCGCAGACCAGGAAATTATCCCTCTTCACAATTGCATCTGAAAGAGAACATCAGATCACAGAGACCTCCACACCCTCTGCACAACGTGTCTTTGCTCATTAGACACAAGAAGAAAACAAATTCATTATTTCCTCATCTATTCGAGTACTTCTACGATGCAATGCCATGCATTCAAGGTGCTCATCCCGAAACAAATCATCCATATGAAAAATACAACCCTCTCGACATGTTAAAGAAAGTCAACCTCTTCACTTCAACAAATGTCGCACCAGGCGATCAACCATGGGGAGTTCACTCAAAGAACTTATTACATAGCATGACCATTCATAGGATATTAAATAATATCCATAATTTCACTAAATATTGGAAAATACCTCTTAAAATTGTATTGTCGAACCCCCCCCCCCCACAATTATACCTTTCCAATTAAGAAAACCCCTAGTTTTACCAGATATTGTAGGTATCCATTTTAACCAACCTGCTATTAATACCTCATTTATATCATATTATCAAGTTATAATAAATAGGTTCCCTAATTCATCTTAGTATAAGAAAACATGATGCTAAATAAAATAATAATGCAATGCTAATAATGATTCTGCTATGATTGTAGGGGCAACTGATCAATTTGTAGCATTGGATATTGGAATACCCAGCGAAATAGTAATGGGGAAGGAAAAATGCGTAAAAGGAAACCGAGTCAAGAGGTCAATGTAACAAATAATGTAAAAGACTGGTATTCCAATACTCAGTGAAATTCTTAGAAAAGATTATAGTTGCAGATGTTTCACATAACTTTCCAATCTACCAATTTTATATCATGTAAATACAAGTATAACCATAGAGATATCATGTTTTCTATAAGCTTAATAAATTAAACTGCATAAAAATGAAAATTTGATAACCTTTTGTGGATGGATTTCCCTACATTTAATTGTATTTTATTTATTGAGACAAGATGTGAACAAACACTTGATTTTTGTTAAGAACTTACTACAACAAAGAAATAGTATTGATTCATGGGGAAAATGTATTAAGAAAATTTTAAACATTTTTAAATAACTTGAAACAATCCATTGAAAAAAAGTTAAGTACTCATGAAATATTTCTTATCCATTGTGCTAACCTTCCTCTACCTTATTTGACCATCTTGCATACAATCACTTTCTACATTTAACTTTACTTAACATTACATAAAAATCTATTCAACATAAATATTAAATATTTTAAAAAATATAAAAAAAACATTCTAGTTCACACACACACACACATAGATATATAAATATAAAATAAAACAATCTAATATTTAAAAAAATAGCAATCTAGGATCTAGTATAACACAGTAATCAAGGCTCCAGTTGACACCTATAAGCAGTGCTAGGGGAGCATGGCTATTAGAAGTCTGATTTGAAATCGTTCGTAATTCCTACTTATTCTTTAGGAATAGGTCACTAAGAGGTTTCAATGAGGAATTCGATAAGGCATAGCCTTGTGTGAGATATAGAAGGAATTGGAGAGAATATATGTCTATGTTGGTGGCCTCCAAATCTATGAAGAATAATATATATATATATATATATATATATATATATATATATATCCATCTCACTTTTTGAATGGTATTCCTCATCCCACCAAAATAAAATAACCCCCAATATTTATATTATTATTTCAAATTAAAAAACCCCTTGACCCCTTAATATGAGGCAATATATTTTTGAGATTTTTAAGAGTATTAAAACACCCAATATGAATGGACATGATATGATATTTCCTTGCTAGTGAACCAACCATGCGATCAAATCAACACACAGTTCGACATATGATATGGGATTTGACTCAATGAATACCATTTATTCCTAGGGGGAGGATTGATACAGATGGAGATCAATGGCCACCCTTCTATTCCACTAACTCAAAACAATTGTCCATTGTGGCGGTGTTCTAGTTATTTTTCTACGGTTTTTCGAGTCCCAAAATTTTGGGCCCATTTTGAGGCCCTGAACGATGTTCTTTGGAAATTCGGAGGGCCAAATAGTTTTTGTCATGATTTATTTGGCCCCATTCAAAATTTGTAAATCTCAAATAGACCTTTCCAACGAGCTATCAAGCGCCCAAATCAAATATCGTATGCAAATGTTATGACCCCAGGAAGTTGACTGTTCAACTTACCACCTTAGGACCGCAAACTTTATGACGATTCATCTTCTAGGGTTATGTTTTTGCCTAATTTTGTATTTATCTTGGCATGGATGAGAGTAGCAGCCACATCTTGTCACGTCCCCATGCCTCCGACCGGCAAAGAGGGCGTGACTACAAGCTTTATCCGACCGGGCTAACCGCCCATGAACATGTACAGGCTTAAGAATTGCCCAAAACACAGGATGCTGAAAGATGATTTAAACTAAAATATGCACACAGGATTATTCATCATGCACAGGTGCAATTTAATCCTCATTCACAGCGGAAACAACAGCATTCAAACAAGCATTCATTCAACATGTAAACATCAGTCATTAATTAAGACATTACAGAACATGGGATTAATACAACCCAATTTGTAAACACAACGGAATAACCATATTAACATACAAGTAGAAGGGGAGGCTTCAGCCTATTTCATTCAGGCAGAATAGTGAAACAATCACATAATAATCAATTCCATTCTCATGCTATGCACCAGCATCATACCAACTAATTTAAGATAATCAATTCATCCAAGTAACATGAGTAATTTAACGCACAGGGAAGACCACAGATGAACATCATTCAAACCACAGAGAATACTTATCTTTGAGATGAAACTGTCCAACAACTGGCTATGTGAGAGCAACGTTCCACCCAACCATAGATCTCTGTCCAGCCTCTATTCTTTCAGCTGAGAGATCACCCCCGAGCTGGGCTGTGTATCCACTAAGGAGGAACTAGATGGGCTCACTTACAGCCATGGGTTCACTCAAATGGTCATGCACATCCAACACAAGGAAGGTCCCCTTCTCTGCTACACAGTCCCTCAGGAAACTCTTCCCTCCAGTTCTCTTCAGGATGGGCATAGAAAGGTCCAGCTGCTAGCTTCCTGCGATTCCATCCTTCACTGGGTTTATCAAGCAAACCCCACCTCTTTTCCAACATCCACACTTGGATTTCTCACCATTCTGTCAACGAATAACTCAAATCCGTCACTGATTTTCTGGGCTGCAAAAACTGGGTTTTTCCATGGATTTCGGGGTAGCTAATGCTCCCAAATTCACCCTAAGGTTCATACCTATGGATCCCCCATTGTATTTCACTGTCCAATACCAAATCTGGGCATTTTTGGCTCTTCAAAACGTGGGTTTTTGCACAGTTGCGATTTCTAGTTTTTCACCCTGCTGGGAACTCGTTTTTTTTGGATGGAAAATGATGTTGGGTCCTTCCACCATGGAATGGGGATGAGGAAGAAGCAATCCCTAAGAGGTAGAGTGACTTGTGGTACAAGAAAACAGAGCCCATACTCCGCCATACGAATTTCTGGGCTGCCCATGCTCCATTAAAGCCATGGATTGTTTTCTTCAACCACTTCCTTACAACAGAGTTAAATGTCAACAAGGAAAGTCAAATGGGTTATCACAATGACATATGGAAGCCTATGGTTCAATCCCACAACCCCTTCACCACTCCCTAATGGATACACACGGCCCCTTCTCATTCGTTGCCTCCATAGTCAATTTTGGTATTTTATTGCTTGATGTTTATTTTCATCATTTTTACAATGTTCCATGGCTAAATAGCACATGGGTAACATCAGGTCCAATGCTTTGCCATTTTAAATAAAATACGAGCATACACTGGCGGGGCCTTGGCCTTGAGCTCCACGCTAGGTATACATACATCATACAAACGGGGTCAAACCCGGGGACATTACACATCTCTTCTCATCGAGAGCTACCACCATTCTAGCAATTGTATTTACAGTCTGTTCTATTTCCACTATTTAATAAAATACATGTTTACTATATCTATGCTTTCATTGCAAAATTTCTGTGTTTATGATTATGTATTTGTTCTTTCATTTCGTCCACACATAAATCTAGACCAGTGGTATCAGAGAAATCTATTATTTGTATGTTTCTCAGCGCATGCCCCCGACGAGGTTAGGGTATAGAGAGTTGGGTATCGAACTCATTGCACTTGGGGAAGATCACTCTCACCACCCCAAACGGCCTCCCATTGCAGAAGAAAAGAGAGACGACGGAGCAGGAGATCCTATCAAGTCGTTGCTGAAGGAATCCCTTAAGCGACAGAGGAACAAGATGATGGATAGCTTCCCCTAAATCCTTCTATGAATGCTGGCAACGACAAGTGCATATTCAACGAGCAGCCAGTTCGAGGATGCAACTCCCTTCAAGGTAAAAGTTAACTTTAATATTCCTTTATTTGAAGGCCAAATCGATGTTAATGCCCTAAATAAGTGGTTTAATGTTCTAGAAAGGTATTTCTCTGTCCACAATTTTTTCAACAAGGAAAATATCACCTTTCAGCTCCTTAAGGAAGTCCCCCATGTCCAAAATTGGTGGGGTACTTATTGGGAGAAAATATCATCACACGAGTCTGGAATACTTGAGATAAATCCCACCTGGGCCTCTTTCATAGATGTCTCCAAGGAATATTATTACCATGTGGGAAACTATGATGACCAATACACTAAATGGACCATTCTGCATCAAGAGAGGGACCAGACAGTATTGGAGTACACCAAGAACTTTCATACCTTGCGCACAAAGCTGGGTATCAACGAGTCCGATCGAAACCTATTACTGAAATATTGCATTGGACTACATCGGTGCATCAGAACTCATATGGAATTCCTCAACATCTCTTCACTTGGATCTGCCTATTGGTATGTTATCAAAATCGAGGAGAAATTTCAACAAAAGAACAAGAGAAACTTTGGACCTGCAAACCCACCTCAGAAACAAGGCAAAGTAAACCCTAGACTGCAAAACACAAGACAAGGAAAACACAACCATTCCCCACCACAAGCAAAGAATGGGAATGGAAAGACAAAGAATGACAACGGGAAGGGGTGTGAATTTCATAAAATCCATTGGCACAACACTGACGAATGCCACTCAAAGCAGTCATTGGTAGCTAAGATAAAATCTTTAGAATCAGATCTTGATTCCGATTCAGAACCCAATGTCACATTTCCAGACCATGGGAAGCAGATCATTGATGCAGAACCCACTATCACTGTTTCTACCACACAGGTTCAACCAGAGGATCCTAAAGAGTCAGAGACAGAGGAGCACCTCTTCCACTCGCAGATGCAGGTAAAAGGGAATTCCACTACATTTTGTTGTTGACAATGGCAGCTAAAAGAATTTGATCTTAGTAGAAGTCATCAAGAGATTAGAGCTTCCAACAACACCACACCCACAACCCTACAACATTGGTTGGCTAATTCAAGGATGAGGTATCCGCATTACTCAACAATGCCTCCTACCATATGACATCAAGCCTTTCAAAGACAAGGTACTGTGTGATGTGGCTTCTGTTGAAGTCCGTGATGTTCTTTTAGGATAGCCATATATGTGGAAGCGTCATGTTGTATATGAGTCATGGCCTCTTAGTGTCATTGTCACTTTGGGAGGACAACTCTATCGGACCCAGAGATAGGTGCACCTACCGCAGTCTCACAGGGTATAAATATAGGCTCTCGCACCAAGAAATTATCCCTCTTCATAATTGTGTCTGAAGGAGAACATCAAATCATAGAGACCTCCACACCCTCTGCACAGGGTGTCTCTGCTCATTAGACACAAGAAGAAAACAAATTCATTCTTTCCTCATCTATCCGAGTACCTCTACGGTACAAGGTCGTGCATTCAAGGTGCGCTTCAAGAAACAAATCAACCATATAACAAATACAACCCTCTCAGCATGTCAATGAAAGGAAGCCTCTTCACTTCAGCAAATGCCGCACCAGGAGATCAACTCAATGCACAGTTCAAGATATGATACGGGTGTTAGCACTCATATTTTCCTTGGGTTGTATCATGGAAACCCAAAGGTAACCACAATACCAATTTAAATTGTATTCTGACCTTATACAGTCATAGAGGGATCTCTCAATAATTTTAAAGCTTTCTCACTCAGGATATTCAACAACAACACTCAGAAGGTCGTTGACAATAACAAGTTTTTTTCTAAATGTTTGGTAGAACAGACTTGAAAGAGACCATTGGGAAATGGAGTCAATAAACAGATAATGGTTTGAGTTGCAAGAGATTGGTGTTTGAAAAAAATGATGATAGAGGCAGGGTAGACACCATTTACTCAGACTTGAGGCATTTCAAGGTGGTAGTAGACAAAGGAAAATAGTCCATTAGAACAGAGTATGTAACTAAGGTGAGTTCTATAATAACTTTAGCAAAAAATGTTTAAAAATGTTTGAATCAATGAACTTAGAGCATCAAAGATGAATTCTAGTCCATAAAACTAATGTTCAAACATGAGAGAAGATACAGAATGGAGTGAAAAATGGAAATACAATTACATAAGAAGTCACTTACTGAGAAAAATAATCGCACAAGAATATCTGCCATGAAGATATTTCAACATTTTCTTCTCTGAAACTTTATTTACATTCAGAAATTAACCAGACCCAACATTTACAGTAAAATACATCTCTCCTCATGAGAGTCCAACCCTAATTCTATCTATTACATATGAATATATAGCAACAACTATATCTACTCAATCTCCATTTCTAATTCTAATTTCTTTCCGAGAATAGAAACAGAAAAGACATGTTTTAACAGTTTACTTGCTTTTTAGGAGGCGAATTTCTGGAAAAGAGGATTCAACTCCCCACTTTTATATCTCAAATGTTAATTGATGTGTAAAAACTGAGATAAGTTTTTGTAATACAATATGTTCTCATCAAACCCCATGTTTCCATTTTTCTATATTCCCCTCCAATGCCTCAGAATATTTATTTGAAATTAATGACCAAAACAATAAATTGAAATTTGAAGAAAATGTGTTGTAAATATCACTTCTATTCTCCCAAACCTTAACACCTGTGTAAACATTAAAAGAGTTTTTTGTAAATGATCTCGTGCTGAATAAAAGCCTCTTTTGGTTTTTCAAAATTCATCTTTATTTGGCCAAAACAAGTGTTTGAAGTTGATTATTGAACTAGCCATTTCCAGAAATTTTGCCTTGCTGCTTCAGTTGATACTTGGTACTTTGCAACCTGTAGTATTTTGACTTGCGTTTCATCCCAATGTTGTGCTATGTTTTTATGTTCTGAACGAGGATTTGGGTCAATCATTAATGTGGAAGTTTGAAAGATGCAATAGGGGCACCCAAACTGAGATCACATATCTAATATTGTACTGGACATATGATGTTCTATATATCCTCTTCTCATCCTCATTTTCAGGATTCAAGTTGCTTGAATGCATAGCATCTAAAACTCCAACAACTTCTGGCTCAAAACCCATGTCAATCATGCAATCTGCTTCACCATGAACAACATAATTACACTGATCCAAGACAGCATATATATATGAAATTAAAACCTTTTTCCTTCAAAATTAAGAGCATTGTTGAGTACATAGCTGCCTTTTCTTGGCTTGACACATAGTTTAGGATGAGTGTATCTCACTCTTGCCACCATTTTGACAAATGACTGTCAACTCATTGTCACTTTGAACTTCCTAGAAAGCAATCACTCCAATCATTACAAGTTCACCTGGATTTCAACACACAATCTAAATAATATCACCAGTTGCAATGCTTATTTTCATTCACTGCTTGAGAATGTAAACTCTAAAAGACAAAATCCTTCAACAAAATTTGGGTTTCTGACAAGACTATTTGCATAAAAGGATTCTGCAACTTTTTCCTCAAAGCTATAAATGTCACCAATTAATGTATAGGCGTCAATCACAGTTATATAGCTCTCCGGTTTGAGTTTTTTACAAACTCCAAGAAATAATGAATCAAGTTTATCTACATATCTACCAGCCCGCATCTCTATGCCACAGTACATCTCTCATATGGAAGTAAGTTATGAAACATTCTCCAACGACCCATGGGAGTTAATCTCATTTTGTTTTCCTTAGCGGAACGATTCTCAATCGTTGATCTCGTTGGGATTTTGATTTTAACAATCGATTCATGTTTCTTTATGTTCATAATTGTCCTGCTATTTTCCCAATAAAATGGAACAAATCGCATCTTCACCTGAAATAAATCTTCCTTTATCAGTCCCAACTGATATAAGGCCACCGTCACGCGAGCTTTCTGATTCAACTTCACTCTTTTCTTTACTTTCAGTTGCTCTTTTCGCCTTGAATTTGTAAATTGGAAAAGAATTTATATAAAGACTCCCGGACTATATGGTGAAAATTATAGGGAAATGTTCCAAATGAAGAATATAACAGTCAAGAAATATGTATGGTCTTTGTATTGGACAAGGCTTGTCATCCGGTAGGCTCTACATCATGAGTAATAATGCAACGTGTAGGTTGATTCCAGCTGGCATGAAATTATTCTGCAACCATAATCTTACTAACGACACTGTGCACTTGTGCTAAAACAAACCTTTTTATATTATTTGCAATGGAGCATAATCCCATATGCACCAGGTGATAAACATTGCTTCCTCGCATCTCCATATCCATTCTCGCCAGCATCCGAAAAAGGAAATCAAATCGGAGGATCGATCCATGGAAGAAAACACACAAAATCCAATGTGAAGCATGTAAAACGAGAAAAACCGTCCAAACTTTATTGCACTCTCAGTCCAGTCCTCATAGCACGATACACCCCTCATAGCACGATACAGAGGTCGATACCTCAAAACATAAGCCCCTGGGAATCCCCCAATAGCATAGATAATATCTAGAAACCAAATTTTCACCCCATGACCTCCAATCCAAGTTTTACAAGTAATATATTATCCCACATGCGAAGGAGATCGGGTCTCTTTGTATTTTATACACGCGAGGAAACTCATATGATGTCGGTGCGTTGAGATATTGGATTCACCTTGTGAGACCCTTGTATTTGACTTTGTGTTCGGACTTCAATTTGTGTTGGTTAATGTGTTATGTGGATTCATTGTCGACGTGGCTATGCTCTCAGTTGCTGAGCTTTCATGTGGACATTGGGTAAAAATAAAACCCAATCAAACTAATATATATATTCATAAAAGAAACCCGAACCTTTAAACAATATACATATTCATATATAATAAAACCCAAACAAACTAATATGTATAAAACCAATATATACATATTAATAAAATAAAACCAAACCAACCAATAAATAAAAATAAAGCGACACCTTAAATTAATATACATATTCATAAAATAAACCTTAAACCAATATTCATATTCATAAAATAAACCTTAAACCAATATTCATAAAATAAAATAAAAATAAAGCGACACCTTAAACTAATATACATAAAATAAAATAAACCTTAAACCAATATACATATTCATAAAATAAAAATATACATATTCATAAAATAAACCTTAGTCGCTGAGCTTTCCACTAAAATAAAATAAAAATATACATATTCATAAAATAAACCTTAGTCGCTGAGCTTTCCACTAAAATAAAATAAACCTTAAACCAATATACATATTCATAAAATAAACCTTAGTCGCTGAGCTTTCATGTGGACATTGGGCTGGTCCCAATAATATTTTAATAAAAATAAACCCCAAACCAATATACATATTCATAAAATAAACCTTAAACCAATATACATATTCATAAAATAAACCTTAGTCCATGGTTTTAATAATAAACCCAAAGCAATATAATAAAATAATGAAAATAAACCCAAACCAATATACATATTCATAAAATAAACCTTAGTCCATGGTTTTAATAATAAACGCAAAGCAATATAATAAAATAATAAAACTAAACCCAAACCAATATACATATTCATAAAATAAACCTAAGTCCATGGTTTTAATAATAAACCCAAACCAATATAATAAAATAATAAAAATAAACCCAAACCAATTAACATATTCATAAAATAAACCTTACTCCATGGTTTTAATAATAAACCCAAACCAATATAATAAAATAATAAAAATAAACCCAAACCAATATACATATTCATAAAATAAACCTTAGTCCATGATTTTAATAATTAACGCAAACCAATATAATAAAATAATAAAAATAAATGTTTCTTGGTTTTTTTTGTGAGAAAGTTTACCGGAGACTAGTGGAGAATGGAGCGCAAAGCAGAACGGCTCCTCACCCGCGACTAGGGTTTCCCTAGCCGTCGCCTTGCTTCTCAAAGTCGTGGATCGCTGGCTGCTGCTCTTCGCAGAGCCGTGTTTGCAGGAACGGGCAGCTGCTCCTCGTGCCTCAGCGTGGTTTTTAGTGGGTTCAGTGTGAAGTCCTCTCAGGAAATGGGCTGTCATGCCCAGCTCACCGTCTTCAAAGCCCTTATTCAAGCTGTTGCTCCTCAGGCAGCTTCTCATTCTTCATCCAAGTTTGTGAAAAAGATGGATGAGATCCCCTCTCTGGAGCTCTCTCCTTTGGATCCATGCCAGAAAGCTCTCATCCTCTCTTAGCAAGCCCTCATTGGTAAGTTCATAAGGTTATGGCCCAGCCCTAAGACAGTGGAGATTTGGATCTCAGAACATTGGAACCCTCTTCGGCAAGGACAGGTCACTCTCTTTGCAGTTGGACGGGGGTTTTTTGTATTCTTGTTCTCAAATAAAGAAGAAAGAGACCTTGTCTTCCGTTCAGGCCCTTTCTTCATGGGCTCTAGAGGTCTGTTCTTAGCCCCATGGTCTCTGGGGTTTAACTCAGAAGCAGAGATCACTGCCGCTCCAGTCTGGGTAAGACTCCCTAACCTCACTCTTCATCTTTGGGGAAAAAGCACTTTGATTGACATTGGTAATAAGTTAGGTCGCTATATAGATACTACAGAACCAAAAAGGGGTCAGTACAGATGTGCCCATATCTGCGTAGAGGTGAATCTAGATAAAGGACTCCCGAAGGCCCTAAAGCTCACTTTAGGAGAATGGAGCCACATTCAAGAGCTGGATTATGAGCAGATCCCTTTCAAATGCAACTTATGTCATGTTTACGGTCACTTTGCTAAAAGTTTCTCTAAGCTTACAGAACCACAGAAACCATAAAATCTCCCAGCTTCCAAAGATGCAGAGTTCCAGACGATCTCTAATCGATGCCGTACTCCCCGACGAAAGGAGCCTCAAGCGTCTCAGCACAAGGTTCCTCCTCAAGATCCCTCTCCTCTTGCAAATACTTCACGGACGAAAAACATAAATAGTTTTGAAGTTCTTCAGGAAGATGAAGCACAAGAACCTGAAGTTGCAATTGTCCCAGAGCAAGGCATCCCTGGTCCCTCTGGCTCCACGGAGGCAGCTGATCCAAAACCTACTTCGCCAGGTTCTAGGAAATACCTCAACGCTTTGGTTCACGCGGCCTCAGTCCAGGTAGGACGGGCTTCCTTGGCCCCTTCGTCTGACGGAACCTCTGAATCCGAAGACTATTCAGCTCCTTCTCCTCCCCTCACCAGAGGGCGAAAGACAAATAAATAATGTAGAGAAAAGGAAGCAGCCTCCAATATCAGCTCGGGCTCTCAGAAGAAATTGGATCCTTTCATTAAGGGGCTCTCCTCTCCGCCTATTTAATGTTTTGTTTATGTATTCTTCTCTACTCACAATTCGTGAGAGTCAATTCTTGCAAGCATTCTTTTTCTCGAAATGGCTTCAGAAGAATTTGGGATTCTCTTCTCAAAGCACTTGTAAGAAGGCTGAATGTTCTTTTAGAGGGCATCAGCCTTTTTTTTCTGGATTCCTCTTTGTACGCCGGGCTGGCTAAAACCACTTTTAATCAATCAAAATTTTTAAGTTTCTGTTAAAATAATAATAATAAGAAACCCAAACCAATATAATAAAATAAAACTTATTCATAAAATAAACCTTAGTCCATGATTTTAATAATAAACCCAAACCAATATAATAAAATAAAACCTTTGTCCATGATTTTAATAATAAATTCAAACCAATACCTAAACCAATATACATATTAATAAAATAAATAACCCAAACCAATATACATATTAATAAAATAAATAACCCAAACCAATATACATATTAAACCTTAGTCCATGATTTTAATAATAAACCCAAACCAATACCTAAACCAATATACATATTAATAAAATAAAACCTTAGTCCATGATTTTAATAAAACAATATTAAAATCAATATTGACTTGATATTAAAATACATATTAAAAATAAACCCAAACCAATATAGATATTAATAAAATAAAACCTTAGTCCATGATTTTAATAAAACAATATTAAGGTTTAGGATTTTTACCTTTTTAATAAAAATAAACCCAAACCAATATACATTTTAATAAAATAAAACCTTAGTTCATGATTTTAATAAAACAATATTAAAATCAATATTAAGGTTTAGGTATTTTACTCTAGAGTATTAAAATTTATAAGTCAATATTGACTTGAAATATATTTTTAAGCCTCAATAATAAAAAATTCTCCTTCTTTCACTCAAAAACCTTTAACTCCCTTTTCTTGTGGAAACCTGAGAGATATTTTAATGAATGACCAAACGAACCAAGCCTCGGAGTTATCAAAGAACCAATCAAATCTTAAAATTTATACGGTGATAGTACTAACTCCAGCAAAAATAAAATAGTGCTAACAGTTGGCTTCAATTGGGGATGATATCCTCCTTGTGAGGTAGCAAAGAACCCGTAGACATGTGCCTGATCCATTGAGATTCTTCCAAACTTTCTTGTAACCCTCAACCTACTCTAATATGTAACCATTAACTCAACCCATACTCCAAACAAATCCCACTCTGTAACCTATAACCTATTACTAAACCTTCACCTAAAGACTGAAACCAAATGCAAACTGCAAATCTGAACTTTGAAACTTCAAACTAAAATTGAACTTGATACTGAAAACCAAATTGAAAATTTTGTTGAAAAAAATTATCTCCATGTCGAGCTTATTCACACACTCCTACCTACCCTACTTTACCGAGCACCAATTCCCAATCAAGTAAACTCCAATTTCCAATGAAGCTAGTTAAGCAATTGATCAAATAATTGAGCTTTCCCATCATCCTTAATCAAAATCAGAGCTGAAAATATAATGGTGAAAAGCAATGATATTGGTTTTGATCTTTATTGTAAGCACATAACCCACTATCCCAACTGAAAATATTTTCCATATAATCAACCACCGAGTCATAAAAAATATGACAACCTTGAAAAAAATATGCTATTTGCTTGCTATGACAAGGTTTCCCAAACTGTGACTTCTATCAAAACTCATATTCAGAAGAACCATGAAAAGACTACTCATGCCAAATTTTAAATGGAACATCAACAACCTCATTTAAAATTTCAAAATTTACAACTTGATTATCTTCATTTCTTTCAAAAGAAATATCATTATGTTCTTCAAAAGAATCAAGTAAACAAAATCTTTCTTGACATAAAAATTCTGAAGTTGAAATACATAAAAGAAAAACTCAACTGAAAACCCTCATGGTGATTCAATCCCTTATTGCAAATTTATGTTTTTTTGATATCCTGGGATTGATCATATTGTTGTTCATCTTTCTCATCATCCATAAACAAAGAGGGATTGTATTTTCTTGTAAATCTTCAGGTTAAATATGAGTTGGATAAACACACAAAGATCTTTCTTCAACCATTAACTCAAAATATAATTCATCTTTACATGAAATTTCAGAAAATGAACATACTGAAAGACTATGAGACTGAAATTTTCCAGAATTAGAATCCTCTATATAATCAACCACGGAAGCATTATAACTTTGAGGAGATTGCTGCTGAAAAAATGTATTTTCTGATTGAAATTAGGAAGCCCCTTCTTGTAACAAAAATTCATAAGTTGAATGATATGAGGAAGGATTTGATTGATAGTCCCAACTTTCTTCTTGGTCACACAAAGATTGACAAGACTACTACAAATTATCATCAATTTCAGAAAAAGAAATGTAACTGGTTAAATCAGAATTTTGGCTTATGTCACTTTCAGTCAAGGAAGAAATTATCTACTGCTGGAAATTTTCTTGAATGTCATGGTAGTTGCCTTGTATTTTTTTTAATAAAATGAGTTCTCATGTAAAATCTCTAAAAGTTCTTCATCTATAAACTCATCATCACCATACATGTTCTCCAAATCTTCAAAGAAACCTTTAGCATGCATCCAACAATCTTGAACCAGTAGTAAGGAAGTATATTGGTACATGAAATGCTCATGAAATATTGTATGAAAGTCTTTAAGGGACCATAAAATTTCTGATGGAAACCTCTCATACCATGACTGTGCATTTCCTTCCAAACTAACCATGAACATTTTCATTAAAGAATCCGCTTGCAATTCAACTCCAAGCTTATGTATATAAATATGAAATCCAACCAAATGAAGGGCAACATCATCACTCTTTTGATCTTTGAATTTTGGGAGATAGGTTTTCCAATCAACATTAGGAATTCGATTCGAAAAACCAAGAATGTGAGCATGATTCATAGGAGAATACCTTGCAGATATAGAGATCATCTTGTTTAATAAAGAAACACTAGTACAAGTGATCAATTTTGCGACGGCAAAACGTGGCAATATCCACGGAAAATCGTGGATATTGCCACGTCTAAGTGTTTTTTTTTCCGTGGAAACAATTCCGTCGCAATAGAGACGACCCCTAATTNCCTAGCTACACTCTTTGAACTCATAAAACCAAAAAGAGGCACTCATCAATCATGATGGGGGAAATGGGAAGGGAATCATTTTGCAAATAATGGCAGTTGTTTGTCGTTACCTTTGAACATGGAACTTGTCTGCACAATCATGTCAGTCAATTAGGTATTCAGATGATCTTCGTGACGATCCACTTTCATGAGTCATGTCAATCATTTGAGTCTTTCAAAAGAATGCATTGTCCACTATCGCATTGTGTGTCTGTCCCGTTCAGTCATGCTGCCAAGTCTTTTTGTCATGTCGCCCGATGTTCAAAGGGGATTTGAAAATTTTTTACCTCTGTAGTCTACACAGTCTTTGTGTCAATATATTCACTAGTACAAGTGATCAATTTTGCCACGGCAAAATGTGGCAATATCCACGAAAAAGCGTGGATATTGCCACGTCTAAGTGTTTTTTTTCCCGTGGAAACAATTCCGTCGCAATAGAGACGACCCCTAATTTGCGTCGCAAGAGCGACAATGTTCTATATTTCGTTAGATGACTAAGTCGTCATTGTATCCACACCTAGCCGTCTTTGTATCCACGCCTGGCCGTCGCTGTATCCACGCCTAGTCGTATCTGTATCCACGCCGAGCCATCGCTGTATCCACGCCTGGCCATCGCTGTATCCACGCCTGGCCGTCGCTGTATCCACGCCTGGCCATCGCTGTATCCACGCCTGGCCGTCGCTGTATCCACGCTTTGTATAATTTTTATTAAAAAAAAATGCAATTACATAATATTTACAATATTATATTCATGTTAAATTAAATTTATTTTAATTAAAAGAATGATATAACCATCATTGTCATCTATAATGAGTACCATACTTAATAAAGTATTCAATTACAGAATATTTAAATTAAATTTATTTTAATTAAAAATGATATATACTATTCATTACATATTTATAACTAACTATGAAGAATACATTTACAGAACATTATATTCATCTTAAATTAAATTCATTTTAATTACTAAAAATCAGAGCTGTGGTAGATTGCCTTCCAAAATAGAGCAACTTCGAGAAATTACACAACAGAACCTCTGCCAACCGATAAATACAGCAATTTCTAGAAATTACCCAACAAAACCTCTGCCAATGCATAACTAGCTCTTTAAAAAGCATGCCCACAAGAAAATACTACATAATTAATAATTAAATTGACTTTCCAATTATGAACAGCTTAGCATGACGATTTCGCCAGTTTTTTACACACTTTCTGATTTCTACAATAAAAAAAATGCAAATATCTGTGTCTTGGGGTGTTTGAATGCCCTTGATCTATATATACATTCATAATAATGATTTGAAAAATATAAAATTATGGTCTACAAAAATGCTTCCTATTTTGGTCAAAATTCACCAGACCTATGAAATCATCGAACTTTACTCCTGCCTTGTGAACAGATTTGTGGGGGCACAAGAGTCAACTATAAACTTTTGCAATTCTTTACTTCATGTCTATAAACTTTTGCAATTCAATAACTTTATGATTTGAAGTAGCAGCTCCATTATCTGATAGGCTCAATCGCATGAACACCTCCATCAGTCAATCCTACAACAATCTGGTTAGGTTCATGTGGATGTGCAGTAATTACAAGTATATAGGTATTGCCACTGCATATAAACAATTCTTTACTCCATCTCTATGATACCTTGGAGGAAGTTCAAGATCTTTATGATTTTAACTAGCAGCTCCATTATCTGATTTCTCTTTAGGCTTAATCACATAAACACCGCCATCAGTCAATCCTACAACAATCTGATAAGGTTCATGTGGATGTGCAGCAATTACAAGTGGATAGGTGTTGCCACTGCATATAAACAAACAAAACAAATTTTCCGTTAAGTGGGTTCCAACTGCAACAGCCAGACTATTTAATTTAAAACATCCTAACGTAATGTACACTACCATAATCCTTCTCCTTGCGAGAGGAAACAACTTACCTTCCCATGATTGGTATAAATGCAGAAGGGGAAATACGACATTGTGGCCTTAAAGATTCAGAATCAAATACTCCAATAGAGCCATCAAAGAAACTGACATAAACTAGTACGCTGTAACCTGAATATGTGGCACTGGAAATACGTGCAGGCATTGGATCCCGAGGTGCCCACTGCAATGCAAAAGAATATATACCGTCATTTGTATCAAATATAACAAAACCATAACTTAAAGGATTAAAAATAACAATACAAAAGCATGCATAAGACTAAGAGTTATTTGCTAAATATATATATAAGAGTAGTTTCTTACATGGCACACACATTCCAATTTAGAAGCATCATAAATAGTGATTTGGCTTTCCTGCACAACTAGCAATTTAACTTGATTGATATTATCAAACTGAACTGTTGTATGTGCTAGTGGTGACGGTGATGGCCAATTTCCTGCCTGTGAATGTATGGATTTTGATTTACACTTCTCCCATCCATTTATGTTCCAGACACACAGCTGCTACCATGACATTGGTTTTTAGTCAAAAGAAAGATTTATTTGATATCTTAAATGGTGATGGTAGATAAGGTGGTTACCTTCAAAGGGATTAGAATATATGTACCTTTGAATCAGCTCCAGAGGATACCAAAAGCTTTAGAGCTTTAGAAAATGCCAAGCCAGTTATTCTCGTCTCGTGCCCCTTAAGTTTCATGTCTAACTATAATCAAACTCTCATTAGTTGCATTCTAGTAACAACATAAAAGGTCAGGCAAAAATAGAAGGCCAATTATTCTCGTCTCGTGCCCCTTAAGTGTCATGTC
>LPNX010841132.1:123965-158672 GCA_001517045.1 Pseudotsuga menziesii
CCTTCTGGGCTCCAAATACACCGGTTCACTGAAACAACTGTTTGTTTTGAAAGAGCTGCCTAAACACATAAAAGAAGAGGTGTTTGAGTCATAAGAAACACTATGCTGCTAAGAATCTCCTAAGAATCACCTTAAAGGAGAGCATCTGTGTTATGAACAATAAAGTATAAAAGACGTCTCTTCACCAAATCACTTAACACTGAAACAAAATGTGATATTTACACCTGCACGGCCATTGTGCGATTTGAGGAATTCCAATCTTTGAATGACCTATGAGTTAACTTTTCACTTGATGCCACTTCCCAAATTCCAATATCACCAAAATTAGTTCCAACTGAAAAATATTCATCCAATTTACTAAGTTTAGAAATCATTTCATGGGTAGAGTGCATCTAAAACAAAACTATATTTGAAGAAATTGACTTTAGGAGTCAACTGTAATATAGAATTCTGACCAACGAAATTCTGGATTACCTAATAGAGTTGTTTGCTGGTGAGGATGAAAATCTATGCTAACAACATCTGAACCCTGGTTGAGGCTATGAATACAGAACAAAAAAGATGTGAATTTACCTTCTCCATATGCAGGAAAACCAGAACTTTAGATCTACCCATCAGGCTAAAATATTTAAAGACAGAAATTCAAAACTTGGGTAGTACTTCCTCTAGAAGACAGAAAGGCCTAGAAAATACCCAAGGACTCCAAATACAAAAACTTGCCCAAAAGCTCATGGTCCAGATGAAAGATTAACCACATGCAACTCCTGAATACGTATTGAAAACTTTAAAAAAGTGACAAAATACTATAACACCTTAGTTTTTAGGTAAAGTGATGTTAGTTTTTAGGGACAGTACCCTTACCTGCGAAGGATGGCCCTTGTCAGGCTGAGACAGTTCCCTCTTCGTGGCAGAGTCCTGAACAACAAAGCTTCTGTTGAACTTCATGTTGATCAGAAAAGGTTTACAGGCCCGAGATCAACGTTCGAATCCGACAAAGGAAGTGCTAGACCTTTTGGGTTCTGTCCTCATTCCTCGAAAAGATTGTTATTATTAATGTTTATATGGCCCAACAACCCATGCAAACACTATAAGAAGAAGAAATTTTTGCAGAAGCATGGTAGGAAGGGCACCGACCATGGAGTTCTATTCATGATGCTTGCTTTCTTGTTTTTGGTATCTATCTACTCTCATTGGTGTGTTCAACTACTTTTACTTCAATTTTATGAGTTGTTTGACCTCAATAATCACCTGCTCAATCAATTATTAACTATATCAAATCCATAACCCACAGAATTCAAGGCACTAGGGTCATAAATCATTTTTCAGAGTTATACTTCGTTGTTTTTAAGGTTCTTTACACGCAGATCTGCACTCTACCAATGAGTTCCATACAAAACCATCTAATTTACATCCTTTTTTAATCATGCAACCATGGATCTGCTCGCCTTTTCGCAAAGCTCGCAAATTGGCACATGCCAGGAGCACACTGGCCAAAGTAACAGAATCGGGTATCACGTCAACTATTTGCATTTCATCAAAGAGTACCAATGCCTCAGCTGCATATCCACAGTGAGAATACCCGAAAATCATAGCAATCCAAGATACAACATTTCTTTCAGACATTTTTTTAAACAGACGGCGTGCATTATTTAAACTCCTACATTTGGCATACATATCTATAAAAGCAGTCTCCACAAACACATTCAAATCAAAGAGAGTCCTAATCATGTAGCCATGAATGGACTTACCTTGTTGCAGGGCTCCTAATCGGGTACATGCCGGAATTACTGCCACCAATGTAACAACATTGGGTTTCACATCGCTAAGATGCATTTGGCGAAAGTGTTCCAATGCCTCATAGGCAAGCCCATTCTTTGTAAAACCAGCCCCCAGCCTTGGCATACGTTCTAAGCATCGCATTCCACAATACAACATCGCATTCATGTATTTTGTCAAATACATGGCGTTCATGCTCGATGCAGCCGAACATGGTGTACATGGTCACGAGCTTGGCACCCAAAAAATGGCTCTGTTCGAGCCCGCTTATGATCAAATGGGTGTGTAGAATTTCAAGTGATTTAATGTGATTACACGCTTGTAGCAGAGATGCATAAGATTTGGTGTACATCGGATTCATGAAATCCCATTCTGGTTCTGCATTACGATTTGGATCAGCCAGCGATGGAACTTGCATGTGTTTGCAAATTTTGAATTTATGCAAAGAATATTGGCGGGAATATGGGTGAGACAAAACCAATTTCATTTCGACCAGGGATCAAATTTGAAGGGTAGGGTTTCATTTCACTTTTAAGGGTTGTGAGAAATTGAGCCCTTTCAATGTTGACATGTAAAAATATTTTTTTCTTTTCATTTGAAACGGTAGGTGTGCAACAAAATTTTATTATTTATTAAAAACAATGTATAGAAAAGAAATGACAATAAGAAGAAATCCCAAGTGATTCAACATTTACATGGAATTACTGAGGTAAACCATGTACTCTCTAGATCCCTGGAGCATATAGTTTATTGAACTTAGATAAGGGACAACTTTGTCAGGCCGGTGAAATACTCAGTTGTTAGGTCGTTGATAAAATAAGGAATTGGAATTTGGAAGGACCTTCGAATGGAGGATTGATTCTGCTTGATGGTGGCTTTATTGGTCAAGTGTGATTCGGCCTACCTAAAAGAAAAACCCAAGAATGTAATACCTAATGCTTTCAGGCAACAACTTTTTTATTAACCCTAAGTTCAACAGTTATTTTTAGAATTGAATCATGTCCTCCCCAGATGCTCAATTCAAAGTGATCAAACAAAAGCCCCAATTTTAGGTGGATTATGGATAGTCCCTCCAATCTATATCGAGTTTATACCCCTATTCGAAGTGATAAAAAAAAATCCTCAATTTTAGGTAGATTATGGATAGTCCTACCAATCTATATCGAGTTTATCAGCCCTATCGAAAAGATTAAGTATTTATTAGTCCACTATAAGGAAGAACTTAAAATTCTCCAACAAATATCACTACAAGTTGGGTGTCTAGTGTCTACCAAAGTCAACAAGGGAGACTAATCATAAACACATGTTTGGGAGGTTTGCGATAGCAAGGATGTTGAAATCATGTTCTTTGCTAGCTCACTGCACTCCCAATCCCTCATTCATGAACGTCCTTCAGGGGATTCCCTTGTTTACATATATTGGGAGACAATTTGTACTTATTGTTTCCATTATTAGAAGGCTGACAGGAAAACGAAGGGGTCAGAGTCTACAACATTTATAGTGTTGATTGTTAAATATTTTATCCTTTCAACCTTTGGATTTCATTAAGGAAATTGGAATAAGTTAAACACTTATATTCAAATATTGTTCTTTCAACCTAATGTTTACAATTCACGGTAGAAAGTCAAGGCGTGGATACAGTGACGGCTAGGCGTGGATACAGGGACGGCTAAGAGTCCAGGCGTGGATACAGTGACGGCTAAGAGTCCAGGCATGGATACAGCGACATCCAGGCATGGATACAGCGACAGCTAGGCATGGATACAGCGACGCCTCGTTCCTGTTACATCGGATTTTATACCAAAAAGTAAGAAACGTGGAAAACCTTCGTGGAAAAATCCGTGCTTTTGTACTAGTGATTTGAGTTAGTCATATGGTTACTACATTCACATAATTCTAGAACTATGTTCCGAGTTTCTTGTCGTCGAAGTGGGACTCATCATGGCCCTCCTTCGACGATAATTTTCTCGTTGACATCAGCTTATCATCCGGGAAATAGTCTTCGAAACAATATTTAGTACCTTGAGATATGTATGCCTTAATGACAAATTGTCTCGCTCTAGACATAGGTTCACACCATTGACCTTTGATCGATAGAGTCGATTGGGTGTTCGACATCAGGATATCTATTCACACTCAGTAGATTGTACTAGAGTACCTTGGGAATCATTGACATTAATGGTGATCTCCCTCGTACTTGTTAACGATTCACATCATTGGCCGGTAATCAAGTGGTTTCTACCATGTTCGACTTCAGATCATTGTAATCACGTGGATAGAATCGTACTTTGTGGAAGCCGAGACAAAGACCTTGGGTGTTAGTTTAAAGCGCTCATTGCTTTTCCCCAGGTTGCCATGGAGTTTTATATATCTAGCATGGATCCAAATTTGTATGGTTGTGGTTGTTCGGGTACATAGGGTACTCCCAAAATAATGAACACCTTGAGAAACCACTTCACATAAATAGATCACAGATCAACACACCGATGTTTGTCATGTGGTTAAAACCCTCAAGAGGGAAACAGTCCACGGCCCCAGCCAAATAGCTACTTGGATAAATTTATTATGCAAAAGAAATAAAGTTACATGAGCTTCTCATAATCGATCAACTAGCCAAGGACCCTCTATGCTCTTTAAATAGAGATCATAGACCAATCGGGTGTTAAGCCACGGATCAATGGTAGGTATGATCTAAGAGAAGTTGAACCATTGGATCACTCTATGTCTAGAACATATTGTGACCGTCAGATTATAATATTTACAAATGCATACTAATGCATACTAAAGAAACACACTTTTACCTAACGGATATATTACACAAGTTGATCTTATTTAACTCCTAAGTGTCTAAATATCCTAACATCCCCCCTTAAGAACAACTTGGGATAGGATTGAAGTATTTACAAAAGTGACACTATTAGGAGAAGGAAGGAGAAATTAGAGCCTATCCCCCCTTAAGGACACATTCCTGAACTCCTAACATAGATCAAAGTTTAGAAAACTTCGCTTCTGTAAGAGACTTGGTGAAGATGTCTGCAACTTGATCATCTGTAGGGAAATAGAGAACTTCAATAACACTATCATGAATAAGATTTCTGATGAAGTGCATGTGTAGCTCAATGTGTTTGTTACGTTGATGTAGAAATGGATCTTTGGCAAGGTTGATGGCACTTTAATTGTTTCACCAAAGTGGAGTAGGCTGCTGCTGCTCGAATCCAAACTCTGAAAGGATATATCGAAGCCATAAAGCTTCATGACTGGCATTAACTGTGGCTCAATATTCTGCTTCTGCTAAAGAAAGAGCAAGAGCTTGTTGTTTCTTACAAGCCCAAGTGACAGGTCCATATCCCAGAATGAAAACATAACCTACAGTAGACTTTCGATCATCAGGATTGCCAGCCCAATCTGAATCAATAAAACCAACCAACAAAGGTTTCCCCCCTGTACTGTAATGAATCCCAAACTAAATTGTTCCTCAAATATATCGAAGTATTCTTTTTGCTGCTTTCCAGTGAATTTCATGAGGAGTTTGCATATAACGGGAAACATGACCAATGGCAAAGGAAAGGTCAGGATGGGAATGAGTCAAGTATAAAAGACTACCAACAAGCTGACGATACAAGGTGGCATCTACTTCAGGGGAAGTTCAAATGGCAGAAAGTTTGACTCCATATTGGAAGGGAGAAGGGGTTGGTTTACAATCTTCCATGTGGAAGCGACGAAGAAGGTCACAAGCATACGTAGACTAGGAAAGAAACATTCATTCTTTGGTTTGCAAGACTTGGAGACCAAGAAAATAATGCAAATGTCCTAAGTCTGACATTTCAAAATTTTGCTTAAGACTGGATTTCACATGGGTTATAAGTTTAGGGTCACTACCAGTAAGGATAAGATCATCAACACAAAGAACAAGTATGATGAGATGGTTTCCTACTTTCTTGGTATAGACATTGGGGTTAGAATGGCATCTAGAAAAACCAGTGTTAAGGAGAAAGCTATCCATTTTGGCATACCAAGCTCTAGGAGCTTGCTTAAGGCCATATAAGTATTTCTTAAGGAGACAAACAAGGCCAGAGTTATTCTGAAAATATCCAGGAGGTTGTTTCATGTAAATTTCCTCATGTAAATCACCATGTAAGAAGACAGAATTGACATCCATTTGATGGACTTCCCAGTTATGTAAGGCTGCAAGGGAAAGAACAAGGCAGATGAAGTTCATTTTTGATACAGGGGAAAAGGTTTCATTGTAGTCAATCCCTTCAACTTGGGAAAAACCTTTGCCAACTAACATTTCCTTAAGTCTTTCAACACTTCCATCTGATGCATACTTAGTTCTGTAGACCCATTTACATCTGACAAGTTTTCTTCCTTTTGGAAGAGGAACAAGATCCAAAGTATCGTTCGCCATTAAGGAACAATATTTTTCATCCATAGCTGCATCCCAATATGGATTTCCTGAAGCTTCTGCAAAATTTTCTGGATCATGATTCTCGAAAACTTGAGCCAAAAGGGAAGAGGCTCGCTGAAACTGAGAATATGTTTGACATTGATCTCTAGGATCACTGGAAATATTACTAGCTACTTCACATGTTGAACAGACCCATCGAGGAGGCATTGGTGCTAGTGCAATTAGAGGAACATGAGCAGGAAGAGGTGGATTTTCATCCTCACTGTCATCATCAGAAACTGGAGTTGGAAACCTGTCAAGGAAGTTGGAAGAAGAAGAAGAAGGCACAATTGCCGAATTAGGCTCGCAGGACAAAGATGGCACACCCGTCAAGTTAGGCTCATAGGCCAAGAGATTTTCATCAAATTTAACATCTCTTCTAATGATTATATCATGTGAATGGGGCTGAAGAAGTCTATAACCTTTTACACCTTCTGAATATCCAACAAATATTCACTTTTCATTTTTAGGCTGCAATGCTTTCCGTTTTTCATTCGAAATGTGAGCCCATGCTTCACAACCAAACACACGAAAGTGACTTACATTTGGTTTAATTTTACTCCATGCTTCTTCTGGTGTTATACCTTGTAAAACTTTAATGGGTGTATGATTAACTATGTAATTTGCACAATTTATGGCCTCAGCCCAGTATTGAAGAGTTAGTCCCTTAGATTGGATCATACAATTAGCCATTTCTTTTAAAGTGCGGTTCCTCCATTTAGCTACACCATTTTGTTGTGGTGTATATTGAACAATGTGCTATTGTTGGATTCCTTGTTCAGTGCATAAAGTAGTGAACTTGTTGTTAACATATTCTCCTCCATTGTCAGATCTTAACTTAATAATTTGATGACCAGATTGTTTTTCAACAAGGGCCTTGTAGGCCAAGAACATGTTAAATACTTCACTCTTAAGTTTTAGGAAGTAAACCAAAGTGCATCTGGATTAGTTATCAATGAAAGTTAAGAAATATTTGAAACCAGAAAAGGATGCAGACAGAAGAGGACCACACAAGTCACTATGCACAAGCTCCAAAGGAACCGAGGCGTGCCATGAGGCACATTTGTCAAAACTGTCTCGATGATGTTTTCCGAGTACACAACTGGAACAAACACCATCCTTGCAAGATACCATCAGAAGACCAATCACCATATTGTCTTTACATAGTTGTTGCAATGAGCGATAATTTAAGTGACCAAATCGCTCATGCCAAAGTTTGCTCAAGTTATCACTATGAGCAACAAAAACTGAAGGAAAAGGTGATGACCCAAAGTTGTTAAATTTGTACAAACTGGTAATATTATCAACAGTTCCAATAGCAAGGATATTTTGAGGACTTTTAAAATCCTTGGTTACAACTTGGTGAGGTGTAAACATCATAGTTTTACCTTCACCTGAATGAGTAATTTGATAGACTGATAACAAATTGAAGGAAATTTTTGGAACACATAGTACATCACTGAAATGACCATTTTCTACTGGAACTGTTCCAGATCCTATAACACTTAGAGATCTATCATCACCAACAAATATTTGTTTGGTGTTACATTCATGCATAGTAGAAAACATGGCTTGATCCTTAACCATATGATAAGATGCTCCATAATTAATGAGCCATTTATTTGAAGTAGAAGAAGAAGATGCAGTATAAGAGTAACCAGAAGCACAAAGTGCATGTCCATGAGAGTTAGATTCTAAAGACGAATCTATGTTGATGTGGTGCTTCTTCATTGCTGCTTCCAAGGCTACCATCTTCTTGAAACACTTAGATTCATCATGATTATCTTTCCCACAAAAATTGCAATTATGCTCAGTCTTCTTTCCTTTTTGCTTGGATCCTTTGTCATTTTTTAAAGAAGGAGCTAACTGAGAGGGTTTGGGACCCTTGTTGTGTGGCTTATTATTGTGAAAATTCTGTTTCTTGGTAGGCTTGGACTTTTCTTTCTATTGGGACAATAAGGCTTTCCCAGATGTATCTGCATTGTTAATTATTCCAAGATGAATGAACTTATCTTGCTCTCTAATTAAGGAATCACAAAAGGATTCAAGACTAGGCTCTTGATAGCTAGCTGCAGTCGAGGATTCTTTCATGGAGTAGAATGTAGATACAAAAACAGAATATGCAGGTCAAAGTTTGGAAAGAATATGATAAATACATTGTTTGTCTTCTTTCTTAATCTTGCTTTCTGCACATAAGAGTCTAAAAGTTTTATACTTAGATAAATAGTCTTGAATGCATGAAAAATCATTTGGATTCAAGGAAAAGCAACTCGTTCTCAAATTGATGACCCCGAATTTCATTATGTTTACCAAACACAGATTCCAAATTTTCCCAAGCTTTATTAGGTTCATCAATTCCAGATTTGTGGAATCGCAAATCAGTAGAGATTGACATCCCAATCAATCCACGAGCTTCATCACATCTATTTTCCCATTTAATTTTCTTATCATCATCAATGGTTATGTTATTTTCCCTGAGGTTATCCTGAAAAGTCCCCTACTTCGTAGAACATCCTCCATACGAGATTTCCATGAGAAATAGTTGAAACTTGTAAATATAATATCACAAGGGGAGGCCATACTGTAAAATAATGACTAAAAAAATAGAAACTAACTGTCTTCTTGCAAAAAGCTCGAAAAAATATGCGGTTTTAAAAAAAACGGCACTGAAAACTGATTCTGGATGATAAAGTTATACTTGATCAAAGAAAATGTTGAGGATGTCCTCAATAGTGACGTGGCAGATATTAACTTGACCAACTAAAAAAAAGAACTTCCATCTTCCCAAGATCAACCTTTGACAATCAATTTATAATAAAATTACTTTGAAGTGAATCACTTTTGTAGAATAAGTGAGGTTCACTTTTACAATAATGTTACTTTTAAATAGTGCGGCAATAAATTAAAAGACTTAAGTGACTCACTTTTTATTTTATTTTATTTATGTGAGATGCACTTTTACAATAAAGTAACTTGAAAATAAAAATTGCATGCACTAAAAAGTAGCTTAATAAAACTTGAACTCAAGACCTATTAAGGAACAAAGCAACTATGGACCGAGTGAGCTAAGTTTACAAGGTATGTAAAAGAATGGAAGGAGGAAGCAGGCTTTTTTTTTTTTACTGTTCTCTCTCATTCTCCGTTCTTGCCTTTTTTTTTCTGCAAATCACAAAAAAAACAAAAAACAAAAACAAAAACTTTCTCCACACAATGGGGATAGATCTTGGTTAGCTTACCCAGAAAGTCTACGTTTTCAAGTTTCCTCGTTGTTTCTGATTTGCTGTGATCACACAAGGTGCACGACAAAGAGCATACATAGCCGAGAAAACAAGAAAAAAAAAATCACTTACTATTTCTG
The DNA here is from genome assembly GCA_001517045.1 of Pseudotsuga menziesii. NCBI lineage: Eukaryota > Viridiplantae > Streptophyta > Pinopsida > Pinales > Pinaceae > Pseudotsuga > Pseudotsuga menziesii. Next base: position 133,547 of record LPNX010841132.1, read on the forward strand.
ATTCGCCGTGATCGCGCAAGGTGCATGGCAAAGAGCATACATAGTCAGGGAAGGCAACAGTCTGAGACTAAAACAAAAAAAGATCAAATAATAAAACTGATAAGATATGAGAGATTAAAAAAAAAACAAATCCGTCACTGTAACATTATACCTTCAGATTTGTCGAAATGGGTGTTTCTGGAACAAACGGAAATGGTTTTCGGTGAAATGAAAACTATTTTTCAATGGAAACGACGCTCCGGACGCAATGGAATAGCTCCCATAGGCCAAAAATGCACATAAAATCTAGAACCAGAAACCATTTCAAAGTTTTGGCAACACCGGTTCCAGATCTTAATCAGAACCGAAAGCAGCGCTTCATAAACGCCCTGATACCATGTTCAGGTACATAGGGTACTCCCAAAAGAACGAACACCTTGAGAAACTGCTTCATACAAATAGATCACAGATCAACACACTGATTTTTGTCACATGGTTAAAACCCTTGAGAGGGAAATAGTCCATGGCCCCAGCCAAATAGCTACTTGGAGCAATTTATTATGCAAAAGAAAGAAAGTTACATGAGCTTCTCATAATCGATCAACTAGCCAAGGACCCTCTATGCTCTTTAAATAGAGATCATAGACCAATCGGGTGTTAAGCCAGGGATCAATGGTAGGTATGATCTAAGAGAAGTTGAACCGTTGGATCACTCTATGTCTAGAACAAATCATGACCGTTGGATTAGAATATTTACAAATGCATACTAATGCATACTAAAGAAACACACTTTTACCTAACAGATATATTACACAAGTTGATCTTAACAAACTCCTAAGTGTCTAAATATCCTAACAGTGGCTGTGCTCAAATTTGCGTCTGTATGACATAGATCTACATTGTATGTCTGGTAGCTATGCCCAAGTTTGAGTCCTCTATCACATGGATCTACGTTGTATTCTAGTATCCATGCTTGTTTATTCCTCTCATGGATCTACTTTGTATTGGTCTACAGCCATGAGTTTGGTTACTTGTGTCTATGAGTCAACATACTGATGTACTACAGATTCCTACTTGACGACATGCTCCGATTGAGCCAACATTTTTGTCTCATGGTGAGAACCTGTTCTCTCAAAGCTCTCATTTATCGTATACCTCTAAGACTCATGCTTTGGGGAGCATCCTGTTATACCAAAATCCTGTCACCATCATGTGATAAGAACTTTGATATGCCTAATTGCCATAAATCCCAGCTCTTGGAGTGGAAACTCATGGTTATCATCAATCTTCTATGAAAATTCCCGGCATCGTGCTTGCCCCTTTATCCAGAAGCAGTACCCTTGTTTTCATCACCCATCCCTTGTTGCCCGCAAGCGGTGCCACCGCTTATGGCCCTTGGTCGATAAGCGGTTATTACCAAAACATCTTTGTCATTGAAGGAGAAACACGATCCACTGGGTAAAAAGGGAAAAAGAGAAGTTTCTCGAGGCTTCTAGATGATAAGCCACGTGTCCTCCCTTATTGTTGATGTATTTGTAACTTCGGAATGTATTCATCTATGTATCTTATGTATTGTAACCCAAGGTTTATTCTGGGATGTATCTATAATGTAATTGAGCCATATTGTCATGCCCCGATGTTCCAATCGGGAGGATTAATTATGTAAACAAGTCATGTCAAGTCATAGTGGGTAACCCTCCGATTGTCTAAGGGTTAAAGTCCCCGCAGTTCCGGGGCACTAGGGTTATTAGACTCTCCTAGTAGAGGTTGGCCCTGGTAGGGTTTTATTCATGTCGGGATTAGTATAAATAGAGAACTGGAGTCTCTATTTAACACACAACTAATTCACAGTCAAGTGTAATTCATAGTTGAGGAAGGAGAAGAAACTGGGGCTAGACAAGAAGAAGATTACTGCTGTTAGGATATTACTTATTGTTTTGGGGCTTTTACTGTTTTGGTGTTGATTCTATCTCTGAAGAAGTTGTGGGGTTTTCTCCTTTATGGTTTCTCCGAGGAAAACACTGTGTTCATTATCTCTTGTGTTTGATTGTTGTACTTATTATTCTCTCAGTTAAAGATCCTAATAATGCTAACTTAATGTTGAAAAACTAACATGGTATCAGAGCTAACCTGAGAAGAAGACACTATGCAGCTACGGGAACTAGGGCTTCCTAGTTTGTGGATCTTCCTCCACAGATTTTCAGCAAAAGTAAGGTGGAATAACTCTCCTTAGGGTGCATCTTTCTATTGAAGTAGAATCCAATTCTTGGGTTTTTCAGTTTTGAACTTGTCACTGCTGCCGATAATTAGGGATTTTCACAGAAGATGAATTTTTCAGTGAGCCAAAGCCTAGATTGATCTCCTCCCCAAAATCGAAGTTAGGGACAAATTTCTAGGCATTTGGGTGAATAGAACTCTGGAAAAGCAAAACCCTAATTTTCTCTTGAACCAGCTCTACAGGATTTCAGCTCAAGTTTCAGATCCGACATCTTGAACCTGGTAAGATATAAAATCTTTTGTATTTCCATTTGAGGTTCTTAGTTAAGATGTCTCATCATACCAAGCTTGATGAAAAGCTTGAGGGAGCTGATAACTTCCGAGTCTTGAAGTATAGGATCTCCCTGGTCCTGGAAGAGAATGAATTAGGCTCCTACATCCATGAGGAGGTTCCAGTTCCAGAGGGAGATGAGGCAAAGGCCTTACATAAGAAGAAGATGGTTATGGCAAAGAGGATCATTGCTGATTCTATCAAGGATCACCTTATCCCACAGATGTCCTCTCTCAAGACACCTAAAGCTATGTTTGATGCCCTAACCAAATTGTTTGAAGGGAAGAACATAAACCGGAAGATTACTCTGAGGAATCAACTAAAGAATGTGAAGATTCATAATGTAGAGACTATCTAGTCTTACTTCACAAGGGTTTCTCAGATCAAGGAACAATTAGAAGCCGTTGATGAAGAAGTGGAAAATACAGAGATTGTGATGACTACTTTGAATGGCCTTCCTAGGTCATGGGATTCTTTCATCCAAGGAATCTGTGCTAGAAAGAAGTTAGTCAAGTTCAGCAGACTATGGGAAGAATGCTCTCAAGAATATGCTCGGATAGTAGCCCGAGAAGAGAATATGGAAAGTGAAGATCAAGCCCTCACAGTTCACTCCAAGAAGGGAAGAAGAAATCCTCATTACTCCAAAGGTAAGAACTCTCATTCTAACAATAGAAAGGACCTATCTAGATTGAGATGTCATACATGTGATGAAAAAGGACACTTTGTAAAAGACAGTCCTAAGAGCAAGAACCACTCTCATAAGAAGAAGGGGAACAAAAGAAGACATCATGCTCATGCTGCAGAGGATGATGAACCATCCAGGAAGAGATCCATATATGAAAGTGAAGATTCTTCAAGCGAGGATGAATATGTTTTGTTTTCCGCTCTCACAGGTAACATTACTCATGGTAGTGATGATTAGCTTATAGACAGTGGGGCTTCCAAACATATGACTGGATTCAAGGAATCCTTTGTAAGACTATCAGAACATGAATCACCTCACAAGGTGAAGCTAGGAGATGACTACCAATATCCAATAAAAGGTAGTGGGGAATCTTCATATAAATTAGACTCTGGTAAGTCTCTAACAATGAAGGAAGTATTGTTTGTACCAGGACTCAAGAAGAACCTTCTCTCCATATCAGCATTGGATGCAAACGGAATGCGGGTTGCATTCATAGATGGTCAAGTCATTATGTGGCCTAGAGGAAAGACTATCGATGATGCGGTGATAATTGGAGAACAAGAAGGAGGATTCTACAAATTGAAGGGCCATCCAAAACAAGCAATGGTCCATGATACAGTAGATCCAAGTGAACTTTGGCATAGAAGGCTTGCACATGTGCATTACAGAGCACTACCTATTGCAAGCAAAACTGCTGAAGGTCTTCCAGAAATCCAAGCAAAACATGATGGAGTCTGCAAAGGATGTGCGAAGGGAAAGAACACAAAGAAGACATTTCCAAGTAGCGAAAGCAAAGCCAAAGGAATCCTAGAAATAATCCACTCCGATGTATGCGGTCCTATGTCATCAAGCTCACTAAGCGGGTATGCATATTATGTTTCTTTTATTGATGTTTTTTTAGGAAGACATGGGTTTACTTCATGAAGAACAAAGACGAAGTATTCAGCAAATTCAAGGAATTCAAAGACTTGATCGAGAACCATACTGAAAAGAAGATCAAGACTTTTCGATCAGACAATGGTAGAGAATTCACTTCAAATGAATTCAAGAGGATATGCAAAGACTCAGGGATTAAGAGGGAGTTGTCCACTCCTTATAATCCACAATAGAATGGGGTTGCAGAAAGGAAGAATAGAACTATCATGGAAGCTGCAAAAGCAATGCTCCATGATCAAGACCTTCCTATGCATCTTTGGGTTGAAGCTGCTAGAACAGCGGTGTATGTACAGAACCGTACTCCACATAGAGTACTTGAGAACAAGACTCCTGAAGAAGTCTTCTCTGGCAAGAGACCAGAAGTCAGCCATCTCAGAATATTCGACTGTCCTGTGTACATACACATCCCAAAGGAGAAAAGGAAAAAATTAGATCCTTCAGGAAAGAAGGGTATATTCATGGGATATTCTGAAAGCTTGAAGGCTTACAGAATCTATTTCCCAGGATACAAGAAGATTGACATCAGCAGGGATGTGACATTTGATGAAGACACGGCTTACAACAAATCCAAAAAGATACCTGCTGAAGAACCTGAAGAAGCAGAAGCAGAAGAACCCAGAATTCATGATACAACCATGAATGAAGAAGCTCAAGAAGAAGATCGAGAATTTAAAGAACCACAGAGACCTGTAGATCCACCTCTGGAGAAGAATCCTCATAAGAGGAAACCTGCTTGGGTACGAGAACTTATCCAAGGTGCGAAAAGATATGGGGCTCTAGAAGAGAATCACAGAGAAAGAAAGAGGACTAGATCCTGCTCCAGGTATGTACCTTTACTATGTGATTTCATTGATAAAGAACCTTCCAGTTATGAAGAAGCAGCAGAATGAAAAGAATGGAAGGATGCTATGTTCGAAGAATATCAATCGATCATGAAGAATGATGTTTGGGATGTTGTCCCAAGACCAGAAGGGAAGTCAGTTGTAACTTCCAAATGGATCTACAAGATCAAGCATGCTGCAGACGGTAGCATTGAAAAGTATAAAGCAAGATTTGTGGCTCAAGGTTTCTCTCAGAAAGAAGGAATGGACTATGAAGAAACCTTTGCACCTGTAGCCAGATACACTTTCATCAGACCAGACATTTGCTTTGCTATGAACACCTTGAGCCAGTTCTTGATAGATCTGAGAAATGTTCACTTGATTGCTGCAAAGCATATTTTGAGATACCTGAAGGGTACAGTTGATTATGGGCTCATGTATGATGCGAATCAAATGATTAACCTGGAGGGTTATGTTGATTCATATTGGGCAGGTAGTGCCATTGATAGGAAGAGCACTTCAGGATGTTGCTTCAGCATGGGATCAGGTGTGATCTCTTGGTTTAGCAGGAAGCAATCCTATGTGGCACTGAGTACAGCTGAAGCAGCGTATGTCGCATCTTGTTCAGCTAGTTGTGAGGCAGTATGGCTGTGGAAGCTACTGTATGATTTATTTGATCTCCAGTTGGATGCTACTTGTATACATTGTGACAACCAGAGTTGCGTGAAGTTGTCAGAGAATCCAGTGTTCCATGACAAGTCGAAGCATATCGAGATCAAGTACCACTATATCAGGGATATGGTGCAGAAGGGAGTAGTGAAGCTCCAGTATGTTGCGACGGAGGAACATATAGCTGATGTATTAACGAAGCCATTGGCTAGAGTGAAGTTTGAGTACTTCAGGGAGAAGCTTGGTGTTCTCTAGATCGAGGTTTCCTCCAAGGGAAAGTGATGAGTCCCATAGCCATTCTAACATGGTGAGAGGATTGGTTCCTTCCATGGTCAGATGTAAGGGATGAGCCATTAATATCATGGTGAGAGGATTGGTTCCTTCCATGACAGATATGAGCGCTGAGATCCATAGCCATTCTGACATGGTGAGAGGATTGGTTCCTTCCATGGTCAGATGTAAGGGCTGAGCCATTCTATCATGGTGAGAGGATTGGTTCCTTCCATTACAGATATGAGTGCTAAGCCATTTTGATATGACTATACGATTGGTTCCTACATGATCAGATATAAGGGCTATTGCCATTCTTGGAATGGAGCTTCTTGGTGAGGTACCAGGAAAACTCAGTTTATGACTGAGGGCTATTCTGATATGACTATGAGATTTGTTCTCACATGATCAGATATGAGTGCATGGCCATTCTAATGTGACAGAGGGATGTGTTCCCACTTGATCAGATGTAAGGGCTGAAGCCATTCTATCATGGCTAAAGGATTAGGTTCCTCCCATGTCAGATATGAGTGCTAATCCATTCTGACTTAGCGTCAGATATAAGGGCTACCGCCATTCTCTAAATGGAGCTACCTGGTGAGGTACCAGGGATCCTCAGTCTAGGACTGAGATCCATTCTGATGTGACTGAGGGATGTGTTCCCACATGATCAGATGTAAGTGTAGTGGCCTTTCCACAGATGATAGTAGTTTGGGTTCCTATCATGCTGGTGGTTGTAAGTGCTGAGCCATTTCATAGATGATAGTAGTTTGAGTTCCTATCATGCTGGTGAATGTGAGTGCTAGGCCTTTCCGATATGATTATAGGATTGGTTCCTACATGATCAGATGTGAGTGCTGGGCATGCCTTTCTAACAAGTAGGCCAGATGTAAGTGTTGGGCGGGCCATTCTGACTTAGTGTCAGATATAAGTGGTGAAGAAGACCTACATGGAGGCTAGGCATACAACCAGCATGAAAAAGGGTTGGCTTTGTAGAACTTCCTGTGACGAGAAGAATCATGAGATAGCACCCATGATGATGATTGCCAGTGATGATCCAGATCGAGTGATGATCGAGATCCAGTGATGATGATCCAGCAGTGATGATCTAGATCGAGTGATGATCCAGATCCTGTGATGATGACCAGTGATGATCCAGATCCAGTGATGATCCAGATCAAGTGATGATCTAGATCCTGTGATGATGACCATTGATGATCCAGATCGAGTGGTGACCTAGATCCAGTGATGATGTCCCATGATGATCCAGATTCGAAGATTGATGATGACTTGAAGATGAAGATGACTTGAAGACTCAGAAGAATTGAGATACATATGACAAGATGATCCAGTTGATGCAGAGAAAAAGACCAGTACTAAAAATTGTGTCGAAAGAATACCTTCCTAGTTAAGAGGGAGTGTTGATGTATTTGTAACTTCGGAATGTATTCATCTATGTATCTTATGTATTGTAACCCGATGTTTATTCCGGGATGTATCTATAATGTAATTGAGTCATATTGTCATTCCCCGATGTTCTGATCGGGAGGATCAATTATGTAAACAATTCATACCAAGTCATAGTGGGTAACCCTCTGATTGTCTAAGGGTTAAAGTCCCCACAGTTTCGGGGCACTAGGGTTATTAGACTCTCTTAGTAGAGGTCAGCCCTGGTAGGGTTTTAGTCATGTCGGGATTAGTATAAATAGATAACTAGAGTCTCTATTTAACACACAAGTCATCAACACTCAAGTGTAGAGCATAGTTGAGGAAGGAGAAGACACTGGGGCTAGACAAGAAGAAGATTACTACTGTTTGGAGATCACTTACTGTTTTGGGGCTTTTACTATTTTGGTGTTGATTATATCTTTGAGGAAGTTGCGGGGTTTTCTCCTTTATGGTTTCCCCGAGGAAAAACACTGTGTTCATTGTCTCTTGTGTTTGATTTCTATACTTGTTATTCTCTCAGTTAAAGATCCTAATAATGCTAGCTTAATGTTGAAAAACTAACACTTATCCCTACTGTTGTGGGTTAGTTGAGCTCGAGAACCCTCATCCTAGGATATTAGAGGCCACCTCACCCACTAATCTCTCAACCTACCCTATCCATTAAGCCTTATAAATACAAGCTTATGGCCATGGTTGAGAGGGAGAACTCTGAAGTATTTTTATGCTGTTGGATTGATCACTTGACCCAAGACCATTTGGGAGAGCATAGAGAGATAGAGTCGGAGCTTTTGGGGATGAGAATGCTTGGTTTCATGGAGATGCATGTCAACACTAAGGCTTGGTTGTAAACTTCTTCATATTTCTTTAATGCAAGTTTATTTCTGTCCCACATATATTGTTGTTGTATGATTTCACATATATGTTGTTAGATTCCTTAGTCACTAACATAGATTAGTAGATTATATTATGGTGGTTTCGATATGTTTGCGTGTTGAAGCTTATTGCAGGTACACAGGGTAACGATCGAAGCATTACATTCCAGGTATCTACGGCGTCTAGGGAGAGTCTTCAACCTATGTCCTCTATTTGTTCTAGATCTGAACCATTCAGACCAGTGGAACACCTTGCTGTCCACAGGAGGTGAAATATTCTAGCTAACAAATCTGGTGACTTAGCTACTTGATTAATTTCAAGTTGCTCAACATCTAATGCTTTTGTTCTTCTTTTATGCTTCTTCCTCACCTTTTATCTTTTCTTCATGGGCTCCACTAGATTTTTCAACAGGGTTTCATCTATTTTCCATCTGCCTTATCATCAAGACATTAGAATCTCCTTGCCATCAGTGCCAATATTTGTATAACTGCCATATTTCCAACACCATGTTCATGGGACCTCTTGTAATGACACCATGTGTTGTGGTGCTTCTACTACCTACGTGGCCCCTTCAACCATAAAAATGTACTATCCTTTTCCTATCCCACTGCCAGTCACTCTAGTGCAGCCACACCTTGTTGTTCCCTCTTTTTCGCAAGAGAAGTTATACACCCAAGAAAACATGCCCCACCAATTTGTGCCTAATTCCCAAAAAGAATAGACCAAGAAAAATAATAAGGGAAAGAGCACAAAAAATAACCAATGGTGGGGAGGTGGAAACTAACCTACAAACCCCAATGAAAAAATTGGTGTGAATCTCATAGAACAAGACCCAAGAATGATCAACTATGTACAAAATATTTGTGCCCTTTCTACGGTGTGTATGACAATTATACCCATCAATATCCCCACTTGGGTAAGGCACACCAAATGTGGAATAAGGAGAATCAACACAAAGCGATAACGGCCTCGTCAGGGCAAGCTATCCCAACCATGCCTTAAACTACCCAAACTTAACTGGTGATTTTGCAGAACTCCTTCCCCGTGAAAGGAGTTGTGACAGATAGCTAATGGAACCTTACCCACCCAAATAAGCTTCATCAAGTCAGTCACCTAACTCAGGGTTTCAACACCTTCTTATGATGTCCTATGATGTGAACCTTCGAACCCGACGTAACCAATAGGGCCCAATAGCTTAAATTCGAACTACTAATAAATGGAAAGACACCACTCCCATGGATGACACCTTGCACCTGTCTAGACCTCCTAATGATGGGATTCCAAAAGTCCCTAATTTTATTTTATGCCGCATTGAGAACAATCCCAATGCTCATGTTGCTCCCAATTATATTGTTTTGTATGACTTAGAGCATTCCCCGTTGCCATGTCAAGTTTGGAAGTTCTTAGGAACTTTCTAGTGCAACAAAAATCCTTATTACGATCCCTCGGTGTGATTGATCCCTCTTACTCTCATTTGATGGATTTTGATTTAGATCAAGCACAACCACATATGCCCTCTTTATAAATCCTCTAAGTCTTGGTGATCATTTTCAACCTGGTGATTCATCTATGCATTATCGATGAAGGAGCCTCTACTTGCATCATGTCAACTCATGTTTGGAAAAAGACCAGATCCCCTAAATTGGAGCCATTGCTCATGACTTTACATGCTTATGATGGTCACACATTTAAACCTTAAGGCCTTCTCCTGAATTTCCCTATAGAGTTAGCTGGAAAAATGGTGTTAATATACATTGAGGTTGTTAATGCCACCACTGACTACAACCTCCTTCTTGGGAGTAGTTATATGTATGTGATGAAAACATTTATTTCATCTACCTTTTGACTTATGATATGCCCTCATGAAGGGAAGATTTTTAAGTTGGACCAATTATCGTAATATATACCCAAGGGGGTGGCATGCATGTAAAAGGTTTTACCCACTATTAAAATAACTATCAGTTGTGCCTCCATCCCATATTTTACCTTCATTGGGACCGACAATTTTTTAAATGCCCCCATGATTAGAACCTTTCAAGATCTACCACCTCCACCCCCAAAACTATAAATCTCTCATCTCTACATTGTTTCCTCCATTAAATCTATGCCCCAACCCCAACCTTCACCACAACCACAACCCCAACCCATCCCTTCTATCAGTCAGTTACCTGGGAATCAATGGGGATCGATGCCTATTCAAGAAATCCCCTTTTTGTTTCCACCATCTAGAATCGTGAGCATGCCAGCCACAGTGACTCTCAATCTCTCGGGTTCGAAATTGGGCCTCACTATTTGGTACCTTACACATCCCAACCTACCTCCCACATCATAGATTATTTTAACACCTATGAATCCTATCAGTACTTTCAACCACCTTCTGAAGCACTAAAAGTAGCACCACCCCACCTCCTCCCATGAAGAAGGCAAAGGGAAATGTAGTGAGTGTGACACCACCAAAAAACATGAACAAAATCGTGAACCCTACCTCTTCTGCCTTAGTTCAATCCTCACCTCCTTGTTCTTTGTGCCATATATTGGATCATTCGACCCAAATATGTCCAGAGTTTCCTATCTTATGCACCCATATTTAAACATTAGATGATGATCCCAATCAAAAGGTCGCAGTTGTTACACTCAAATTCTGTCACCAACATGTGATAGGATCCCTAACACAGATATTTGTCCTCAAATCCCAAACTTGAAGTGAAACATGCTCTAGATGTTGTTTTTAATTTACAAAGCTTCAACACTGCTCTTACCCTTAAGAAGATAAGTGGTACCTTATGTAGTACAACCCAATTTATGTGGAAACCGGTCGGTGCCACCACCTTTAACTTTTGGTGTTGGCGTGGTTCTCACCCATCACCACTCTGTCATAAAGGACTATAAGCGGTGCCATTGGTAAAAAGTGAAAAAAAGAAGGTTTCGTGAAGTTTCTAGAACAAAAACCTCGTGTCTAGCCTTATCCCTACTCACCTGGGTTAGTTAAGCTCGAGATCCTTCCTTTGAGGATCTCATGGCCACCTTACTCACCAATTTCTCAACTATTCCTATCCCTTTGAGCCTATAAATACAAGCTCATACTCCATGGTTGGGGAGGGAAGAAATATGTAAAGTTATGCTACTGAATTAACATCCTGGCCTAATCCATTAGATAGCATAGAGAAGCAAATTGGAGCTATTGGGGATGAGGTGCTAGTCTTGTGAAGGAGTGCATCGACAGTAAGGAAAAACGGTTGTAAGCTCTTTCATTCTTCTATCAATGAAAATTTGATTTCCTTCCCATATATCTATTGTGTTATAATCTCACACATATATATTATTGGATTCCTTAGTCACTAATATGGATCTATGGATAGTTTTATGGTATCTTTGATGTTGTTGTATGTTTGATGTGCTTCTGTAGGTCTACAAGTATTTCATCAGATTTTTATTCTAGGCATATATAGATTTTAAGGAAAGTATTCAACCTACTTGTTACTCATTTGTTTTGGATCTGAACCATTAAGACCAGAGGAACAATTTCTTTCCACAGAAGGTGTTATATTCCTGATAACAAATTTGGTGACTTCACTGGGGGAAAAATCTTTCTGTTCTGATCTTCCTCAGTCTCTGAACTACTCTTGTCCGAATCCAAGCTCCATCCTTCAATCTTTGCATTCAGATCTACATCTGAACTAGTGAAGTTTTGGTTTGAAATCTTCATATCTCTTCAGATATGAGTCACCTTGACTTTATATGCTCTGTATTGTTGTTGATACATCAGTTTTTGTAAATTTTTTGCAATATATAACTTGATTTTTTATCTCTCCTTGTGTTATAGATTGTTATAGGGAACCACACATGTGCCTTAGGCAACAAGCGGTGCCAACACCTAAGTCCAGTTAGCAAATAGGCGGTGCCACCGGCTGAGTTCAGTGAACAAGAAGTGGTTCTACTTCAAAACCGCTCTGTCAGCAACCCCTTCGGCGTGGTGCTAGGTAGGCCTGTCCCAGACCTTGATTTTTTTCAAATTTTCGCAAAAGATTTGTGATTTTTGGATTTTTGTGTGTTCAGTTAGTTTTATCCAGACTTGTTTGAAATTTCCTGAGTGATTGAAATCTAAAATTTTTATGTGGAAATTGCTTGTTTGTCAAAAAAAAAAAAAAAACTAGGTTAGATTTATCATTCATTACTTCTTGTTAGTTTGTTCTGAAAGGAGTTTTTGGAAGTTTTAGGTTAGATTAGATCTCTGCCTGTTATAGAATAGTATTGAAAAGAAAGACTCCCTTAGATCGGTTTGCTTGCTTCTTCTTCTTTTTTTTGTTAAGTGTAAGAAAGACTTCTTTTCGCTCTGAAAAAGGAAAATTTGTTGAGACTAGGTTATTGTTTTACTGAGCTCAAGTCACTGGGTCTCTGATTAGCCTCACAAGCTTTCGGGATTCCTTTGTTCTTTTGTATCTTTTGCATCATTATCTCATAAAAAGGAAAAAATATCAATAGTTTAAGTTAGATATTTCCATGTTTTAGAAAAATTGAAAAAATAGCTTGCATATGCATATTTGGGTGTTGTTTGTCTTTCTTATTCGTTGAAAAGAGATCTTACCCTACCTATTTTATTTCAAAAGAGTTGATTTGAAGAAGTGTTGTTTGATTGTATGCTTGGAAAAAGAATTTTTAGTATAGTTGTTTGGGGAATTTTTGGTTTTAAAGCAAAATTGAAAAGAAAACACTCTCTGTCCTTCCCGTAATTAGGCATACTGAATGGTAAAGTGAATCAACTTGCATTTCATATTTGCATGGTTTTAATTTTATATCAAAACCTCATGCATTCACCTAACCATCCACTTTAAAATTAATGGTAGTTATAGGCTTAAAATTTGTATAGAAATTTGAGTGATACATTAAAGACGTGTTTGAGCATCGTTAAATGTAGGAGTTGTTGTTATTTGTTTGCACTACAACCCACGTACCGTCGGTATATCGAACGACCTTTCATGTAACCTTGAGGTATATAGAAATGTACTTCACGTACTTGATTGTATATCAGAAGGCCCCTTGTGAATGATTGTGCATTAGACAACACTACTACCGATTTGAGCTCCCACGTACCTTGAGTATATCGGGAGACCCCACAAGGATACCTTATCTATCTGAGAAAATCCCTTTGGTCGTCTTATATGGAGCAATACACCAAAAATAGCATTCGGGGATATTACTATGCACATACCCTTATGGTATGTCATGATTTGCACCTACTTGACAATTTGGTGAGAGACTGACCATTTGAGCTCATCTTGTCATTTGAATTTGCTTGTTGGCCTATAGCTTGAGTAGGAGACAGTTTTTGGCGTGTTTTTTGTTAGCTCTGTAACCCTAGGTTATATTAGTGACTGTGCAATCTGGGTGAGTTTCATTTGAGAGGGTCCAGAAGAACACAGGGCTTGCCACCCAACTTTCCTCCCGTGACAAGAGAAGGTCTAATGGAAGCTACTGACCAAGGAGATACAACTACTTCCCATGTGGAAGAGAAACTAGTTTGTAGAAAGCGGAGACCAATTTTCTTCTTATGTTACTCCCTTGGTCCAACGACCTCTTATGGGTGACACTTCTTTCCATGGTCCTGTGGAAGGTTGTTTTGATAGTCCTGTTCATCCAGATTATGGTCCAGATGCTCCGTTTTGGGGAACTTCTATGGTATAGGACATTGCTTCATTTAGAGTACATTGGCCCTCTTCTAAACATTCTTCACCAAGTGAAGAAGAATATAGACAAATTCAATCAGCTATTCACCGTGCATAAGATTTTTAGGAGAGAATGCAAAGATTAGATACTATCTTAGCAACCCCAATCCCTCATAAAGAACCTATGTCAACTCTTCTTCCACGTAATACAGATCCTTGGCCAGTAGGATATCGTTCACTAGTTGATTCTATGAAACCTATTGATCCTATTGAGACTTCACACCACCTAGGTCAAACTTATGACCCTATGGTTGCAAATGTTAGGCCTGTTTCTAGTCCTCCTAGGTCTTCTAGGGCTGTGGGGAAACCATCAAATCCAGTTGTATTAGTACCTTATAGTGTCGGGGGAAAACCCCCTGACACGATCTATGTTACCTTCTAGTGGAGTTGTTACTCATAATAGACATGCCTCTAATGCAGGCGCATCCACAGTTTACGTTCCTCCTACGAATATAGTTAACCCTCCATTGAGTTCAGGTCAAACCTTAGGGGCACAACCTGTAATTAATCAAGCTTCCTGGGGGTATGGTCACCCACCAAATCAAGTACATGTAGGAAATATGAATTATGAACCTACCCCTACAGGCATGTCATACACTGGAATTCCATATCCTGGAAATAATTTTACTCCATGGGAGCAACCCAACTGGTCCTACATGCCAGCTTTGGGAGGAATACCTATTCATATGGATGGAGGTGCTGGAGGGCCCCTTTATGGAGGTCCTCCCCCTATGGGTCTTGGTGGTCCTAGAGGCCCTCCTCCAGGTAGTCCTAGAGGTCCTGGTGGTCCTCCTCCTAGTGGTCCTAGAGGTCCTGGTGGTTCTCCCCCTGGTGGTCCCGGTGGTCCTGGTGGTCCCAGTGCTCCTAGAGGTCCTGGTGGTCCCGAAGGTCCAGGAGGTCCTCCTCCTAATCCTCCTAATGGCCCTGGGGGTTCTGGTTGCCCTAACCCTGGGGGTCCATATTTCGTAGGTTCATTGTCTCATCGGCCTTTTCAATAACCTATGTATCAGTCCACTTACGGTCCTACTGGTGGTTACATGCCTTATCAATATTACCAGTATGTTGAACCGAATCATCAGTTACCTTTCCTAGAAACTTTGGACTTGCCTGATTTGTCCAAGTTGATCAATGACCCCATTCAACGCAATCCTTCGTGGCCCCCCATTCTAGTCAAGTTACCATCGGATATTCCAAAATTCAATGGAAATCAGGGAGATGATCCCAAAACTCACGTTATGACTTTCCATTTATGGTGTTCATCAAATTCCTTGATGGATGATTCTATTTGATTGAGACTCTTCCAGCGCACTTTGACTGGTACAACCGCGAGGTGGTATATCGAACTTCCATGACATTCGTTTATGGATTTTAGTGCTTTGGAAACTGTCTTCCTCACACACTTTCAACTACCCATTCACAACGAAATGGGTACAGAACTTTTGACCTCTCTACGTCAAAACACCTCCACACATATTTTAGATCATATTCATGAGTGGAGAAGGTTGAGAAGGCTCGTTAAGGCTCCTATCCCGGACCAACTCTTAGTTGATTGGTTTACGAAATCTTTGTTGCCACCCATTTCCTGAGATGTGGCTATGCAGGGTGCTATTACTGAAGAGCAAGCCATTAGTTGTACTCAGTATCTAGACTTGGTATATTCCCAGTCTAGAACTTTGTATGACCTTATTCCTCAAGCTCCTCGCCCTATCACGGACCCGACTAATCCACCTGTAGAAACTCCTGTTGATGGGGTTATTGGTTCAATCCAGCCTCCATCAGCAATAAAAGCTGCCAAACAACCCAGTCTTTCCACTACTTCTCCTTCCAATCCTATGGTTTCCATCGAGGTGAATGCTATTCAAAGTACGCAATCATCCGGTAGTAAGAAGAAGGGAAAAGGTAAAAACAAGAAACATGGAAACCAACAGGAAAATCCCAAACCTATGGCCCCAGAGAATGATAATAAAGGAAAAAGGAAAGCTAAATATCCCTACCTATTGTGTGGTGGCAATCATTTCACGAAAAAGTGTCCCCTACATGATGAAATTAATAATATTTTAAAGAGTAATCCCGCACCGACAGTCCTTACTCATCCTTTCCCTTCTTAGCAACAACTGGTAGACCACATGTCTAACCAGGAAAATTCTAGTTCTACAGAGGAAATTTGAATGATGTCATCGAAAAGTATTAATATAGCAACTCGAAGTCAGGAGAAGAAAATTGAGAAACCTTCTCCAGATAAAGATCCTTCTACTATTTCTCCTGCATCCTCATCTAATGGTCCCCTAACAATCGAGAATCCTAATTCAACATGATTTTGTGTCTGCCCAAGAGTACTCTTAGGAAGGTTGTTTTTAACCTTAATGCCTGAGCTGCACAGTTCTATATTGTTGTAGAAGACCTAGCTCAGGCACCATGTGTAATGTCTACCTTAGAAGTGCTCCAAATCTATCCCACATGACGCAAAAACTTATTGACCTCCTTAGGAGTCATGGACCCGAGTGACACGAATCTGATTCATTTCAATCCAGAGAACCTAAAACCTAGATTACCTCACCAACTGGATTTTCAAATCATAACAAGAGTAGTTGGGAAAAAGGTATTTAGGAATGTTTTAGATGAAGGTGCTTCAACCTCAGTTCTGTCTTTGTCTTGTTGGAAAGCCATTGGCTCTCCTGAGCTTGTAAAATCACTTATGACCCTAAAATCCTTTGATGGAAGAGGTTTCCAGCCCCATGGCCTCATGACAACCCTTTCAGTAGAGCTAGGGGGAAAAACTGTTTCCATTCAGGTGGAATTAGTGGATGCCCTGTTAGACTACAATATTCTCTTAGGAAGAAATTGGTTTTACGCTATGACCGCTATCGCTTCGACGGTGTTTAGAACCCTCTAGTTTCCCCATTTGGGAAGAATTGTGACGATTAATCAACTTGATTTCTGTACGTCGGATGTTACTACCCCTATGGAAAATAATGTCACTTTTCTAGGTCAGTCCCATCCTCCTTACCAGTCGATTGGGGTAGGGATGTTGAAGGACTCCGCCCTCATGGGCGTATTTCCATCAACCCCTTATAGCATAGAAACAGCTTAGTTAATATGATTTCTTTGTTTAGCTATGATCCTAAGGGTAAACAAGTTGTTGAGACATCCTCCCTCATCCCGCATGAAGCAGTTTATGATGCCATCCAATCTGTTTTCGATGTTCCTACATATGATCTTCATCTTGTGGTTTCGGATCCTTACCACTTGCCCTACTGGTTAGAACCTTCGCTTCGTATTATGGATTATCTCTTCCAGACTTTTCCATTAGACGAGTCTATTATAGAGATTATGAATACAAATGAATCAGTATGGGAGGATCACCATCACAGATCTTTGTTCCTCCCCAATACCAGTTCATAAGATAATGATTTTGTATCTCTCTTGGGTACTGATATTGTCAATGATCCACAAACACCTGTCTTGTTGCAAGATTCTGAGTCTAAAGGAAATTTATGCAACATTACCAAAATGGCTCCAATTAACATATCGGTCAAGCCTGGAACTACTAAACATGTTCACATAGGGAAAAACTATTCAATAGATGAAACTGAAGAGTATAGAGCACTTTTTAAAGAGTTTCGAGACATTTTTTCCTGGTCTTATGAAGAAATTCCTGGGATAGATCCATCTATTGTGGTCCATGAGATCAAAACCTATCCTACAGCCATACCGATTAGGCGGAAATTGAGACAAGTCCATCTGCGGAAGGCTGCGGCTATCAAAGTTGAATTTGAGAAACTTCTGAAGGCAGGATTCATCTATCCTGTACCCCTGATGGAATGGGTATCGAATATCATTCCTGTGAACAAAAAGCAGGGAACTATTTGAGTCTGTATTGATTTCTAAGACTTGAATAAAGCTTGTCCTAAAGACAACTTTCTGACTCCACACATTGATCAGATTATCAATAAATGTGCTGGGAGTGTCATCTTCTCATTTATGGATGGATTTTTCGGCTACAATCAGATTGAGATCTTTCATGTCGATCAGCATAAGATGACATTTATATTCCCATGGGGAACCTTTTCCTACAGGAAGTTACCCTTTTGTCTTAAAAACGCTGGGGCCACATTCCAACGCGTTATTTCCTATGTGTTTCAAGATATTAAGAACATCATGGAGCAGTACCTCGATGATCTCCCTGCACATTCACAACAACGGGAAGACCACTCTCAACATCTTAGAGACATTTTTCTGAGATGTCGCCATTACAAAATACGGTTGAACCCACACAAATGTGTTTTTTGCGTTGAGATGGGATGTCTCTTAGGATACATGGTTTCCAAAGATGGTATTCGGATTGATCCATTAAAGATTGCTGCAATGCTCTCTCTACCTACCGCGACCAACTTGCTTGAACTCCAAAGTTTGCAAGGGAAGGAAAAATTTCTTCGTCGTTTTGTTTGTAACTGTGCTGAGAAAATGCATGGTTATATACGTGTCCTTAAGAAGGATCCTCCATTCTTCTGGGATGACTAGGCCCAGTGAGCCTTTGATAATCTTAAGCACGCTCTGATCCATTCACCCATGATACACCCCCCAGATTACTCGAAGGATTTTCTCCTGTATATTGCTGCCTCTACTACTACGATCAAAATGGTTTTATCCCAAGAGGACTAGAACAGACTTGAACATGTGATTTACTACACCAATAAGAATCTTCTCAATTCTGAAACTCGATACTCGTGTGTGGAGAAGCTAGCATTGGATACAGTCATTGCTGTCCAAAAATTTCATCACTGCATCCTGCTTCGCACCACTACTATACTTGCAGACCAAAACCCTATGTACTACATCTTGACTCGTCAAGTGCTAGGGGGAAATACTCCCAATGGATTGTCATCCTACAGGAGTTTGACCTTGACTTTTCCAAAGCTACTTCAAAGAAATCATTAGTCTTTGCAGAACTGATGTGTGACCTTCCCTGTGCTTTAATGGATTCTAAGCCCAGTGATTCATTCCCAGATGAATTTATGTTCCTAATAAGCACAAGTGATCCATGGTATGGAGATTTAATCATTTATCTCCAGACACAGCGTTTTCAGCCTACTATATCACGTGATGATCGTCACTGCATTCGTCACCACGTGAAGTACTATCTTATCCTCAATGACACATTGTATAGGTGTGGTATAGATACCATTCTCTGACGATGCCTCACCCACGACGAGGCTAAACAGGTTCTTAATGACTGCCATTCTGGATCATGTGGCAGTCATCTTTCTGGGATGGCTACAACTCAAAAAATCCTCCGCGCTGGCTATTTCTAGCCTTCTATCTTTAAATATTGTCATGAGGTTGTTAAGAAATTCCCACCCTATTAACACTTTTATCCGAAAAAGCGCACCCACCCTTCTCCATTACACCCCGTCATTGTCGTTGGCCCTTTTTCCAAATGGGGGATATTTTTCATGCATTGTAAGCCTACCTCAGCCGGGGGGCATGCTTACATCATTGCAGCTATGGATTATTTCACTAAGTGGGATGAGGCTGTGCCTACATATGCAGAGGATGGTAAGAATTCCACCCTCTTACTTTTTAACCATGTAATAGCTAGGTTTGGAGTTCCTCAGTCTATTGACACTGATCATAGATCACATTTTCGGAATCAGATGATGGCAGATTTAAGTGCTAATATGGGTTTTCTCTATGAAAACTCAACTCCCTATTACCAGCAATCTAATGGTCAAGTTGAGGCCATTAAAAAAGTTTTAAAAACTATGTTGCATCAGATGGTTGGAGATCACAAATCCAACTGGCACCAGACTCTCTTCTCTGCTCTTTGGGCTTATAGAACTTTAGTGAAAATAATAACTAGTTTTACACCCTTTCAGTTAGTATACGGACTAGAAGTTGTCCTACCTATTCAGTTTCAGATTCCATCTTTGAAACTTATCGTTGAAATTCTCCCTAATACTTCTACCGAGGAAGAAAGGTTTTTATACTTGACCAACCTTGACGAAACTAGAAGAGATGCTGCCTTAGTCAATGAGAAACATAAGAAATGCTTCAAGGCATAGTACAATAAATATATCGAACCTCGTGTGTTTAATGAAGGTGACCTAGTCCTAACTTATGATCAGAGACATGATAAGCTAGGAAAATGGAAGTTTGAATCAATGGGGTACAATCCTTTTATCGTTTCCAAGGTTTTAGAGAAAGGGGCCTATGAGCTCGTGGACTATGACGGAGTCCCCTTTGGGAAACCTCACAATGGGTTGTACCTAAAGAGGTACTATGCCTAAATAATTCATGTATGGTACCTTGTATATATGTACATTGTTTGACTTTTCAGTGTATTTTAGTCTTTTCATTATGGTTTTGAGTTTAGTGTCTAGACTGTTTATACCATGTTTTGGTTATGTAGATCATATGGCTTTTATGGCTTCTCTGATGGTGCTTGCTACCATACCCTGAACCTTGCTTCAGCTACTTGGGTTCCGTATTCCCTTGCACACGATCTAGTCAGTTTGAGAGCAGTTTGTATTAGTCCTACTACCAACAATATTGTTGATTGAGGCTACATCCTGGGATATTCATGATTTGGTAGTTTTCATGGACTCACAGTTAGTGGTTTGTCATCTAAACTAGGTCTATACCATCAGAAATCCTATACTGCTCAGTCTCTATCAGAGGGTATGTCTATTGGAAAGGTCATTTGAGGTTATAAATTATAGGCATATCCTTAGGGAAAATAATGCAATGGTTGATTCATTGGAAAATTATATCCTAAACTGGTATATTTCCCATTCATAACATGAAAATTAAACATGTTTTATCATATTGTAAATAAACAATAAAAACACATAAAACTCATGTAAATACATTTTCCATTTGAAGCATATAAACATTGGAAGTAAAAGTTTGTGTGTGTGTGTGTATATATATATATATATATATATATAAAGTGTTTTACAAAAATAGGTCACGAGACCTCATTTGAAGCACTTTGGCTTTCAGGCAGCACAAAATCATACAAAATCCTGAACCTATATCAGCTTTTAGTAATACATCATGTAGAACTATCTAGTGGTGCTCATGGTAGCATATGACATCCTACACTAATCTATGTAGCAAATGGATAAAACAACCTGCCACTCCTTCTATGTGCCTCTGGTATCACATCAGGAGATCATCGATGGATGCATCAGGTATATCCAGAGTCAACGTCTCCAGGTTCTCCTCCAGCTCTCCCATCGGTTTGTCGCCTCATTGAACAAACTGAGCTCCCACTTGTCTTTCTAGTGGGGAAGATCCCCCAGTTCGTGCCACTCCAACATCTGCATGGAAATTTTCAGGTCTTGTTACTATACATAAAAAATAAAAAACATTAAAATACAAAAACACAAATGGCCATCTTAGAGTTTTGTTTCTTACCCATGTCTCCCCACTGTCCATCAGATGGAAGTGGTAGTTTAGGGTCACCTCTGAAATATGTACCTGTATGTGCATAATCCTTGACCATGAGGATTTGATCGTTCAGCCAATGGAAAAATGGAGCCCCGAACTTCACTTTCGCTCTGCCTACTCCTGTACGGGCCATGATCCTGACCCACCTCAGCATAAAAGGGTCTCTCGCCCTCAACTCAATGAAAACCACTTGGGGCCTCAAATGAGGGACTCGCTCAAAAAAGAAACAAGCTAAGATGGAACCATAACCAAACTATTTGAACTCTCCCTGCCGACACTTGGTCAGTTGGTCCTTGAATATCGGTAGTAATGCCTCTTCCTAGTTAAAGACAGTAGGTGCCATAGCCTCTATCATGTATAACATGTGTACCCTAGAAGCCTGATGAGGCCCTTGGCTCCCATCTAGCCTCTGCATGGTGAAAAGAAGAGTACAAAGAGGTACATCGCTCACTGCCTTAATGGGAATTTTTTTCCCTGAAGTTCTAGTACCAAGAATGCAGTAACGGTCGATCAACTCCTGGGTAGTCACATCCCCTCCACAGGAACCAGTCAGTGAAATTAGAGCACCCCATCTCAATAGTTCGGTCAAGAAGTAGATATCCTCTACCTCAACAGTCAACACATGGGCTCCTACCTCAAAGTTTTGTTGCTCTGGGTTCCACATATGGGGGATGTCACATACCCCAATTTTGTAAAATTATGTAAATTGTTTTATTATATTTCCGAGACATTATGTTAAACTTAATCCTAAGTAGGGATTGATGACTCAGCAGAGTCAACAGTAATGGAGTGTAATTCAGAATATTTTATTATTAATAAATAAATTATGGAGACAACAACATGGGAGAGCTATTAAAAAGAGGTTGCTGGTCAAACTGGTGGATGGAACTAGGTGGAAAGGCAAAAGACAAGTGGCAGCATCCTCAAACACTTCCTAAGTTGCAGGTGGCAACTTCCCTATATTTGGGGTCATGATTCCCCAAGAAAGTGGAATCAGAGCAGGTGGCTCATTAAATGACAGTTAACCCAACAAAGACCTAGGCAATCTTTTAAAAGTACTCAATGAAGAGAGCTGAGGCTGCTCAGTTATTTTTCTGGAGAATAATCATTCAGGTGGAATGTTATTCAGGAAATTCATTGGGGAAAAAGGGAAAAACAGTAAGGAAGTTGTTTGAGAGGAATGCTGCAGTAACTTGGTTATTTACAGCTTTTTAGCTTGGAGAACTTACTGATAAGTTCTGAGATTATACTGAGTTGAAGACTGGTATGTGACTTTGCTGCACCTAGTTCCAGCCAGGGAGACCAGAGCAAGCTCGGGGGTCCTGCGAAGTCGTTGTCTGAGCGCTCTCCAGGATTTGGTAGGGAGGAATGGCCTCCCATTGCTGTTGTTGTCCACAGCTTAAACAGGTTCTGTCACTTATTTCTTTATGTTTATTGAGTATAAATTGATGCTTGTAATATCTTGTCTTATGCAACTAAAGTCACCAATCTGAATGTGACGAAATCTGAACTGAGTATGTCACAACAACCATGAAGATAAATGCATATAGGTACTTGACTTAGAATTTTATCACATATGAATGGGGAATATTTTACAGAGAGAATTTACCAACATAATGTTTAAACCTAAAACTTTGAAATTATACTTCTTTTTGATGTTCAGAATGATACTAGTTTTCAGTCAATTATTCATCGGATCGAAGATAAGTTTAGTATATGATAAATAGATGGTAAAGAAAAAATAAACCTGGTGTATCATCATAATTATATCTATAACAGTGTATAGTTGGAATTTGTTTACCTCAACAAAACTTTGATCTGTGTTTAGCCAACTTCTTACCTGTCATCTGTAAGAACAGGAGGAACTTATGCATTAGCTCAACGCTAAGTAAGCCCCGTATTTTCATGACAAACCGACCTTGAGTCACAAACAGAGAATCAATCAGTAACTGAAAAGAACTGCTCTTGAAAGTGAAGTAGAATCAAAAGATCATTCGGTTACAATACTAGTAACGTAAACTAATCAAACAGTTAATGATTGCATTTAATGCGATTGTATGTTATTTTAAAAGTTTTAAATTTTTTCGAGATTTTTGGGGTTTTGACATGTGGTATCAGAGCATGGTTCAAACACTAGGCCTTGATGTGGCCCAATTAGTTTCCACAGAATAGTAAAAATAATGTACTAACTTGTATTTTGTTTCATGTAAAAAGCAGAAAAAATTCTTTTTCTCTGAATCTAACAGGCAAGTATGGAGAAGCTAGGAGAATACGTTGAGGAGGAATCTCCAAACACTGAGACCAGACAGATGTCCAGAGAACCTGTGACAGAGGAGGTAACTGCTCACTACTCAGAGTTGATGCAGACCATAAAGGGTTTAAAGACTGAAATAGAATCAGTCAAGAAGGATAATGAAAGAATTCTAAAGACTCAAGACGAGTTAAATCAAATTCTGATAGAAAAATTTCAGACTGAAGGGAGAAACAGAAGGTCTAAATCTGAAGAAGCCAGCCATCAAAAAGGGTCCAAAAAGATGAAACTAGCTAAACCTGATAGCAGTTCATCATCTGAAGGAAGTAAGGAACAACAGAGCTATTACACTACTAGTGATAGCAGTGAGGCTGAGTTGTATAAAAGGAAGAAAAAGTACAGGCCTTATGAAAAGATTTCTAGGGATTTCAAGAAGATAAAACCCCCAACTTTCAATGGAGAAACTGAAAAAGGAGAAGAGGAAGAATCCTGGTTATCCGGGATGAGAAAATACTTTCAGATTTATAATTATTCAAATCACCTGAAGGTGAGAATGGCCATCTATAACCTTTCAGGAAAGGCAGATATATGGTGGCAAGATTTGAAAAGGGTCAAGGGGATCAAAGAAAAAGAGGTCAATTGGAGTACCTTTAAAAGGTACTTCAAGAATAAGTTTATGTCTGAACAATACTATGAAGAAAGGGCCAAGGAATTTTATGAGTTAAAGCTAGGATCTATGACTATGAAGGACTTAAATAGTAAGTTCTTAAGTCTGCTAAGATATGTGCCATATTTAGTTGATGAGAAACCGAAAGTACAGCGGTTTCTTAGCTGCCTGCCATATCACATAAAGGACAGAATCGAGTATGATAACCCTAAAACTCTGGAAGAAGCAATGAGAAAGGCAAATTTCTGTTTTGAACAGAACAAAAAGAAAGAAGGTATAGCCAACTGGAAGGCTAAAAAGAACAGTAATCAGCCTAAGTTTAAGAAGAAAGAGTTCCAGGTAGGTGAGCACATGTTTATTAAGGTAAGACCAAAGAAAATCTCCCTAAGATAGGAGAGTTGTGCAAAACTAGCACCACGTTACTGTGGTCCCTTTGAAATTCTATCCAGAATTGGTCTAGTTGCATATTAGTTAGCGTTACCACCTAATTTGAAAGTGCATAATGTTTTCCATATTTCTGTTCTGAAAAAGTATGTTCATGATGCTACTCATGTAATTTATTGGAATGTTGTACAGGTGGAACCAGAAGGAGAAGTTCTGGTGGAGCCGGACTGTATCCTTGGGAGGAGGGAAATTACTCTTCGGAACCGCGCGATTGGACAGCTGAAGGTGCGATGGAAGCACCTTAGTCCTGAAGAATTTACTTGGGAACTGGAAAGTAAGATGCGGGAAGCATACCCGAATCTGTTCCAAGAGGTTCCTGAGGAAGAAGAATAAGTAACATCGAGGACGATGTTACATTT
>LPNX010841132.1:159093-260375 GCA_001517045.1 Pseudotsuga menziesii
CTACATTAAATTGCTTATTTACAGCTTTTTAGCTGGGAGAACTTACTGATAAGTTCTGAGATTATACTGAGTTGAAGACTGGTATCTAACTTTGCTGCACCTAGTTCCAGCTAGGGAGACCAGAGCAAGCTCGGGGGTCCTGAGAAGTCGCTGTCTGAGCGCTCTCCAGGAGTTGGTAGGGAGGAATGGCCTCCCATTGCTTTTGTTGTCCACATCTTAAACAGGTTCTGTCACTTATTTCTTTATGTTTATTGAGTATAAATTGATGCTTGTAATATCTTGTCTTATGCAACTAAAGTCACCAATCTGAATGTGACGAAATCTGAACTGAGTATGTCACAGCAACCATGAAGATAAATGCATATAGGTACTTGACTTAGAATTTTATCACATATTAATGGGAAATCTTTTACAGAGAGAATTTACCAACATAATGTTTAAGCCTGAAACTTTGAAATTATACTTCTTTTTGATGTTCAGAATGATACTAGTTTTCAGTCAATTATTCATCGGATCGAAGATAAGTTTAGTATATGATAAATAGATGGTAAAGAAAAAATAAACCTGGTGTATCATCATAATTATATCTATAACAGTGTATAGTTGGAATTTGTTTACCTCAACAAAACTTTGATCTGTGTTTAGCCAATCTTCTTACCTGTCATCTGTAAGAACAGGAGGAACTTATGCATTAGCTCAACGCTAAGTAAGCCGCGTCTTTTCACGACAAACCCACCTTGAGTCACAAACAGAGAATCAATTAGTAACTGAAAAGAACTGCTCTTGAAATTGAAGTAAAATCAAAAGATCATTCGGTTACAATACTAGTAACGTAAACTAATCAAACAGTTAATGACTGCATTTAATGCGATTGTATGCTATTTTAAAAGTTTTAATTTTTTCGAGATTTTTGGGGTTTTGACAGAGGATATACTCCAACAATCTCTCATGAGACACCATGCTAGGTTTGTGGAAGAATTTGAGGAGGCCATAATTCCTCAATGCGGCAATGCATCCCACATTTCTCTTGGCAAAAGCATCATCATCATTGTGTTGCCGTTCTTTCCATATAACCATTTTTTATCACTTGGAACCTGCCAAAAACAATTAATGGACCAATTAGAAACACAATCAAGCATTAAAATCAATTAAAAACTTGTGCTTTTTCTTATCCATTCATTTTCCCCCACTCATGGCCGGCTCTGCCTGAGCTCTGTTTGCACAGAGTGGTGGCACCACCTGAGTGCAGTAGAAGTTGCATGGTTCTCACGGTGCACTGCTTGTCCCGTAAGGGGGAGGAGCGGTGCCCGCATTTGAGATTTAGGGCTTGCCTAAAACATCCCAATACCCTCACAAAATAAAAAAATGGATGCTTTGAAAATAAAGGCTAGGGTTTTGTCATTTACTTGGCTCTGACGACACTTGAATCGGACGGTAGAATCTCCCAGAATCGTTGACTGAATATCTGGCTCAAATTTGCTCCAAAATGCTCTCACAAAGTGGTAAATAGTAAGATGGTTTGATTTTTACTATTTAAAATGAATTTTATATCTATTTTTAGGGTTTTTTAATGTTAGTTTAATATTTTGAAATCATTATTATTATAAAATCCATCTATATAGTTCATTAAAGTCATTTTTCAAGAGATTAATATCATTTTTTGAGTCTTGCAGGCATAGAAATGGAAACAGTAAAGTCTATGGGGAGTTTGTTTTTGACCTTTTCGTACTTCCATAAAATGGAAAAAGTCCCCGAGTGTTTGTTTTGACACTTTGGTCACGCTTTCAGAACTCAGTATCAAAGTTTTGATTCCTTTTTCGATTCTTTTTAGGCTCGTAAAACTTCTCATCGTAAAAAGGGACCTAATGGAGTCTCCTTTAAGCTCTTTTCGGACTCCCTAAATATGAAAAGATTGTCGAGTACTTGTCTTCTTCATACTCGTAAAAGTATTCGAAGAGTCGTCTCTCCGACGGTAGGTTATCTCTTTTTCAGTTCAGATAGACTATTTACGAAAAAGGAACACTCTAGCCAAGCATGACTGGAAGAGTTCTCTCGGGTATTATTTTATACTTTTTTGGGCCCTAGAGACTAAATCATATGAAAAAGTACCTTTTGGAGTTTTCTTTCTTCTTCGTTCAGACTCTCTAAACATGAACGATACTGAGTTTGCTTTCATTGGACTCGTTAAACTAAACACTGAGAGACCCTTTTTTGGGAACAAACCCCTCCTTTCTCAGGTTTGTGAAATATATGGGAATGGACTTATCTTCAAATGAGCTAAAACAAGTGTTTGTTACCCTCTTTGGACTCGTAAAAATGAAAAAGAGGCACTCATCAATCATGACGGGAAAATTAAGGGAAGGGAATCATTTTGGAAATCGAATGGCAGTTGTTTGTCACCTTTGAACATGGCACTTGTCTGCATATCATTCAGTCAATTGGGTATTCAGCTGGTTTACAAGTCGATCCACTTTCATGAGTCAAGTCACTCCTTTGAGTCTTTCAAATGAATGCATTCTACACAGTCGTATTGTGTGTTCGTCTGGTCTAGTCATGCTGTCAAGTCTCTTGTCGTGCCGCCCAATGTTCAAAGGAAAGAAAGAATTTTACCCCTGCAATTAAAACAACCTTTGTATCAGTGATTTGAGTTAGTATTATGGTTACATTATCTATGACATTCCATAACTTTGTTCCAAGTTTCATGTCGTCGATGTGGGATTCAACATGGCCCTCTTTCGACGAGATTATTCCTGTCGACATCAGCTCATCATCTAGGAAATAGTCTTAGAAACAAGTTAGTACGTTGAGATCTGTATGCCTTAATGACAGATTCTCTCGTTCTCGACATAGGTTTACATCATTGACCTTTGATCAAAATATTCCACTGGGTGTTCGACATCAAAGCATCTATTCACACTCAGTAGATTGTACTAAGGTACCTTGGGAATCATTGACATCAATGGTGATCTCCCTCACACTTGTTAACGGTTCACATCATTGTCCAGTAATCAAGTGGTTTCTACCATGTTCAACTTCAGAACATTGTCATCACATGGTTAGAATCATACTTTGTGGAAGATGAAATGAAGACCCTGGGTATTTGTTAAAATAACTCATAGCTTTTTCCCCAGGTTGCGATGGAGTATATTGTATGATGTACCAGTATGGATCCACACTTGTATGGTCGTGGCTATGCTCAAATTTGCATTTGTATGACATACATCTATTTTGTATATATGGTATCTATGTCCAAGTTTGAATCCTCTATCACATGGATCTACGTTGTATTCTAGTAGCCATGGTTGTTCATTCCTCTCATGGATCTACCTTGTATTGGTCTACAACCATGATGAGGTTACATTTATTCATGAGTCAAAGTATTGATGTATTGCAGATGCCTACTCAATGACACTCTCCGATCAAGCTGGTTCTTACCTCGAAGTGATAACTTGCTCTATCAAAGCTCTTGCCTATCGTATCCCTCTAGCCTCATTCTTTGGGGGGGATTATGTTACACTCAAATTCTATCACCATCATGTGATAGGATCCCTAACACAGATATTTGTCCTCAAATCCCAAACTTGAAGTGAAACATGCTCTAGATGTTGGTTTTAACATACAAAAATTCAGCACCGCTCTTACCCTTAAGCAGATAAGCGGTACCTTATGCAGCACCGGCCAAGTTATGTGGAAACCAGGTGGTGCCACCACCTTTAACCTTTTTTATTGGCGCGGTTCTCACCCATCAGTGCTCTGTCATAAAGGAGTATAAGCGGTGCCCTTGGTAAAAAGTGAAAAAGAGAAGGTTTCACGAAGTTTCTAGAACAAAAGCCTCATGTCTAGTCTTATCCCTACTCACCTGGGTCAGTTAAGCTCGAGATCCTTCCTTTGAGGATCTCATGGCCACCTTACCCACCAATTTCTCAACCATTCCTATCCCTTTGAGCCTATAAATACAAGCTCATACTCCATGGTTGGGGAGGGAAGAAAGAAGTAAATTTATGTTGTTGAATTAACATCCTGGCCTAATCCATTAGAGAGCATAGAGGAGCAAGTTGGAGCTATCGGGGATGAGGTGATAGTCTTGTGAAGGAGTGCATCGTTAGTAAGGAAAATCGGTTGTAAGCTTTTTCATTCATCTATCAATGCAAAGTTGATTTCCTTCCCATATATATATTGTGTTATAATCTCACATATATATATTATTGGATTCCTTAGTCACTAATATGGATCTATGGATAGTTTTCTGGTATCTTTGATGTTGTTGTATGTTTGATGTGCTTCTATAGGTCTACAAGTATTTCATCAGAGTTTTATTCTAGGCATCTATATCTTTTAAGGAAAGTGTTCAACCTAGTTGCTACTCATTTGTTCTGGATCTGAACCATTCAGACCAGAGGAACAACTTCTGTCCGCAGAAGGTGATATATTCCTGATAACAACAGTAGTCCATCTAACTAACATCCCCAAACCATACATCTTGTTGTCACACCAACCATCCTTGTGAAATATGTGGTCTTTATGGCTGTTACTCACATCATTTCCACAATTTTCTTGACTATCGTTCGATACTTGCTGACTTGCGATGTCTCTCAACAGAGTCCCAAGTCACAGTAATCGAATAATTCCAACCCCCTATGACTTCTTCAAGTGATACAAACACCATTTGTTTTCTCTTATGCTCTGATGATCCTTCGTCATCAACCCATACCAATAAATTTATGTCAACAAACATGAGTCTCTATGCCTTATCCATAGAAACTTTCCAAACTGATGAGGAAATCCCATTCCTACAGCATGGGGGTAGAGCCCTAAAATTTCCTACTCATCAATGATATTGGGGGAATCTATGATGGAGGAGACACCCCTATCATCATCTCATTTAGTGTGCCACCATTTCCACTAGCCTCATAGTGCCACCCCCTTTTAGCAGCTAATTGACGCCCTCTCAATACCTCCTTAGGATAACACCTGCATTCCATCAACACCTCTGGACTGTGGGGGATGATCGATCATCTCGACCCTAGGATAGGAGGCAGGTTCAATCATTTTGAACCTACCCCATCACATCTATATTAGTATTTTAATGATACCATAGCTCAACTCAACACATACATGATCCATAATCACAAGCCCCATTCCCATAGAATGGGGGAAAGACCTTAGCCTGCTCATTTTTTCACATGCGTGATATTAACCATTTCTTGAGTTCATGTGTCAATTGTATATTTGGTTTGATTTTCAGATGCACCTTTTATACTTGGGTCTTATTTCCATGTGTACAGGTCCAAGTTAAGATGAAATCCACTTGTTTTAGTCAACGACCAATCCCTATAGGTATAACACTTTAAACTAACATATAGGTAATCACCCCTATTGAATATCATATGCATCAATCTATTTCATCCCCTTTTATGCCTATAGGAACTCCCCAATTTGTCCTGGTAAGAGGCCAGGTTCAACCACCCTTGCTTTTTCCCTTACTCGACAGTTAGAATCTACCTCACATGGGTGACCCTCTAGTATCCCTTGCATTTTGCGCCCATGCCATTTATATCCCCATAGGATCAGGAGTCCATGTAGTTTAACACCTATAAATAAAGTTGCATGAAATCCTTCACGTTGTCACTCATTGGCCATTCCCTAGAAATGGACTCCCAATATGGAGTTTCTTTTAATCTCTTTCCAGACTTGTTAAAAAAAGAAAAGATTGTCGATTGAGCTTGTTCCTTTCACACTTGTTAAAAGGACTTGAAAGAATTCCTATCTGGTATAAGTTTACACATTTTTTGGGATGGATGGACTATTAATGAAAAATGAATACTCTAGTCCCTTTTGGCTAGAAGAGTTCTCCCTGATATACTTTTATGCTTTTTCATGCTTTGGAGACAAACTTAATGAAAAATAACACTTATGGAGTTTTCTTTATGTTTTCATACTCTCTAAAATTGAAAACACCAATGAGCATTAACTACCCCAGGCTTAATAAAAATCCACAGGACAATATCATATCGATGAGACTTCTATAGCTTCTTTGAGCTTTGGGAAACCATGAATAATCCTAAATTATGTTTTTATCACCCATGTAGATCATATATAATCCCATATCAGGGAAGCATTCCTATTCACCTTCGTTGAGAGTATAATCTGACGAGTCACCCTTGGAGCCACTTTTTCTATGATCAATACTTTCCCCTTTGAGTTCATCCCGTTGCAGTCATACCCAATGTAGTTTCCCCCCTCTAGCTATGTTCCCCTCCCTCGATATCACTTTCATATGGTTCCAGGTCATCCCTTTTTTCATACTCTAAACAAAGGGAGTTTGAATCCTATTACTCATTCACCCTTGTACCCACCTATAGTGTCTCAGTTCAATATCTTGTTCCAGCCACTCTATGGTTGTATACCTCGCGCTCCTATCAAGGAACTATTATTTCCTTGATAATTGTAGGTCTCCCTCTGTCAACGTTGGAACATCTATTCCATAGGATAGACCTAGAGGTATCTGTACCTTGTCCTCATCACCATCATTGATGAGTTCCTATAGACTATCTGAGGGAAGTACTTATTTCCATTTAAGATGGTTGTTTCTCATGTGCTCTACATTATCTACATCATCACACCGTTGAGATTCATATAGGGTATTGGTCCCTTTATTATTTGTTCGAAGACCCTAGACGTCCTTTGGTGACTCTAGCACATTGGTGAGTCTCTTTGAAACCTTTCTAGTATCATGTTCCTTGTGATATCTAGGATGCGTTGGTGACAATGTGTGGAATCCCTCCATGCTTCCTAGTGTATCTAGTTCTATATGTCATATATTGTACCTTCTGTTAGTTTTTCAACATTAAGCTATCATTATTAGGATCTTTAACTGAGAGAATAATAAGTACAATAATCAAACACAAGAGACAATGAACACAGTGTTTTTCCTCGGGGAAACCATAAATGGAGAAAACCCCACAACTTCCTCAGAGATAGAATCAACACCAAAATAGTAAAATCCCAAAACAGTAAGTGATCTCCCGATAGCAGTAACCTTCTTCTTATCTAGCCCCAGTGTCTTCTCTTTCCTCAACTATGCACTACACTTGAGTGTGTATGAG
The DNA here is from genome assembly GCA_001517045.1 of Pseudotsuga menziesii. NCBI lineage: Eukaryota > Viridiplantae > Streptophyta > Pinopsida > Pinales > Pinaceae > Pseudotsuga > Pseudotsuga menziesii. The sequence goes on from LPNX010841132.1 coordinate 166,200, forward strand.
TTGTGTGATAAATAGAGACTCCAGTTCTCTATTTATACTAATCCTGACATGAATAAAACCCTACCAGGGCCGACCTCTACTGGGAGAGTCTAATAACCCTAGTGCCCCGGAACCGTGGGGACTTTAACCTTTAGACAATCGGAGGGTTACCCACAATGACTTGACATGACTTGTTTACATTATTTATCCTACCGATCGGAACATCAAGGCATGACAACATGACTCAATTACATTATAGATACATCCCAGAATAAACATTGGGTTACAATACATAAGATACATAGATGAATACATTCCGAAGTTACAAATACATCAACACTCCTCTTAACTAGGAAGGTATTCTTTCGACGTAATTTTCAGTACTGGTCTTCTTTTCTGTATCAACTGGATCATCTCATCATATGCATCTCAAATCTTCTGAGTCTTTAAGTCATCTTCGTCTTCAAGTCATCTTCATCTTCGAATCTGGATCATCTCTCGATTTGGATCATCATGGGACATCATCACTGGATCTGGATCATCACTAGGCATCATCACTGGATCTGGATCATCACTGGATCTGGATCATCACTACTGGATCATCATCACTGGATCTGGATCATCACTCGATCTGGATCATCACTGGCCATCATCACTAGATCTGGAACATCACGGGTGGTATCTCACGATTCTTCTCATCACAGGAAGTTCTACAGAACTAGCCCTTTTTCATGCTGGTTGTAGGCCTAGCCTCCATGTAGGTCTTCTTGAGCACTTATATCTAATCAACACATGATCGAATAAAAGCTCATCATTTCTATCTGATCAACACATGATCGAAGATAGATACTACACTTACATATTATCAACACATGATCGAAGAAAGGCACGCCCAACACTTACATCTGACCTACTCGTCAGAAAGGCATGTCCAACACTCACATCTGATCATGTAGGAACCAATCCTATAATCATATCAGAAAGGCCCAACACTTACATTTGATCAACATATGATCGAAGAAAGGCTCAACATTTCTATCTGATCAACACATGATCAAAAATAGATACTACACTTACATCTGATCAACACATGATCGAAGAAAGGCACTACACTTACATTTGATCAACACATGATCAAAGAAAGGCACAGCACTTATATCTGATCAACACATGATCAAAGAAAGGATGAGCACTTATATCTGATCAACACATGATCAAAGAAAGGCTCTGCACTTACATTCATCCAGGCTGGAATGCATCCTACCACAATGATGAAAGGGCTTGCACTCATATCTGATCATGAGGGAACACATCCCAGCAATCATATCAGAATGGCCCCCGGTCCTCGACTGAGCTACCTAGTAACTGACGAGGTTCCTCCATTCTCCTAGAGAACAACAATTGCCCTTACATCTGTCCTACTCTATAGAATGGCCAACACTCACATCTAACATGGGAGGAACTTAATTCTTTAACCATGACATAATGGTTCATCCCTTACATCTGATCAAGTGGGAACACATCCTTCTATCACATCATAATGGCTTCTCAGTCCTAGACTGAGTTTTCCTGGTAACTGACCAGGTGCCTCCATTCCTAGAATGGCAGTTGCCCTTACATCTGTCCTACTTGATAGAATGGCCAACACTCATATCTGACATGGAAGGAACCAATCCTCTCTAGCATGTCAGAATGGATATGGGTCTCATCATTTTCTCTTGGAGGAAACCTCAATCTGGAGAACACCAAGCTTCTCCCTGAAGTACTCGAACTTCAGCCTAGCCAATGGCTTCATCAATACATCAGCTATCTGTTCCTCTGTCACAACATACTGGAGCTTCACTGCTCCCCTCTGTACCATATCCCTGATATAGTGATACTTGATCTTGATATGCTTCGACTTGTCATGGAACACTGGATTCTCTGAGAACTTCACGCAACTCTGGTTGTCATAATGTATGCAAGTAGCATCCAACTGGAGATCAAATATATTAGAAAGTAACTTCCGCAGCCATACTGCCTCACAACTAGTTGAACAAGCTACGACATACTATGCTTCAGCTATACTCAATGCCACACAAGATTTCTTCCTGCTAAACCAAGAGATCACACCTGATCCCATACTGAAGCAACACCCTGAAGTGCTCTTCCTATTGATGGCACTTCCTGCCCAATTTGAATCAACATAACCCTCCAAGTTAATATTTTAATTCGCATCGTACTTGATCCCATAATCAACTGTACCCTTCAGGTACCTCAGAATATGATTTACAGCAATCGAGTGAACATGTCTCGGATCTGTCAGGAACTGGCTCAAGGTGTTCACAGCAAAGCAAATATCTGGTCTCGTGTTCATCAGGTACATCAATGACCCAATCATCTGATGATACATCGTAGCATCAACCAAATCTGATGAAGCATCGTTCAATAACTTCAGGTTCGATGCCATAGGTGTGGCCATAGCTTTGCAATCCATCATCCCAAACCTCTTTAGGATCTCTACTACATACTTCCCTTGTCCAAGGAAGATTCCATCTGCACTCTGCCACACCTCCATACCTAGAAAGTAATGCATCATCCCCAAGTCCTTCATTTCGAACTCAATAGCAAGCTTTCTCTTTGTATCAGCAATCAACCCATCCGTACCTATCACAAATAGATCATCTACATATAGTAGAAGCATCACTGGGTGGCCATCTTCAACCTTGTAGTAAAGGTTGGAATCTGCTTTACTCTTGGTAAAGCTCAAACTGGTTGTTCTACATACACTTCCTCTTCTACTACACCATTCAAGAAAGCAATCTTGACATCCATCTGGTGTATCTTCCATTTCATCACTGTAGCCAGAGCAAGTACTGATATGATGGAAGTGTATCTAGCTACAGGTGCAAAGGTTTCTTCATAGTCTATTCCTTCTTTCTAAGAGAAACCCCGAGCCACAAATCTTTCCTTATAATTTTCAATGCTACCGTCTGCAGTATGCTTGATCTTGTAGATCCATTTAGAAGTTATAACTGACTTCCCTTCTGGTCTTGGGACAACATCCCAAACATCATTCTTCATGATCGATTGATATTCTTTGATCATAGCATCCTTCCATTCTTTTCGTTCTGCCGCTTATTCATAACTGGAAGGTTCTTTATCAACGAAATCACATAATAAAGCTACATACCTGGCGCAGGATCTGGTCCTCTTTCTTTCTCTGTGATTCTCTTCTGGAGACCCATATCTTTCCACATCTTGGATAAGTTCTTGTACCCAAGCAGGTTTCCTCTTATGAGGATTCCTCTCTAGAGGTGGATCTACAGGTCTTTGTGGTTCTTCAAATTCTCGATCTTCTTCTTGAATTTCTTCGTTCATGGTTGTATCATGAATTTTGGGTGCTTCTGCTTCTTCAAGTTCTTCAGCAGGTATCTTTTTGGATTTGTTGTAAGCTGTGTCTTCATCAAATGTCACATCCCTGCTGATGTTAATATTCTTGTATCCTGGGAGATAGATTCTATAAGCCTTCGAGCTTTCAGAGTATCCCACAAATATACCCTTATTTCCCGAAGGATCTAGTTTTTTCCTTTTCTCCTTTGGAATGTGTATGTACATAGGACAGTCGAATATTTTGAGATGGCTGACTTCTGGTTTCTTGTCGGAGAAGACTTCTTCAGGAGTCTTGTTCTCGAGTACTTTATGTGGAGTATAGTTCTATACGTACACCGTTGTTCTGGCAGCTTCAGCCCAAAGATGCATAGGAAGATATTGATCATGAAGCATGGCTCTTGCAGCTTCCATGATAGTTCTGTTCTTCTGTTCCGCAATCCCATTCTACTGTGGATTATAAGGAGTGGACAACTCCCTCTTAATCCTTGATTCTTTCCATAGCTCTTTGAATTCATTCAAAGTGAATTCTCTGCCATTATCTGATCGAAAAGTCTTGATCTTCCTTTCAGTGTGGTTCTTGATCAAGGCTTTGAATTCCTTGAATTTGTTGAATACTTCGCCTTTGTTCTTCATGAAGTAAACCCATGTCTTCCTAGAAAAATCATCAATAAAGGAAACATAATATACATACCCGCTTAGTGAGTTTGATGACATAGGACCGCATACATTGGAGTGGATGATTTCTAGGATTCCTTTGGCTTTGCTTTCGCTACTAGGAAATGTCTTCTTTGTATTCTTTCCTTTCGCACATCCCTTACATACCCCATCATGTTTTGCTTGAAATTATGGAAGACCTTCAACAGCTTTGTTTGTAATAGGTAGTGCTTTGTAATGCACATGTGCAAGCCTTCTATGCCAAAGTTCACTTGGATATACTGTGTCATGGACCAATGCTTGTTCTGGATGGCCCTTCAATTTGTACAAACCTCCTTCTTGTTCTCCAATCACCACCGCATCATCGATATTCTTTCCTCTTGGCCACATGATGACTTGACCATCTATGAATGCAACCCTCATTCATTTTGCATCCAATGCTGATATGGAGAGAAGGTTCTTCTTGAGTCATGGCACAAACAATACTTCCTTCATTGTTAGAGACTTTCCAGAGTCTAATTTATATGAAGATTCCCCACTACCTTTTATTGGATATTGGTAGTCATCTCCTAGCTTCACCTTGTGAGGTGAATCATGTTCTGACAGTCTCACAAAGGATTCCTTGAATCCAATCATATGTTTGGAAGCCCCACTCTCTATAAGCCAATCATCACTTCCATGAATAATGTTACTTGTGAGAGAAAAGATCAGAACATATTCATCCTCGCTTGAAGAATCTTCACTTTCATATCTGGTTCTTTTCTTGGAGGGTTCATCATCCTCTGCAGCATCAGCATGATGTCTTCTTTTGTTCCCCTTCTTCTTATGAGAGTGACCCTTGTTCTTAGGACAGTCTTTTGCAAAGTGTCCTCTTTCATCACATGTATAACATCTCAATTTTGATAGGTCCCTTCTAATGTTATCTCTATGATGAGGATCCTTACCTTTGGAGTAATGAGATCTTCTTCTGCCTTTCTTGGAGTGAACTATGAGAGCTTGGTCTTCACTTCCCATATTCTCTTCTCGAGCTACTATCCGTGCTTCTTCTTGAGAACATTCTTCCCATAGTCTGTTGAATTTGACTAACTTCTTTCTGGCACAGATTCCTTCGATGAAAGAATCCCATGACCTAGGAAGGCCATTCAGTGTTGTCATCACAATCTCTGCATTCTCCACTTCTTCATCTAAAGCTTCTAATTGTTCCTTGATCTGAGAAACCATTGTGAAGTAAGACTAGATGGTCTCTGCATTCTGAATCTTCACATTCTTCAGTTGATTCCTCAGAGTCATCTTCCGGTTTATGTTCTTCCCTTCAAACAATTTGGTTAGGGCATCAAACATAGCTTTAGGTGTCTTGAGAGAGGACACATGAGGTATAAGGTGATCCTTGATAGAATCAACAATGATCCTCTTTGCCATAACCATCTTCTTCTTATGTAAGCCCTTTACCTCATCTCCCTCTGGAACTGGAACCTCCTCATGGATGTAGGAGTCTAATTCATTCTCTTCCAGGACCAGGGAGATCCTATACTTCCAGGCTCGGAAGTTATCAACTCCCTCAAGCTTGGTATGATGAGACATCTTAAACTGAGAACCTCAAATGGAAATACAAAAGATTTAGATCTTACCAGGTCAAGATGTCAGATTTGGATTTGGAGCTGAAATCCCGCAGTACTGGAACAAGAGCAAATTAGGGTTTTTCTTTTCCGAATATTTGTCCACCCAAATGCCTTGAAATTTGTCCCTAACTTCAATTTTTGGGAGGAGATTAATCCAGGCCTGGGCTCACTGAAAAATTCCTCTTTTGTCAAAAGCCCTAATTTTCGGCAGTAGTGTCAGGTCCAAAACTGAAAAACCTCAGAATTGGATTCTGCTTTGACAGAAAGATGCGCCCTAAGGAGGAGAGTTATTCCACCTTACATTTGTTGAAAATCTATGGAGGAAGATCCACAAACTAGGAAACCCTAGTTCCCGTAGCTGCACAGTGTCTTCTTCTCAGGTTAGCTCTGACACCATGTTAGTTTTTCAACATTAAGCTAGAATTATTAGGATCTTTAACTGAGAGAATAACAAGTACAACAATCAAACACGAGACAATGAACATAGTGTTTTTCCTCAGGGAAACCATAAATGAAGAAAACCCCGCAACTTCCTCAGAGATAGAATCAGCACCAAAACAGTAAAAGCCCAAAATAGTAAGTGATCTCCCGACAGCAGTAACCTTCTTCTTATCTAGCCCCAGTGTCTTCTCCTTCCTCAACTATGCGCTACACTTGAGTGTGTATGAGTTGTGTGATAACTAGAGACTCCAGTTCTCTATTTATACTAATCCCGACATGACTAAAACCCTACCAGGGCCGACCTCTACTAGGAGAGTCTAATAACCCTAGTGCCCCAGAACTGTGGGAGCTTTAACCTTTATACAATCGGAGGGTTACCCACAATGACTTGACATGACTTGTTTACATTATTGATCCTCCTGATCAGAACATCAGGGCATGGCAACATGACTCAATTACATTATAGATACATCCCAGAATAAACATCGGGTTACAATACATAAGATACATAGATGAATACATTCTGAAGTTACAAATACATCAACACCTTCGATATTCAAACTCTCAGTTGTTTGAGTCCTTACAGTTGTTAGAACCCTATTGATCCAACAAAGTATCATTTCAATTCATCATGCTTTCATGATGCATGCCATTGTTTCTAGTACTATTTCTTCAGATCAACTATGGTTTGACCATGATTACAATCCATATTTGAGTTCCTCTTGGACACCTTTGATGTACACAACAATCATTCACGAAGGTCGCCTTTGGCCCTCATTATTATTTGCATATCTTGAGACATTGATACAAGCATGGGTATTCCCACCTAGAAAGTATATTTGAGATTATATGTACCTCATCTATATTGAGTGTTGTATCTGTAGGTCATGTACCCTATAATCTTTTTGAAGGATGAGCTACATTTGAAACAATGTTCGTTCTCTATGACACCGCCACATTTATCTCCTGGAAAAGAAATATGCTATGATGTATATTAGCCATATGATGATATCCCCCCCTCATTCATTAGGGGGCAATATGTTAACACCAAAATGCATCCACCTTACATGTGGCATAGCCTAATAAAAATTATACATTATTAACCACTTTTCATTTCCACCACATTGACCTTCATTGATCCAAAATCCCTGAATAAACCATAAAATTCCACTTTAAATATTAAGTGGCTCATTAAATCCAAAGTTTATGAGTCATATTTCCTAAAATGACATTTTGGATATTTCTTTTTTCACAAAGACAAACTTGGAACTTACCCAAAAGTATGGATAAGGATCCCAAAAATCATAGAGAAGAAAAATAAACTTCAAAAATAAAAAATAAAAAATGGAAAAATCTCCAATTAATCCTTATCCCTCCATACTAACCACAATGCCTATAATTTGACCATGAAGGTTCCCCATTACAATAGAACTTCTCCACTCCTCGCTCATACTATTACTCTGCCAAAATATCCCCTTTGAGATTCGAAACCCTTGAGTATTCCCATTTCACCTTCATTGGAGATTTGCACTTCGTGACGTGTGGTTGGAGAAGACCAGGTTGTTAAGAGACCATGATCACTCTTCTTCAAAAATATGCAGGGGTCCTCGTCACTGCTTCTTTGAGGTAACTCTTGGCCACTGTATATCTCATTTATTTTAATGAAAATAAAAATATTCTTTGATTTGTTTAGATATATATGTCAAAAAATAAACTCACTGTTAGTTTATATTTTCTTACATGTTTTTAATTTCAGTTATATGCATGCTTAGAATATATATATATATTATTAGAGGAAATTTCAACTCAAAATGGGTCTTTCACCCCTAATTCAAATTCCATGTCATAATGTGTTAGCCAATGAAATTGATTTAAATTTGAAATACCGCATAGGTCTTAAACAATTTTTTAATATAAATTTGGGGATAGGTATCATAAAAAAAACTACTTTTTTGTTCGTATTTTCGACATATCTCCCTGTGTGTTTACTCAAATTTAGATTGAGAGATCTCGTTGAATGCGGAATTAAATTATGCATCCAACGAGTACCCACACTGCATACTTTTGATGGACCCCGCTACCCCAAAAACAAGAAATACCTTAAAATGTGATGATGATGATAATTTAAGGGTTATACTAAGAAAAAAGACTCGCTTATTCCATTTTTTGTGCATAAACGATGCATTTGTGGAGAGGAGAGGAAAGTATGGTAACACAAGCAGAGTATTGATCATGGAGCCTTGGAGGATAGGGGAAATGTTAGTATGGGATTTAGTGCAAAATTTTAGTTTGTAACAAAATTTGGTTTGAATAGTTAGACCAATTGATTGGGTGTAATGAATAATAAACATTACCTCAATGTTCTCGAGGATGCTCACGTGCATCTTGTTTTTAATACCAAATCCTGGTGCCTTCAAAATGTATGTGTGGATACAATAGCTCAATTCTAGGTTCTGTATTTTCTATTCTTGCAAGTTATTTTCTTGCAATTTTGTTAAGCATCTTATACCTCATCAATATATAACAACATAAATTAGAAGTCCTTAGGTTTGTATTACTTTCATATTTTGGAAGCATCCCATTACATTTATTTTTGGGTATTGCAAGCCAACACAATATGTGCAATGCAATAGGTAACATGGTGAAGGTGTTGAGAGCAGTAAAGAATGAAGGTGGTGGGAAATTTCAATGTTAATGTTGGAATTTACCAACCAACACGCAGACTCAAGGCATTAAATATTTTTCTAGAAGGCCAATAAGTCTACTGTAATCCCAATAAGCCCATCGTCGACCCAACAAGAAGACTCCAAATTTGTTAACCAATGCAACCCTAGAAAAATAGAATTAAATATTTGATAAAAATAATAAAACCAGTACCTTATGTGCAACTATGGAAAACTTGGTATTTTTTATGATCAACAAGTATATTAATATTTAATCAGTGGAAAATCAAATCAAATACAATTTATAACTGCCATGCCTTTTAGAGTATAATAATGCATCTACTAGATCAAATACAATATAACTACCATGCCTTTTGAGAGTACAATTAAAATGCATCTACCAACAAGCAAACAATAACCATTTAACTAACAAATACCAAACAAAATTTTTATGACAATAAATATAACGGCGGGAGGCCACATTGGTCAACTTGCCACAAGGGTTTGTGGAAGGATGGGAAATGGTTGTAATGATAAGGTGGGTTGTATATAGGCTACACCACAAACCATGATCATTTATGACTGCTATGGAGAGGTGGCACACATTTAGAAACAATAAAATGCTTGTGGTCCACCCAAGCCACATAAAAATTTGAGGATTGTGACTGTAGTAGGACACGATCTAAGAGTGGCTAGGCCTATGGCACACCAAATAGATGTCAAGCTAATACAATCCCAAGTGATTGTGAAAAGAAGGCTGTACCACCAACAACAAACTTGTCTAACTAGGCACATAACATTGACTATGAAGTGGTGTGCTTTTGTGGTAGGGAGAGATGCCAATCTAAAAATTTGTTAAAATGTGATTGGTTGACAACCTACAGTAAATTTTGTTATGGGTTGAGCCACCATGCTTAAAACTATGTTTAGTTAGATTTGCTTGTGCAAAGAGTAGGACACCTGCGATGTTGTTGGTATTTCTTTTACACATGAATTGAACTTGCACAACCAAGGAATAAGGGGATGACAATCTCCTCAATACAATTTTAGAGAATTAGTACAAAATATGCCAAAGACAATAGGAATCCACAAATTTCCTCGTATATCTGTGGTATGTGTGCGATCTATATGCCACAGATTGTACAAAAGCACGCGGGAAATGATCTACATGACTTGCTGTTGGCTTTGAAATGAGTGACTACGTCGTTTGATAGGTCACAACTCCATAGGTTTACTTTGTCTTCGATTGTGTCAGAGGTTGGCTTGCTATCTAGAAAACCAAATGATCTTTGATTTGCGCATAAATCAAATTTGGAATGAAGGATGCTAGTAATTTGTCTAGTAATTTGTGTGCATCATATGACCGTAATAGGTGTGACAAGCCCATGGAAACACATGGTCAAGACACCATAAGTAATTGGTCCTAAAAATGATGCAGTACAACATTTAATGTTGCTTCTATGGGGATATGGACCGTTAGATCCAATCTAATGGTTCAAAATCCTATAGTAGTAGCATTAAATGCTGTGCTGTGGGGTGCTTATTGAATGCCTTTAAAAAATACCAATGATAGTCACATGCTGCAAATTAAAACATGCCTTGCATTAGATATGGAATACCAAGGTGAGAGACCCCTTGCAAATATTGGGTGATTCTTTATGTTTCACTATTTTGTTCATGATCGTATTTTTTAGAGTGATCCTTGTATTGTATTGAGCACTAAATTTGTATTTTGATTCAATAGGGTTGCCAGCAACCCATGCACTCCGTTGAGATGAGTTAACATTCTTAGGGACACTCATTTTATATTGTTTTTCTTGATTGTAAATGAGTACTTGATTATAGTTTTTGTGTTTGGACTCATTTTAGACGATCAATATTTTTTTTGTTCCCTGAGATGCACTTTAGAAGCGATCCATTTGCATTTTATTCTCACTGCCTCAAGAATTTGAATTTTGTTGCTTGAAGTTTTGATGTAGATGTTTGATGGCATTTCCAGCTTGGAGTTATTTGGCCCTCTTTAAAGTTTTGAGTAGACTTCTCATTTGGACCTTTTAGCATCCACAAACCTTCTCTTTATACTTGAGTACCATAGACCTGCCACGCCTCATACTTCCTAATTGGACCTTGGGGTTTTCTCCTATATGTTTTTCTCCTTTTCTTTACTTATGAGAGTTTATTTTGACTCATATGTGCCGTTTTTGTTTACTCAATATGTTATTTTTAGGAGAGGTGTTAGTGTATGTACACATTTGTTAAGCTCATATAGACTAATACTTATTCCCAGGTCAGGTTGGTACACCTTGTTTGCTTTATTGGCATGCTATCAAAATATGAGCTAATATTCTCCCGGTTTATTATAAATATGAGTCATATCTCCTCTTATAATGTATCATATCATGATATAAATTTAGTTAATAGAAGCTCATTTATGATCCAAGTTAAATTCAGATTTCTAAAAAAAAATCATGATAGAAAAAAACAACGATCTTATACATTATCTCTAATAAAATCTTATAAACAAACTCAAAAATTTATTACTATATTTACAACAGCATAAGTGTAACTCTATATTACTATATATATTTACAACAACATGAGTGTAACTATGTATTACTATATTTACACTATGTTATTACCATTGCTTCAAAAATATTTTCTATTGGTTTCATTTTGTAATTATTATCTTTATACTTCTTAATAATTAAAATTAAAATTTTATTCTTCTTAAACCAATCAAAATGATAGGTCATTTTTGAAGTAAAACAATTTTACCATAGAGTCTTTTATATTCTATTTAATCATTTTAACATAATAAACTTAAATAAAATAAAAATAAATAATTTTTTTGTTTTTATATATAACCAATATTTAATTAATAAAAGTTGATGTTTAGAATATTTGAAGATATATCAATATAAATTAATTTTAAATTTCAATTTATCAAATATTAAGAGAGTTTCAATTTATTTATGTGTAAATTGTTTGTATATTTTGAACTAGGTTTAAATTTAAATTTTTTATTTTCTAGGAAGATAGATTTTTAATATTTTTCATTATTTTATAAGTTAATATAGATATTTTTAATTACTTTTCAATTTTATATTTATAAACCTACTTGAATTTTTTAATTACTTTTTATTTTTTATTGTGTAATTGTTGCAGTAGGCTTGATGACCCTTGGATCTTAAGCAGCTTAAGATCCAAGGGTCATCAAGCCTGCTGCAACAGCATTAAATGTTCTGCAGCTCAATGGATAGCTCTTGCTAAGATAGACACCCAGAAAGTGCAATAACATTAAAAAATACCAATCATTATGTCCATTGGTTGTAGTTTGGGTAGTTGGTGGTTGTAGTTTGGGTAGTTGGGAGGAATGATGGTTACTCTCTCTACCTATTTTCAATTCTTGTAAGTAACATGTTTTCTTTTCTTGAACTTCTTTGTAATAAATGAGTGAATTGTGTACTCTACCCATACCTTAATATTATTATTATAATACACTTTGAAAATCTGATATGTTTGTGACTTTTCTTTTAATATTTTGGAAATCTGATAGGTTTGTGGTGGTTTTCTTTCTAAATACTTTGGATATGTGATATGCCTGGTCCAAAATATATTCAATTTATCTATTTTCAATTCTTGTAAGTAACATGTTTTCTTTTCTTGAACTTCTTTATAATAAATGAGTGAATTATGTACTCTACCCATACCTTAATATGACTATTATAATATACTTTGAAAATCTGATATGTTTGTGACTATTTTTTTTTAAATATTTTGGAAATTATATGTTTGTGGTGGTTTTCTTTTGGATATATGATATGCCTAGTCTAAAATATATTCAACTTATTTTTTTGTGTGGATCTAAGAAGATATGGCGTGTGTATATTATTGGCAAGCGTACATTTTGGCTTTTATATATTTTGTTTTTGGGTGCACAGAACATGTATACATACATTGACCTACTTTTTAATTTTAAAATACATATTGGTATAAAGTAGTTTAGAATATATTAATATTTTAAATATTGTAAATGTTTTTTAAAATTATATTATTTTATTATTTAAATAAAATATAATAAATTATTTAAATATATATAAATCATATTATATAATAAATATAATAAATAAAATATATGATATTTACATAAAATAGTATGAAATATACTTAAATATTGAAAATGTTTTGTAAAATAATAATAATAATTATTTAATTTATGTTATTTATGTAATTTTAATTTTAAAGATAATTTAGTGATATAAATATTAATGATGTTATCTTTTTGACATAATTTGTAATATTATTAATATATAAATATTGGTATACAAGTGTTAGTCTCAAATTTTATTATAACAAAAACAATACATCAGTACTTAAATATAAATTATTCATATAAAAATATTTTAATTTTATAAATTTGAAGTACTTGAAAGTTGAATATAAATTATTCACATAAGAATATTTTTATTTTAATTATTAAATAAAAAATATTAAATAAACCTAATTTATATTATTTAAATAAACAATCAATTTAAATAAAAAATAAAAGACCGACGAAGGAATCAAATTGAAATAAATTATTTTATTTAATCAATTCATTTATGAACTTTTCCCTATATGCCATAGTCAAATTATCCCTTTGCCTATTATATTTATGGACTCATCATTCATAGATGTGCACAAATTGTAACTTCTACAATGCTCTCTTTTTTTAATGGATCTTTTCTTTTTTATTAAATATGTTTTATTTACTACCCCTTCAAATATAAGATTTTACTTGTAAAACGCAACACACGTTGTATGTGACACGTGTGGTGAATTATAGTTGAGAATACTTCACGGATGAGACGAACCTATTGGACTCAGGGAGGCTGGCAAAGGAGCTTGCACAATGGGTTAGTCGAAAATACAAAACAGAATTTTCAAAGATGAAACTAGTGATATGATGGTGGTGGTTAATGTTTATTGAGATCAAATTTGGTCTATTAGATTTAAATAAGTGAATTATTGTATTCCTATGTTCAAAGAGCTTGGAGAGAAGCTTCTCTAGCTCACTATAATTTTGACATGTTAAAAGACTAGGAAGGTTGGCATTGCAACAAAGATTATGAAATTGAGATCTAATGTGGGTGTATGGAGGGCACTCTAAGAGGAAGTGATTTTCATCCTCAATGTTCATATTCTCACAGAGATGGTAGATCCTTTCCGCCCATGGAGTTTTAGAAATTATCCAACTACCCGTTTCACTATGGAGCTCAAGAGAGTTTGTTCTTATCTTGGCTATATTAATATTTTTCTTTAAACTAGCTGAAATAGAGAGATACTTTTGATCTTCTAGAGTAGGGTTGATGAAAAAGGTATTTGTTTAAGACAAGTGCTACAAATCAGAATTTCAAAGGAGACTATAATGAAAATGGTATTTGTTAACACATGATTTTTATAAAAAAAAACAAAATGATGGAAAAAATAATGCAATTGATGAGATTGTTATTGAATAGGAAGATAGTTTGATGTTTAAGAGTGTTATTGAAAGTATAGTACAAATAAAATAAGAAAGTAGACTTCTTATATAATATTTTTAATTAAATTTACCAAGGTTTGGTTTCAGTGGACATTAACCATCATCATCATAACATTTATATATAGTTAAACATATACAATATTTTTAATGAAATATTAAATATCAAACATTAAATTTTAAATTTAAAAAAAAATCATTCTATTTTTTAAACATATTTCTTATAACCAAAATTACTCTTTAAAAAAACAAAAATATAATGACAGAAAACTCTTATTAATGGTTATTAATTATTTTAAAAATAAAGTAAAAAATATTTACCACTACTTATATTTGGAATTAATTAATGAATTTTTAAATTGTATTAGGGTTAACTTTGATTCGGGAATAAAGATGTAAGTGGTTTTGGGAACATGGTTTTGGTAACAAATAAATGTACTGTTGCTATTATATTTGCATATTTATTTTCTTTGGCATATTTGTATTCCTATTAAATTGAATTAAGAAGTATGAAATTGAAAGGTAATTATTTTATAGCGTTTGTGGCTTTTTAAAATCAATTTTCTAGCCAGAACAGGGTGTGGTTTATTTGCGTCACTTGATATGATATGAAGTCACTTGTTGTAAAGGAGGTCACGAGATCAATTCCCACCCTGGTTTTCATGTGTCCCATGTCTTGCAGGTGGGTGTGGGACACCTAGGGGTATAGTGGTAGTAGGAATAGACCCCTTGACCCTGTGTCATGCGAGTACCAGCCTAGCTCTAGTCGTCGATTGCCCTAGTAAAAAAAACAATTTTCAAAATTAACTCGTAGATGTATTACACATAAATCGAATATTCACGAATTCAAAATTGTTTAGAATTTCCGTATACAAAAAACCAATACAACCAAATTATGCTACTATAATTGAAAGTACATAAATTGATTTATGTAAAGGATTCATAACAAAAAAGGCCATCTTCAACTAGTGTTCTACTTCTTTTATTGTATATGGAGGAGTGTAGATGATTTGCATTTCGAATGTACCCCTCGTCTAAATAAATACAAAGTGTTTTAGTTGCAACAAGGACATTAAAGATTATAAGGATAGAGTTTTATGTGATGTTTTTTCAATAGATTCTTCTAACACATATTTGAGCAAGCCATGGAAGTATGGTATAAATGTGGGACATGATGTAAAAAATAATACCTTTGAGTTGGAAAAGGATGGTAACAAATTTAGGTTACACTATATAAAAGAAGAGAATTGTGTAAGTAGTAGAGTTAAGTTGTGTTATTCTCACAAATGTTAGAAGGAACTAAGGATATCAAGTGTTGTTTTTTCATTTCACATAAGGAGGGTAAGGAGACAATAAATAGTTATGTACCATTAGAAGTGAGGAGCTATTGGAAGAGTATCAAGAAATCAGATTATATTAATAAAGGGATATTTCTTTACACCAACTAAGATTCACATATAGGATTACACCAACTAAGATTAAAGAAGTTTATAGAAAAATATATGAGTTGTTTGATAAAGGACTAATAAGGGTTACAATCTTAAGTCCATAGTAATAATTGTAATGATCTGTAGGCCAATACAGGGGAGATGCTATAATGTTATGTAAAGTTACCAAAAATAAAATAAAAAGTAATTAAAAAAAATTCATATTGGCTCATAAGTTTCCAAAAATAAAAGGTAATTAAAAAATTTCATGTTGGATCATAAGTTACCAAAAATAAAAATAAAGTAGTTAAAAAATTCATGTCATCTCATAAAGTAAATAAGTTAATACTAAAACCTAGATCTATCAAGCATTGAGGAATCAAATTTCCTGAGGTGTAAATTTTTTCTTAATGTGTAAAAAATTTAAGGTTAAAACAATTGCACATCAAGAAATTGAATCCCTCTCGGTGCTTAATAGATATAGTTTTAAGATGGAGCTATGATGGTATATTAAGAGTCAAATTGCGTTTAGTCAAAGGCATATGAAATGGGTATAATTTAGGTAGATTTATAACCTTTGTTAATGATCATATTAGGAAGATCAAATAGAGTGGCAGACGTATGGAGTAGGATAATTCCTTTATTGACTACCACAAGTCTAGCAGTGGTAGGATTATATTGAATGAAAGGATTGCATGAAGAGGATGTGGATTTTGAAACAACATTGAAGGCTTCTTAGGAACCACAAGATGATGATAAGAAAAAATGTTATCACTATCTTTCTTAAGAAAAATATTTGTTTATGCATACACAATTGTATTCTAGATGATCAATGAGGAGAAATTCATTATAATTGCATCATTTTAGAGTTTGTTAACTTACAAAGGGAATGAGTTATAATACCAGTTTGTATACTCCATTGACAATATTTGATAGACCATGGGGGGTCTTAGCATGCATATTGCACTAATATTGCCCAAAATCAAGAGAGATTGTAATCTATGATAGTACCACTTACGTAATCACATGGAGGTTTCCTGTGTGGTCCACTCATGTCATATTCATATTTGACCAACCCAATGTTGTTGGAATACTTCTCAACTACTACTCTAATGTGATGGATCACTTTCCTATAGTTTCTCTCACCTTAGCCTAGATGTGGAACCTCAATGGGATGTATAGAACTTAGTTGGGTTCTTTAAATCCCATTCTCTTTGGTTCCTATCCCTTGGTCAGCAACAATTTGTTTCATTCTCACCCTTTCAAGAACCCATTTGGGGTATTCCTTAGCTCCATGGGTCCAATTAAGTGTTCAACTAAAATAGGGTATTTTCACATAGGTCAAACACTTTTAAAAAACCACTCACACAAACAAATCATAGATCAACACACTGATGTTTTATGTGGTTAAAACCCTCAGCGAGGGAAACAATCCATAATATCAACCAAACAACTAATTGAGACAATATATTAATGCAAAAGGGAAAATAACAATGAGTTTCTCACAATTGACCATCAAGCAAATAACCCTCCATGTTCTTTAAATAGAGATCATGGACCAATTAGGTGTTAATCCATGAATCAATAGCTGTTAAAAGTGAGGTGAAGATGAATCATTGGATCACTTTATGTCTATATTGATCATCGGATTACATAAGTACAAATGCATACTAAAGAAACAAACTTTAACTAAAGACACATTAGACCAAGTTGATCTTAACAAACTCCTAAGTATCTAAATATCATAACATCCCCCCTTTAAGAACAACTTGGAATAGGACTGGAGGATTTACAATGGTGACACAATAGGATAAGTAAGGAAACATTAGAGCCTATTCCCCCTTAACGACAAATTCTTAAAATCTTAGCATTGATCAAAGTTTAGAAAAAATTTCATTTGTAAGAGATTTGTGAGGATATAAGCAACTTAATCATCTGTAGGGAAAAAGACCACTTTGAGAACACGATGTTGGATAAACTTACTAATGCAGTGTATTTATAGCTTAATGTGTTTTCTACACTAATGTTGAACTAAATGTTCAACGGGCTTGTCACGTCCCCCCCCGTCCACCACTGATCAATTCGACGATCTACAAAGAAATATCTCAGAGGAGATCGAATGGCAGGAGAAAAGAAAATAGTGACGGAAACGACGGTCGACATTTGTTCCACATCTGGGTACAGATCAACAACTGAGAATCAACCCGCAAGAATCAACAGTGCGGAAAGCTTGAGTTTACGGAATCGGGAAAATATGAAATTACGGTCCCACGCCTCGCATCCCTCGTGCGGAATAGACCATCGCAGAGAGGAAAATTGCGGAAATAGAGATTTGCGAAGCCGCATCCCACATCCCGCAAGTTACGGAAAGGAGAGTTGCGGAAGGAAAAATTGCGAAGAACAAGATTTACAGAATGTCACTTATGCATCCCGCATCCCGCAAGTTGTGGAAAGGAAAGTTGCGAAAGGAAAAATTGTAGAGAAAAATATTTACAGAATGTCGCTTCTGCATCCCGCACCCCGTAAGTTGCAGAAGGATATTTCTGCAGAAATTCAACCTGCTAATAGAAGTCTTGGACCGATTTGATCATTCAGGCCATCACCAATCCGGCCATCTAAGCACCATAACATAATTTAAAAATGCATTGAAAGTAAACATATACAGATGCATACAATTTCAATTATACAGCGGAAGTAAATACATTCATCAAAGCATTCAACATGTTCATCATAGTTCATTAAACAAGATACAGTTGTAGAGACTGCACATAAGAAATACTTATCTTGAAAGAAGCTTGTCCCACAATCATCTATGTCACTACAACGTTCCACCCAACCATAGGCCAATGCTCTTATCAATCTCTCAGCAGTACTGCCACCCTCGAGCTGCGCATGATTCCCACAAGGAATAAGGAACACTAACAGGCTCACACATAACCAAGAATACAACCAAACTCAACCAAGCCAACACAGTTGGGTTTATCAGGATGCAAACAAACAAGCCAATATACTGCTGGGTTTATCAATCTAATCAGCCAAGCCAACATTCACATTAAGGACTAGCCAAGCCAACTAACATATGGCTTTATCAGCTGCAAAGGAGCTGTAAAACTTGAACTGCTAAGCTAGTGAGCTCAACCACAGAGCTATGGGCACCTGCACTAGATCGGTCTTGGATCCTAAAACACCTACACACCCAACACAAGGAAGCACCCCCTTCTCTGCTACACAGTTCCTCAGGCTATGCCTTCCATTCCAGTGTTGCTCATGGGGTGCAAAGAAGAAAACCAACCCCTCTAGATCTATTTGTGAGGTTCCTTCCTACACTAGGTTTATCAAGCTAGTTCAGATCCAATTCCACCCAAACCAGTTCCAACCAAGGAAAAAATATGCACACATAGTAGACCACAATGTCAACACAACAAAACAAGCTTCCACTCACTTTGTGACAGAGGAGGCAATTGCACAACAATGCTCAAGATACCACCGATGAACAACTCAGAACAAAACACGGTTCTGTAACCAAGACGAAGGACGAACGCACATCGTGCATGAACAAAATGGAATAGATGACGATCAAAATGGACCACAACATTTTGGTGAGAGCCAGATGATGGAATGAGCATGCACAACGAGGAAAGGAAACTGAAAACGTGAAGGATGGATGAACAAAAACGTCCTACTGCTCCCCAAAACGTGAGGGAAGATGAAAACGTGACTGCATGAGGGAATGGGCATACGTTTTTGGGTGTTTTCTTTTGAAACAAGTCTTTTCCCCAAAGGTTCAAGGTTAAACATTCCCCCCTCACTTTTCTTTAGGAAATCATGCCCCCATCTCATTATTTGTTGCATTGACATAGCTGGTTGTGGGTTTTTAATTAAATTGCACATTTATATGATGTCCAAAATTATATACTATGCTTGACTTAGCACCATAACCTGTAGCCATCAACCTTGATCACCTATACACAAAACATCAATCAATGGCAGGGCCTTGGCCTTGATCTCCTTGCCATGATTCCATACAATATTTACATCATATATATTTAATTCAAATGGGGTCAAAACTGGGGTGTTACATTCCCCTCCCCCTTCAACAACACTGTCCTCGGTGCTTTACAAAATTGAACAAAAATGTTACGTTGGTAATGCCCTCGGTTCTCTGTAGAGTTGAACAAAAATGAATGTGCTAATCGCATGGCATCCTCCAGCTCCCATGTAGCGTCTTTAGGACCATAGTGCTCCCATTGCACCTTTACCTACCCTATGGCTCGGTTCTAAATCATTGTGACCTTTCTCTTGAGGATACGTATTGGCTCAATTTGGAATTCTCCCTCAGGTTCCACCTGAATCAAATCCCAATTTATCACATGGTTAGGATCATGTACATATATCTTAAGCAAAGAAACATGAAAAACATTATGAGCCCTAGTGCTAGCAGGAAATGCAAGTCTATATGCAACTCGCCCTATTCTTTCGAGCACTTCAAACGACCCACAATATCTAGGTGACAGCTTGGCACAAATTGCAAGATTCAAGGAACTCTTCTTTTCCCTCACTCTGAGGTAAACATGATCCCCAACACTAAACTCTTTGTTCACCCTATGCTTATTTGCATAGCTATTCTGTCTTTCCTAGGGTGCTTTTCATATTCTTCCTGATCTTTACAACCTCCTTCTCCATCTGCTTAAGCAATTCTTGACCAAGAATAAACCTGTTCACTGGATTATCCCAAGTCACTGGTGTCCTACAGCTCCGACCATACAAAGGTTCATATGGACTCATCCCCAAGGATGCTTGCTATCCATTATTATAAGCAAACTCTACCAAGTGTAAATAATCTTCCCACTTGGTTGGTTTGTCCATCACATACATGCGAGGCATGTATTCAAGCACTTGGTTAACTCTCTCTATCTACCCATTAGTCTGAGGATGGTAGGCAGTACTAAAATTCAACTTCATTTCAAAATTTGCAAACAATCCCTTCCAAAAATTGGAAGTGAACTTGACATCTCTGTTAGAGACTATTTCCTTAGGCAATCCATGCAATTTGAAAATCTCTTTCATGAAGATATTTGCAATGTCATCAGTCTTATGCATAGAATTAACCAGTATAAAATGTGTTTCCTTTGTCAACTTGTCCACCACAACCATGATCGAATCATGTTGTCTCCAAGTCATTGGCAATCTTGTAATAAAATCCATGGAAATAAATTCCCATTTCCATTCTGGAACTAGAAAAGGCTGCGACAAACCCACTAGGTGATGATGCTCAACCTTCACCTACTGACATTTCATGCACCTTGAAATATATATATCCATGTCCTTTTTCATTCCTGTCCAAAAGTACTTTTTTCTAGCTATAGCAATAGTCTTCTAATATCCTAGGTGACTAGAATATGGAGCTTGATGGATCTCATCCATAACAACCCTCCTAAAGTTTGCTACATTTGGAATATAAATTCTATTCTTATAAGTAATGATTCCATATTCTTTTAATTTATATTCCTCATACTTCTTTTCAAGGATTTTCCACTACAACTTGTCTTTTACCTACACATACAATTCATCTTCAGTAGCATGATTAACAATCTATTGTCTCAAATTTGACTGGAAAATACTAAGAGATGCCACATGCATTTCCTACACCTTCCTGCTGAGTGCATCAGCTACCTTATTCTCTTTTCCTTTTATGTGTTTAATTTCAAAATCAAACTCGCATAAAAACTACAGCCATCTAGCTTGCCTAGCATTTAGAGTAGGTTGATCAAACAAATACTTCATACCACAATGGTATGTTCTTAGCTCAAATCTTCTTTGCATTAAGTAATGCCTCCACATATTGAGAGCATGTACTATGGTTGCAAGTTATAGGTCACGAGTGACATAGTTCTTCTCATGCTCCTTCAACTTTCTTGACTCATAACATATTACATGGTTGTCATGCATAAGAACTCCTCCAAGTCCTTAACCGTATGCATCAGTGCACACCACAAAATATTTCTCTGGGTCTACAACTTTCAAGACTGGTGCACTTGTGAGAAGATTCTTCAATTGTTGGAAGCTTTCTTCACACCTCGATGTCCATTCAAACTTTATCCCCTTCCTTTGCAAAGAAGTGATGGCATGTGCAACCTTGGAGAATCCTTCAATGAATCTCCTATAGTATCCTGCAAGTCCCATAAAATATCTTCCATCTATCACATTTCTTGGAGTAGGACAATTCATAATGGCTTCAATCTTGTCAAGGTCAACAAATATACCCTCTTCTGAGATAATGTGACCCAAATACTGAATTCTATCTTTATAGAAGTCACACTTGCTCAACTTTGCATACAGCTTATGCTCCCTGAGCAATTGTAATTTCAATATCAGATGCTCTTCATGCTCTTCCTCATTCTTAGAATAAATAAGAATGTCATTAAGGAAAACAAGAACAAACTTGTCCAAATACCTGCTGAAGACACTATTCATAAGTAACCTAAATGTATCTGGTGCATTTGTGAGACCAAATGGTACCACTACAAACTCATAATGTCCATACCTTGTCTTGAAGGCTGTTTTATGAATGTCTTCATCCTTGATTCTCACCTGATGGTAACCTGACCTCACGTCAATCTTGGAAAATACCTTTGCTCCTCTAATTTGATCAAAGAGGTCATCAATTCTAGGAAAAGGATATTTATTCTTCACAGTGGCTTTGTTTGATTGTCTGTAATCAATACACAGTATGAGTGTACCATCTTTATTCTTCATAAACAGAACTAGCACTCCCTAAGGAGACACACTCGGCCTGATATACTTCTTCTCCAATAACTCTTGCAACTTCATCTTCAGCTCAAGCGTTTCTGGTGTACTCATCCTATAGGGTGTCTTGGACAATGGTGTTGCTCCTGGAACAAGTTCAATTGCAAAGTCAATGTCCCTCTTTGGAGGAAGCCTTGGAATCTCATCAGGAAAAACATCCCTGGATTCTTGCACTATAGGATATTCCTCCAACCTAATAGTTTCATTCTCTGTTGCTTCCAGAACATGAGCTGCATATACTCTGCAACCCTTCCTACAAAACTTCTTCAACTGCATTGCTGAAATATGCCTCACAGAAATCACCTTTGAAATGCCTCTTACAACTATTGGGTTCCCTTCTTCATCCATGCATTCAAAAGTTTTATTGTAACAGTCAAGTTTTATCCTGTGAGCTTCTAACCAATCCATTCCAATGAGAACATCATAGGAACCTAGTGGAAGAACATTCATATCTACACAAGTGACTAATCCATTCATCACCAATGGGAATTTCTCTACCACTTCACTAACCTTTCTCTTAGTTCCAACGGCTAGCTGAACTAACCATGATTTTCTATGCTTTACTTTCTTAAAAGCACAAATCTCCACTACTCTAGGAGCAATGTGACTATGATTAGAACTAGGGTCAATCAAAATAGAAATAGATTGCTCAACAATATTACCTACAACTTCAACCACAGTTGAATGATGATCTTCCTGGCGGTCCTCTAGTGCTACATAGATTCAATGGATGACCCCTGCTACTTGAACCACTATTTTTGCCTCTTGAATTTTGTAAGCTGGCCTTGAATTCTCATTCTCAAGTGGAGAATTCCTGTGTATGTGGGGTATTCCACATTTCCAACATTGGAGTGGTGCTCTGTTCTGTTGTGGATCTTTTGGCTCTTTTCCCACCACTCTAGTTGGCTGCATCTCAACTTGGGATGGCTGCTTCTGCTGATTCCTGAAGTTAGAAGGTTTGAAACCTTTCTTCCTTTGGTCAGACTTCTCATTCATTTTGTCCTTCCTTGTCTTATGATATTCAGGTTTTCCTTTTCTTTTCTCATAACAATACTTAGCTTTCCTTATCACTTCTTCCAGAGTTCTAGCTTCTTAAAACTCAATTCTATCTTTATAAGACTAAGGAAATCCACTCAGGAAACGATGAATTTTCACCTTCTCATCTTTGATGTACCTGACATACCTCAAATGTTCCAAGATCTTATTTGCATACTATTCCATGGTCTGATGCCCTAATCTTAACTCATGGAATTCTTTGATCTTATCATCATAGTATTTGTCAAAGAGGTACTTCTGCCTAAAATTCTTTTGGAACCGTTTCCACACAATATTCCTTTCATTAATCTTTTTCACTTGCCCGAAGTGCTCCCACCATATGGAAGCTCTTCCGATCAAATTGAAGATGGATACTCTAGCCTTCATATTTCCTGAATAGTCTTGGACTTGGAAATATTTCCTCATCCCAAGAAGCCAAGCTTCAGCTTCTTGACCATTCTTTATCTCACCATTGAAGGTAGGAGTCCTTGCCTTCTTAAATTCATCATGTGAATGATTATGGTAGCGTCTCTTTCTCTTATTCTCACAAGAAGAAGAACTTGAACCACCAGTGGATCCTTCAGAGTCATGACCCATTAGGAGATCTCTTTCTTCCTCTAGCAGTGCTCTTACTTCCTTCTGGTCTCATTGTATGGTCCTCAGAGTTCATCTGCCTCTGAATGTCTATCAAACTTTGCAGCATGGCTGCATTCAGCTGATTCTGCTCCTCCAGACCCTTGACCAATCTTTCATTATCTTCCCAGTGAGTTTGCATCTCCACCCTTAGGCTTCTCATGGTGGCAGCAAAATATGGCGGAGCATCTTGAAACATCCTCGCATTAGTCTCTGTTTCAACATTTCCAATCCATAATTTCCCCCCATAGCATCTTCCTCGTATTCATTGGGATTCTGTGCATGGTCGCACCTGCAGGTTCTCATGGATCAGCCAAACCAACTTTACCAAACTGCACTATCTGGAATGCTGCCCTTTGAAGGTGACTATATTTCTGCAAAATGTGTTAATAAACAAAATTGTTAGCTGCATAATAAAATCAGAAGTAAAAACCATTTACCAACAACTCTGTTAACTATTCAACTTGGCCCATCAAGTCCCAATGTTGCAACCCGCAGCTCTCATACCACTATGTCACGTACCCATACCCCGATTATCATGTGGAATTAAAAAAAATCTTACAGAACCTTTGTCGTTCTTTGAATCATAGGGCATGGTCGTGAAACACTCCTCAACATTCATGTTTCGATACCCCACTGTCATGCCCCCCCAGTCCACCATTGATCA
The DNA here is from genome assembly GCA_001517045.1 of Pseudotsuga menziesii. Taxonomy (NCBI): domain Eukaryota; kingdom Viridiplantae; phylum Streptophyta; class Pinopsida; order Pinales; family Pinaceae; genus Pseudotsuga; species Pseudotsuga menziesii. The sequence goes on from LPNX010841132.1 coordinate 191,015, forward strand.
ATTCAACAATCTACGAAGAAAGATCTCAGAGGAGAACGAACGATAGGGAAAAAACATTGCGACGAAAACAACGATCAACATCTGTTCTGCATCTGGGAATAGATCAACAGCTGAGAATCAACCCACAAGAATCAATGGTGTGAAAATATTGATTTTGCGAAATCAGGAAAATATGGAAATTGCGGTCCTGCACCTTGCATCCCGCATCTCGCATCCTGCATCCCTCATACGGAATAGACCGTTGCATAAAGGAAAATTGTGGAAATATAGATCTACGAAGCCACATCCCACATCCTGCAAGTTGCGGAAAGGAGAGTTGTGAAAGGAAAAATTGTAGAGAACAGGATTTACAGAATGTCGCTTTCGCATCCTACATCCCGCAAGTTGCGAAAAGGAAATTTGCGGAAGGAAAAATTGCAGAGAACATGATTTACAGAATGTTGCTTCTGCATCCCACATCCCGCAAGTTGCGGAAAGGAACGTTGCGGAAGGAGATTTCTGTGGAAATTCAACCTGCTAACAGAAGTATTGGACCAATTTGATCATTCATGCCATCACCAATCTGACCATCTAAGCACCATAACATAATTTAAAAATGCATTGAAAGTAAACATACAAAAATGCATACAATTGCAATTACACAGCGGAAGTAAATACATTCATCAAAGCATTCAACATGTTCATCACAGTTCATTAAACAAGATATAGTTGCAGAGACTGCACACAAGAAATACTTATCTTGAAATAAGCTTGTCCTGCAACCAGCTACATCACTGCAATGTTTCTCCCAACCATAGGTTAGTGCGCTCATCAATCTCTCAGTAACACTGCCACCCCCGATCTGGGAATGATTCCCACAAGGAATATGGAACACTAGAAGGATCACACAACAAATAATACAACCAAACCCAGCCAAGCCAACATAGTTGGGTTTATCAGGATGCAAACAAACAACAAAATATATTGCCGGGTTTATCAAGCTAATCAACCAAGCCAATATTCACATTAAGCACCAGGCAAGCCAACTAACATATGGGTTTATCAGCTGCAAAGGAGATGGAAAACTTGAACTGCTAAGCTAGTGAGCTCAACCACCGAGATATGGGCACCTACGCTAGATCGGGCTTGGATCGCAAAACATCTACACACCCAACACAAGGAAGCATCCCCTTCTCTGCTACACAGTTACTCAGGCTATGCCTTCCATTCCAGTGTTGTTCAGGGGGTGCAAAGAAGAAAACCAGCCCCTCTAGATCTATTTGTGAGGTTCCTTCCGACACTAGGTTTATCAATCTAGTTCAGATCCAATTCCACTCCAAACTAGTTCTGACCAAGGAAAAAATATGCACACACAGCAGACCAAAATGTCAACACAAAAAAATAGGCTTCCACTCACTCTGTGATAGAGGAGGCCATTGCACAACAACGCTCAGGATACCAACAATGAACAACTCAGAACAAAACATAATTCTGTAATCAGGAAAAAAACGCAGTGCACATGAACAGAATGGAATAGAGAACGATTAGAATGGACCACAACATTTCAGTGAGAGCCAGATGATGGACTAGGAATGCACAACGAGGAAAGGAAACTGAAAACGTGAAGGATGGATGAACAAAAACGTCACGTCGCTCCCTAAAACGTGAGGGAAGATGAAAACGTGAATGCATGAGGGAATGGGATACGTTTTTGGGTGTTTTCTTTTGACACATGATTTTCCCCAAAGCTTCAAGGTTAAACATCCCCCCCTCCCTATTCCTTAGGAAATCATGCCCCCATCTCATTATTTGTTGCATTGACATAGCTGGTTGTGGGTTTTTAATTAAATTCCACATTTATATGATGTCCAAAATTATATATTGTGCTTGACCTAGCACCATAACCAATAGGCATTAACCTTTATCACCTATACACAAAACATCAATTAATGGCATGGCCTTGGCCTTGAGCTCCTTGCCATGATTCCATACAATATTTACATCATATATGTTTAATGAAAACGTGGTCAAAATCGGGGTGTTACAACTATGAATATATTTGACGTTGATCTCTTGGATCACTGGAAATATCATCAGTTGTTTTACATGTTGTATGGACCCATATAGGAAGCGATGGTACTAGTGTAGGTTCATATTTAATCAAACCAACTAGATGAAAATGATTAGGTGGAGGTGAATTTTCATCATCATCATCATATGAAGAGGAAACTAGAGTGGGACCACTAGCGGAAAGGTTAGGAATTGAAGATGGCACAATCATCGAAGATTACTTGCAATGTAAAGATGCACAAATGTTGAATTAGGCTCACAGGTCAATATATTTTTGTCAAATTTAACATATCCACTAATAAACATTTCATTGGATTGAGGTTGACGAAGTATATAACCGTTTACATCTTAGGAATATCCAAGGAAATGCACGTCTCACTCTTAGGTTGTAATGATTTTCATTTTTCATAAGGAATGTGAACCCATGCTTCACTATTAAACACAAGAAAGTGGCTTGCATTAGGTTTAATTTTACTCCATGCCTCTTCCAATGTTATATATTTTAAATCTTTTGTGGGAGTGTAATTAACTATGTAATTAAAACAATTAAAGGCTTATGCAAAAAAATGAGGACTTAATTTCTTAGATTAGATCATACAATTTGTAATTTCCTTTAATATGCAATTATTTCTCTCTACAACATTTTTTTGTGGTGTTTATGGAACAAAATGTCACATCTAAATGCCTTGTGTAGTGTATTAGTTTAAAAATTTGTTGTTTACATATTTGCCTCCATTATGTGTTCTTAATTATTGTATTTTATGTCTAGATTGTTTTTATGATGATGATGATGATGATGATGGTTATAAATGCCCATTGAGAAAAACTTTGGCCTATTAGACCTTAATAAAAAGAAAAGAAAAATAAAGTTAAGAAATTACTTGGATTGATTTAGAATTTTATTTATGTGCTTGAAAAGTTTGAAGAGAAGAATTTCCAAGTCACTGTATTTTTGTTGAGTTACAAGGTTATAAAGATCATTATTGTAATAAATATTTTGATATTTAGATCTAATGTGGGTGTACGTTGGACAATCTAAGAGGAAGCATTTTTGTCCCTTATCCTTCTTAACGTCAAAAAGATGCCAAATTCTATATACCCATGGCATTTTAGGAATTTTCCAACATCTAGCTTCACTCTGGAGCTCATGAGAGTTCATTCTTATTTTAGCAATCCTTATTTTCTTCTTTACACTGGTTAAAACATAGAGATATTGTTGATATTCAATATTGGGGTTAATTTCCCCCTTATAGTACCTTAATTTTCTTTATACTCTAAATATTTATCACACCATAGTTACTTCTTAAAATGAGATGTAATAATGTTTTGTATGGTATAGATATTTTTGAAACAATCTCTTCCTCGATACCCCAATGATTTAGCCAAGAGTTGACATCTTTGTTCCAACCCTTCTTTAACCGCATATAGTTTAGACTAGAATTTAGAGAAATATTAGGAATATTCTTGTCATGCATGTTAATTACCTTATTCATATACATTAGGTACCCATTCATATCCGTGCTCTTAATGGTGGATAGTCCTACTTCTATGAAGAGGATAAAATAGGGTGCATTGTTTTTAATTTTAAGATTATAGGTTATAAAATAGTTTTGGATTTGTTCAATCTAGCTTCTCCAAGATTCTTAGAGATGTTGCAGCCCAAACTTCACAACCATATAAGATAACAAGAAGGATAAGAGTCTCAAAGAGAATTTTATTTTTATGAGATAGTCGAAGTTCTGTTGATTTACAATTGTTTCAAGGCCAAAATAAACTTTCCACCTACCATTTATTCTTTTATCAATGCTATAGTTCGAGTTAATCTTGTGATGAAAATAGATTCTGAGATATGTGTATGAAGTAACTTCCTCCAAGATATTGTTGCCACATGCAAACTTATTGCAAGTGATCATTTTGGATTTGAGTATCATACATTTGTTTTGTTAGTATTAACAATCATGCTTGTACTAGAATATAAATCTTTTAGATTTCTTAGTTGATTGTCGATATAAGAGGGACATATTTCCATAAGAACGTGTTGATGTATTTGTAACTTCGGAAGATATTCTGATGTATATTATCATTTTATGTTGTTGTACCCCCATTGGGGATGTGTGTTACCCCTTTACAGGATGTATAAATTATTTTTTAGACCTTGAGGTACAACCTCCATTGTAAGTCGAGGCAATAGTCCCATTGTAACATCATGTAATATGTACTTGTAGTCTCTCTAGGAGAAGTGGGCCCCATGTGAGAATACATGTAAGCTCTAGTATTATGTTTGGTTAGTGACTTGAAACGGTATAAATAGGGAGGTGCTCTCCCTCATTTATACACACCTCACACTCTCAAGTTCGCATGAGAGAGAGAGACAGTCAGAGGAGGAGAGATAGATAGCTATTGAATACTTCTTAGTACTGCTTTCGATGGTCTTACTATTATGAGGAAGTTTGTGGGGTTTTCTCCTTTATGGTTTCCCCAGTGAAAATCTTTGTGGCTCGTGTATATTTTATATATTATGTATCTTGTTGTACTTGTTATTTTTTTCAGATAAAGATCCTAGATAATCTAATCATATCTTAAGGAAAACTAACATGGTATCAGAGCCTCTCTAAAAGAAGGCATTATACAACTGCGGGAACTAGGGATTCCTAGTTGAAGGTGTTCTCTCCATCAGTCATCAAGAAAAGAGGGATAGGATAACTCGCCTCAATAGGGTGCATCTTTTGGGGGATACAGTTTCTGAATTGGAGAAGTTTCATTTTTTACCCTATCACTGGTGTCGGGAGGAACTAGGGCATCAAGTATTAGAGGCTTCCCACCTCAGTGTTCAGAAAGTGACATAGCTGAGAAACTTGCCTCAAATAGGCACATATTTTTTTCTAAACAAAATTCCCCAACTCCAATTTTAGAAAATTAGGGTTTCTCTAACAAACCCTTAGCTAGCTTGCTCTAGAACCTGTCGGACAGGTAAAATAGGTAAGATCCAAACATTTACTATTTCCATTTGATATTCTTAGTTTGAAAAGATGACTCACCATAATCATCTTGAAGAAAATATTGAAGGGGATGATAACTTACAGCCATGGAAGTACATAATCTCCTTGATCCTTGAAGAAAATGACTTGGATCAGTTTATTTTTGGAGATGTTCCAGAACTAGAGGGAGATGAGACTAAGGATTCTTATAAGAGAAGCATGGATAAGGTTAATAGAATCATTGCATATTATATTAAGGATCACCTCATCCCTCATGTGTCTTCATTCAAGACACTGAAGGAAGTATATGCTGCTCTGACAAAGATGTTCAAAGGAAAGAACATTACCCCATAGATGACTTTGAGGAAATAGCTGAAGAATGTGAAGATACAAAACTCCGAGACTATACAATATCAATTCACAAGGGTTGCTCAAATCAAAGAACAACTTGAAGCAGTTGAAGAGAATGTCGAAGAAGGAGAAATTGTAATGACTACCCTGAATGGTCTACCTAGATCATGGGACTCATTCATTCAAGGGATTTTTGCAAGAAGGAAGCTGATCTCCTTCAGCAGACTTCGAGAAGAATGTGCACAAGAGGAATATAGACTTGTGACTATAGAAGAAAATATGGGAGGAACTAACGATCAAGATCTCGTAGTTTACACTATAAAGAAATTCAAGAAGAAGGAGAAGAAGGAGAACTTTCACCACAACAACAAGAAGGACAAGAAACCGAAGAAGAGAAAAAGAGATATTTAAAATGTTTGATGTTATAATTTTGATGTAAAGGAACACTTAGAAGGAGGTTGTCCCATCCAGAAAAGGAGACACCATGCTCATATCTCCAAAGATGATGAACTAACAAACAAAACATTCAAATGAGAGAAGGATGATTCAAATGAAGAGTATGTTCTAATCTCAACACTTACTAGCAGTATCGCACACGGAATAAATGATTGGCTCATGGATAGTGGAGATTCCAAACATATAATGGGATACAAGGAATCATTCATCAATATGTCTAAACATGAGTCACCTCACAAGGTGAAACTTGGGGATGATTATCAATACCCCATAAAAGGGAGTGGCGAAGCTTCATACAAGCTTGACTCCAGGAAATCCTTAAAGATGAAGGATGTGCTATATGTTCCAAGATTGAAGAAGAATCTTCTATCCATATCTGCATTAGATGCAAAGGGAATTAGGGTTTCATTTATCGATGGCCAAGTTTTGATGTGGCCTAGAGGAAAGACAATAGAGGATGCAACAGTAATTGGAGAAGAAGACGAAGGCTTGTACAATTTGAAGGGACAACTTGAAAAAGCATTGGTTCATGAGTCAATTTAACCAAATGAACTGTGGCATAGATGGCTTGCACATGATGTGCACTACAGATCACTACCGATGGTAAGCAAAGCAGTCTCAGGACTGCCATAGATCCAGGTAAAGTATGAAGGTATTTGAAAAGGATGTGCAAAAGGAAAGAATGCAAAGAAGACATTTCCTAGAAATTAGAGCAAGGATAAATGAATATTGGATATAGCGCACTCAGATGTATGTGAACACATGTATTCTAGCTCATTAAGCGAGTATGTGTACTATGTTTCCTTTATATATGATTTCTCATGCAAGACTTGGATATATTTCTTGAAAGAGAAAAGTGAAGTTTTCAACAAGTTCAAGGAATATAAATCCTTGGTCGAGAACCAAATAGATAGGAGGATTAATATTCTACGATTAGATAATGGCAGGGAGTTCACTTCAAAAGAATTCAAGGAACTCTGCATAGAATCTAGGATTAAGAGGGAGTTGAGCACTCCATACAATCCTCAGTAGAATGGGACTGCAGAACGAAAGAACTAGACCATAATGGGAGCAGCGAAAGTAATGTTGCTTGACCAAGATATTCCTTTGCACCTTTGGCTGGAGGAATCAAGAACAGTTGTGTATGTACATAATCGTACTCCTCATTGAGTACTTGACAAAAAGACTCCTAAAGAGCTTTTCTCAGGAGTGAAACCCAAAGTCATCCATCTAAGAATATTTGGTTACCTAGTGTACATACATGTACCAAATGAGAAAAGGACCAAGCTCGATCCTTTTGGGAGGAAGGTTGTATTCGTAGGATACAATGATACATCAAATTCCTATAGAATCTACTTCCTAGGATTCAAGAAGATCAACATCAGTAGAGATGTAACCTTTGATGAAGACTTGACATACTTCAGATCCAGGAGGACTCCTATCCAAGAAGTCGAGGAATTTGAAGAGACGAGAGTTCAAGACATGGAAATTGGAGAAACAATTCCAAAAGACCCTGAATATCACGACATAATAGAACCACAAGAGCTAGTAGAGACATTCCTTGAGAAGGAATCCCACAAGAGGAAACCAACATGGGCATGAGAGCTCCTACAAGAAGCTAAAAGGTATGGCACTCCAGAAGGAATACATAGAGAGAGAAAGAGGGAAAGACCATACAATAGATATGTGGCCCTCCTATGTGGTATCATTGATCAATAACCTTCCACCTATGAAGAGGCTACAGAAAAATAAAGAATGGAAGGATGCGATGATCGAAGAATATCAGTTGATCATGAAGAAGGATGTATGGGAGGTTGTTTTGAGACTGGAGAAGAAGTTTGTCGTGACTTAAAAATGGATTGACAATATCAAGCATGTTGCAGATGGCATCATTGAGAAACACAAGTCAAGGTTCATAGCATGAGGCTTCTCACAAAAAGAAGGAATAGACTACGAAGAGACATTTGCACCCGTGGCGAGGTACACTTCCATAAGGACCATACTTGCTTTGGAAAAAATTATGAAATGGAAAGTACACCAAATGGATGTCAAGTCAACTTTATTGAACGGTGTAGTTGAGGAGGAAGTGTACACGGAACAACCACTAGGATTTGAGACACCTGACAAGAAGACCCATGTGTGCAAATTAAATAATGCCTTGTATGGATTGAAACAAACACCCATGACATGGTATGGCAGGATGGATAACATCCTAATGAGATTGGGATTTAACAAGAGTAAAGAAGATTCCAACCTTTACTTCAAGGTGGAAGACGAAAGACCAATGATACTCTTGCTATATGTCGATGACTTGTTTCTAACAAGTGAAGAGGAACTCATTGCAGATGCAAAGAGGAGACTCGATACAGAGTCCGATTTGAAAGACCTAGGTATGATGCACTACTTATTATGCATGGAGGTGTGGAAGAGTGCAGATGGAATCTTCCTTGGGTAAGGGAAGTATGCAATGGATATTCTAAAGAGATTCAGAATGTTGGACTGCAAGGCTATGGCCATACCTATGGCATCTAACTTGAAGCTTTTGAGTGATTCTTCATCCAAGAAGGTCAATGCCACAATGTATTGTCATATGATTGGCTCATTAATGTATCTGATGAATACGAGACCAGAAATATGCTTTTCAATGAATACCTTGAGGAAATTCCTGACGAATCTGAGACAAGTTCACCTGATATCGATAAATCATGTTCTGACGAACCTAGAAGGTACAATGTATTATGGGCTCAAATATGATACGAATCAGAATATTAACCTACATGATTATGTTGATTCAAACTAGGTAGGTAGTGCCACTGACAGGAAGAGAACCTCAGGTTGTTGCCTTAGTTTGGGATCTGGGATGATCTCCTGGTTCAACAGGAAGCAATCATGTGTGACGCTGGGTACAGTCGAGGTAGAGTATGTTTCCTCTTGCTCAGCTAGTTACGAGGCAATGTGGCTATGAAATCTACTGTCTGACTTATTTGATCTCCAGTTGGATGTGACTTGCATATTCTATGACAATTAGAGTTGTGTGAAGCTGATGGAAAATCCAATATTCCATGACAAGTTGAAGCACATCGAGATCAAGTTCCACTATATATCAGGCATATAGTGCAGAGAGGAGCAGTGAAGCTCCAGTACGTGGAAAAAGAGGAGCATATAACCAATGTGTTGACCAAGACTCTTACGAGAGTGAAGTTCAAGTATTCCAGAGAAATACTTGGTGTGATCGAGATCGAGATCCCTTGAAAGAGGGAGTGATGTGTTCTAGCATAGCTAGAAAGACAGGTTGTCTGAGCATAGAATCCTAGCGAAGTACGTAGGTTTCTCATATGTAATCAGTACTGATATGTTACAAAGCATATTATCTCACATGGGAAACGCGGCAGGTTTTCCGAGTGGGAAAATCCTGGTGTAGCGGGTTGCTCAAATGTAATCAGTCCTATGACGGGTTATCCGAATGTAAATAGCGTGCCCTGGTGTGGTACGTAGGTTATTCGGATGTAATACACCCCATGAGTTGTCTGAGTGTAAATAATGAGAATTTCTCTCAGATGTAATATGTCTCGAAGGTAGTCTAAATAGAAAAGATCTTGGACATAGGTTGGTCAGATGTAATCCCTTGAGGTTGACCAGAAGAACGTAAAAGGTCATGGTGTAGCAGGTTGTTGGGTTGTAATTCATCCTTACATATATATGAGATATATGTGTTCCCATGTTGATATGATAAGGTCATGAAGCACAAGAGGTGCACCTAGGCGGTTCTTTAATAGAGCATGGGTCGACCGTAGATTCTTTATTTGGTTGTTGTTTTTTCTTGTGGAAGACAAAAGATATTATCTGGATATGAGGAGATGAAGGTATAAGACACAGATTATTATTGTGGCAATGTAAAGAAGATAGTGGAAAATTTCTATGTGAAGGCTTGCTTGAGATGTGATGAATACCTGGCAGAGGACTAGGCCTACATCCAACATGAAAAAGGGATGGATCTGTAGAAAATTTTGATGACCAATAGTATGGAACGATGATAAAATTATAAGAATATGATGGAAACAACTATGATGAATATGCTATGACTTCGTGATGATGATGCGATGAATACCTAACCACATGTGCAAATGACTACGTAGAGAGAGAATACCTTCCTATTTAACAGGGAGTGTTTATGTATTTGTAACTTTGGAAGATATTTTGATGTATATTATCATTGTAGGTTGTTGTACATCCATTGGGGATGTATGCTACCCCTTTATGGGATGTCTAAATTATGTCTAGATCTTGAGGTACAACCTCCATTGTAAGTTGAGGAAATAGTCCCGAGTGTAACATCATGTAATATGTACTTGTAGTCTCTCTAGGAGAAGTGGGACACATGTGAGAAGACATGTAGGCTCAAATCTTATGTTTGGTTAGTGACTTGAAAGGGTATAATTAGGGAGGCACTCTCCCTCATTTATACACACCTCAAAATCTCAAGTTTGCATGAGAGAGAGAGACAGCCAGAGGACAAGAGATAGATAGTTGATGAATACTTCTTATTACTACTTTTGATCATATTACTATTATGAGGAAGTTTGCATGGTTTTATCCTTTATGGTTTACCAGGTGAAAATCTTTGTGTCTTGTGTATATTTTATATCTTATGCATCTTGTTGTACTTGTTATTATTTCAGATAAAGACCTATATAATCTAATCATATATTAAGAAAAACTAACCGAACGATATCATCACTATAGAGAAGAAATATGTTGACTATTCCAACCAAAGTTGTGCCAACACCTCCTGCTTATTCCAAGCAACTCTCTAACTTTTCGATGTATATACCAAAAAGGGTAGGGGATAGGGTACAACCTTGCTTAACTTCGATATTACAATTAATTTCTTTAGACCAACCCTCAATACTCTTAAAATTGGTAATGACACTCTCATACAATCTTATCACCACAACCCTCAACTCAAAAGGAAATTTTAATTCTTATAATCTATTCCATAGGTTAGTTCTAGGCATCATTTCAAATTATTTTCTAAAGTCAACAAAAAAACATAGGATATTGTTTTTATTGTCGCAACATTCATCTACAATACTAAGGATAACAAGTGTTAGAAAACAAGAGTCTAGAGCAACAAAATAAAATGAATGAAAAATAAAAAAATATAAGATAAAAATACAAGATAGACACCAATATACGTGGTTCACCATATATGGGATACATTCATGGAGAAATAGTTAATCCTTTATTTTATTCCATTCAACAAAATGAAGGGATACAACGTACAACATATCCACTGCAACCTCCTCTTCGCTCTCTCATAGTCTCTCTCACTAAGTCAAAATGATATTTCACAATATACAATGCAATACAATTCCCTCATACATAAAAGATGGTTTCGTTCTACAGAAAATAAACCTAACATAACTTCTACTATCAAATCTGCAACCTAATGATGAACCGTCTAGATTGGCTACGAAATTACAATATTTTGCAAGGCATCCAAACACAACTAAAAGAATTCCTCTGAATCATGAAGATAATTAGGATAATTTGAAGGATGGATTCTAAACCCAACCTTCCCTTTTACACTTTTCCACTACTTGAACCTTAGTTGTCTCTTTTAAGGATGACACCCATAAAGTGCCATAAACTGTGACATTTTTTATGAAGTATGGAAAATGTATTGTACCACCCTTCTGCTAAGGGAAACCATTTGAACCATTCTCTATTTCTATAATATGAAAAGAAACGGATATACCCTTCTAAACATTTATTCACAATCTCAGTTTACCCATCATATTGAGTGCAATGCACCCTTATGTTAGTAGACTAAAAAATACACCTGACTTTTTTTTAAATATGCATGATAAGTATACATTCTAATGTAGGAATAAGAGTATTAAAAAAATTATTAGAACTAATGTGCCATTGATCTTCAGGAAATGAGTTCCATTCGATTGAAATATCATGCAGTGTAAAAGTAATGAATAATATCCACTGAACAAAACAAATCTCATAGGAAACAGACAAGTATTGCTCAGTATAATTACAGTATAAACCTCATTAATCCCAACTATATACAACAGTGTTACATAAAGGATAATTTGAATCATGTGGATAGGATTTGAATCACCAACTCAATCTGACTGCATGGCTAACTAGAAGTGTCTAAATCACTATCCGAGCTGAATAGCTAAGCTCTGGTTGTCGAATATAGTCTCTCAATCAATTATAATTAATTAAACTAGTCTAACTGATATGGTAGGTGAGAAGTAGGTGAGAATAGGATCCTTCCCACATGCAGCCATGTGAGACTGGTGCTAACTGAACTAGGGGAAATCTAACTGAATCATAACTAAGCTTGACTAGTCACCAACTTCCAACAACTCAAGGAGGTTGGTTCTGACACTCCCAATGGATCCTAAATTGTATGGATTGGTATTGGAGGCACATAAACTGATGCATGAATGCACATTCAATTGCAATTAGCCTCTATTTCTGTTTCCCACACTCTAGTGACTGGTACATGTGACCCCATTAGGCCAAGTGGACCCAATGGTACTAGTGGACCCAATCATAACTAAATGACTCCTAAGTTAGGAAAATATAATCTAATAGACCAGTTTGGACAAGGGAGGATTANTATGGTTCTTCCGTGCAGCACCATCCTGAAGCTGTGCATGTGAAACTCTCAATGTCCTTCTAAACCAATGGATGTGTGTGTTTCTTATGTATGGAAGAGGTAGAGAATGAAAAATTTTCTTCTTGTGTGGGCCAAGTGGTTGATCATTAGCTATCATCATGTAGCACTTTCCTGGAACTTTGTTGCACCACTCTATAGGGAGAAAATCTATGAGAGAGAGAGAGCAACATGCTCATTCTAATACTAGGACCTAGTTCTTCTTCTGTCTTTTGGATTCCCGGCACCATCACCAGCTACATCAATGAGCTTTTGATCCCATATAGGCTTAGGAATTTGGTTTAGAATGGTTACTGGATCTGGATCTAGAATCTCATGAGATTAATCCTCAATACCAAGATCATGTTGATCTTGATCCTCTTCATCTGTATCTGAAACATGTAACAAATCATCATCATCAAAAGGTAGTGGAAGAGTGGTTACCTTCATGTGCTTCAGATGGTGGTGAATCACATAACTCATCTTATTCAAATTGAACACTCTGCTCAATGAAGCATTTCATAGTTTCAACCTCCATAAACTTGAATGATTTGGCATCTTCTGCAAATCCAAGCAGAATGAATTCACTACTTTGGGCTCGGAAGGCATTTCTCTTATCGATGGGTATTCTGGCCCAAGCTCTGGAACCAAAAAATATCAAGTGAGAGACATTGGGCTTTTGCCCATGCATTGCTTCGAATGGAGTGGCCCCAACCACTAATTTATGAGGCACTATATTCTGTAACTATGAAGCACAGTTTAGAGATTTTTTCAAAAGAGAAGGAGGAATATTCTTGGCATGGAGAAGACATGTTTCTATCTCCTTTAGTGATCTATTTTTCCTCTCAGCCACACCATTTTTCTGTGGTGCGTATGGAACTGAGTGTTCCATTCGAATCCCCTCTGATTCACAACAATGATGGAAATATCTTTTAATGTACTCTCCTCCTTTAACAGATCTTATGGACTTGATATTTTTCTTGAAACTATTCTCAACCATAGCTTTAAAAGCTTTAAAAATCTTTAAAAAAACCTGATTTTTGTTTCATAAAGCATATCCTATGGAACTTAGAACAAACATTAATAAAAGTGAGGAAATACCTGCAACCATTAATGGATGTTGTGGGAATTTATCCTTCCACATCACTATGTATCAAATAAAGTATAGAGGCAGCTTTATGTTCCTTCCCAACTTCATACCTCTTCTCCGGATGCTTACCTACCAAGCAACCAGAACATACTCCATCAGAAGTTTGGATGAGAGGAAAACCTTCAACCATTTTATCATTCTAGAGTTGCTGGAGATATTTGAAATTGAGATGCCCAAATCTCTCATGCCATATCTTACTGGTGTTCTTAGCATGAGTCAATAAATTTGTAGGAGGTGATACAGGGAAAAAATGTGAGAACTCTTAAGCCTCAGTGGCATGATTAGAAATACCTTTCATTATGAGTCTTCCAGTATATTTTTATGTGATATCAAGTGAGTCTCAGTTGAATGTAACTCTCTTGGGAGAGACTGTATGGGTCATTTGATAAACATACAACAAATTAGTTGCAAGTTAGGGAACATAGAGAACATTTTTGAACTCGCCATGCTGGATTTTAGCTGAACCTCTTCTTGCTACTGGAATTTGGGATTCATCTCCCATGTGAATGTTAGGCCCTTTTGATAGTGTGAGGGTAGATAAATATTCCTTGGAGGAAACCATGTGGTTGGATGTTCCAGAATCAATCAAGTAGGCAGTCGACTGAGTAAGGCCAAGTCTTCAAGGCATGTCACCTATCATGATCTTCTGTTTGTGGTCCAGCATCAGACTTCTTTGCTCAGTGTGGAAGAGCAATGTTTTTTTGTTCAAGGAGGGAAGATAGTTGGTTGATATGCTTCTTCATACAAGAGTTCTCAGGATGAAAACCCCTCATACAATACGGAAATTTTGTCTTTTCAAAATTTTTATTTTTCTTGGAGCGTAAAGCTCCTTTAGAATACTTCCGACTCTCTTTAGGATTCGAATCAGATGCTTTAGGATCCTTCCCCTTATACCTCCCTTTATATTATGCATTGGTAGAGTCTATCATCAATAGAGATTGGTTTTTGGAAGTTTGGAGGACTCCCATCTGGACCAACGTTTCTTGCGCCCATATTAAGGAATCAACAAAGCCACTAAGTGAAGGCATCTTCCAAATGGGAATGGAAGATATTCTAGACTGGAAGGTAGAGACAAATACAGAATACTCAGAACCAATTTTGTTGAGTACAATGAGCATAAGCTGCTCATCATTTCTATCTATTCCACATTGCTTACATTGTAGTGTAAGAGACTTGAATTTGGTAAAACAATGTTGTATGGTCTTAAAACTACTGGGCTGCAATGATATTAGCTCATTATCTATAATGTTTCCCCGAATCTCATATTTCTTTCCAAACAAGAATTCGATATTCTCCCAATATTCTTTGGGCGTCCTCAATCCATCAAGGTGAAAGAGGAGGTCTCTGTAGATGTGAGCACAAAGGAAGTTGAAGGATTTATCCAACTGGTTCAAGAAATTCCTCTTGTCAGTAGGATGATGAGGTTCAATCTCTTGGCCCATAGTAATCCTATACAGGCCAAGATTGTGTAAGGAGACCTGCATATCTTCCCTCCAATCAACATAGTTAAAGGGTGTCAGGACCCGGGGTAACAAAGATTGATTCTCCATCAATTATCCTTTAGATTAGTCAATTTCTTCAATCAAGATACATAGCACCTGTAAGAAAACATTGGAAAAATAAGATCAATTCACACTATGTCAGAATCAAGACTTCCCTCTCAACATGTACACTTTTTCAGGGTCCATCATGCCAACACCACCACTCTGAATGAATTCAGAGATAGCAAGGAACTATTTACGAGATTTCTATGGAAACCTAGCTTCTTTTGGTGTACAATGGAGAGTATAAAGACTCAAAGATTTCCTTAGGAGGATATGATACCATATTATAATTGATGTTCCATTGATCTTCAGGCAATGAGTGCCATTATATTTAATTATTATGTAGTGTAAAAGGAATGAATAATACCCACTGAACAAAAAATATCTCATAGGAAACTGACAATTATTGTTCAGTATAATTACACTATAAACTTCATTAATCCCAGCAGTATAAAATAGTGTTACATAAAGGAGAATTTGAATCATGTGGATAGTATTCAAATCAGCAACTCAATCTGAATGCATGGCTAACTAGAAGTGTCTAAATCACTATCGGAGCTGACTAGCTAAGCTCCAATTGTCTAATCTAGTCTCTCAAACAATTATAATCAGTTAAACTAGTCTAACTGATGTGGTAGGTGAGAAGTAGGTGAGAATAGGTTCCTTCCCACATGCATCCATGCAAGACTTGCGCTAACTGAACTAGAGGACATCTAACTGAATGTAACTAAAGCATAACTAAGCTTGAGCAATCACCAACTTCCAACAACTGAAGGAGGTTGGTGTCGACACTCCCAATGGCTCCTAAATTGTAGGGATTGGTCTAGGAGGCACATAAACTGATGCATGAATGTGAAATCAGTTGCATTATTCCTCTATCTATTTTCCCCACACTCTAGTGGCTGGTACATGTGGCTCCATTAGGCCAAGTGGAATCAATGGTACTAGTGGACCCAATAATAACTAAATGACTCCTAAGTTAGGCAAATATATCTAATAGACATGTTTGGACACGGGAGAATTATAAATCCTAACAAAAATCAAAATCATCATTATGCCTAGTAGCAGTATCAAATTATTGTTCTCCAAGAACTCATGACCAATCTATAAAATATTCCAAACTTTTATGCAAGCTAACACCTGACTTTAATTGTAAAAGGACTTGTATGTTGACCAATAAAACCAAGAATTAGGTTCATGATTATGCTAATTAATGATAAAATGGACAATATATTACCTTTCCACTGATATTAACATGGTTGCATAGGTTCTTCAAGCAATAATTGGTGACTAATAAAAAATTACAGATTGTTTGTTTGAGTAATTACAAGTTTTTTGCTATAAAAATTTGTCAACTACAAGAATTTACAATTTTTTTCAGAAAACTTCTAAATCAATTAGAAACTAATACTTGTACAAAGGATCTAAAAAAATAGTCATATGGGTTTTGTTCAACATTAAATATAGTTTCTTAATAATCTCTTAGATCAACTGAATCATCTACATAGATATGTGAGAAGTTGAGTTACATTTTTTTCTGTTGCAAAATAATAATTAACAGGAGTGTTATCAACCCAAATGGCACTTCTCCATTCGAGTGCCGACATTCTTTATGTTGGTACACAAAAGGACATATTTGGATTGAAGTTTGCCAAAACACTATAGATGGGCATGACTTGGGATGCATTTACCCTTAAACCAACTTGTTATATAATTTTTCTAAGTGTTGAGTTGTGTACGTGACTATCTCCATTGAAACTCGCGTACTGTACACGACTATCTGCATTGCAACCCCCGTACATCAGCGTACGTGGGTTTCCTTTGAGCAAATCGAGTGTCATACACGGGTTTCCTATATCAATAGTCACATACACCTTATTTTGACCTTGAAAACATTAAAACGCAATTAATTGAGATTAGTTGGGCCCTAATCCTTAACTATCCCAACTGTTTCAACCACCCCAACCTTTGAAATCACTCTATTTCCCAAAGTATAAATAGAGGCCTTGGGGAGGGTATTAATCAATCAATATTAGAGAGCAAAGTTATGCTGGTGGTATATCTTCAGAAATCTTGGAGCAGCAAAACTTATAGTCCTTTGGTTGCAGAGGAGTCCTTGTCTCAGAAGTTGGGTTGTACTCTTATCTCATTCACTGATTGTTAATAAAGAGAATTCTTCTTCCAACATTGTGTTGAGTCTATTTCATGTATTGTGGTTAATTAATGTATTTGATTATATATTTAATATATTGTTTATCTAACATCTTATATATACATACATGAGATATTACTTGGAGAATTTGCTCTTTACAGGTGAAAGAGGTGCATCCCTGGAAGCTTTGGAGAGAAGAGGAGTGGGGGAAGATCAAGCTTGGATCAACCGTTGGTAATCGGGCAAGTCAATACTTTCTTCCTATTCCCTTTCCTTGCTCTGGTAAAGTTGATTGTATGGAAGGTTAGTAGTAAGTTGGTAACCCCAGACCCTAGGTTACAAGGGTGCTTAATCCTGAACAACAGAACTGGCAACTCCACTGGGGAGTCCAGCCTGCTATGGGTTAGTCCTGTAGATACTTGTCCAGTCTTTGCTCTGATTCACTGTGTGGTTTTCTATCTTGGCTTTGATTTGCTGTAGTGTTTTAGAGACCTATATTATTTTTATTTTTGAAAAAAAATTGTTGTATATGCAGGTTTTTGTGCTACACAGTCACGTACAACAACTTGTATATGCGGGTTACTATACTGGACAGTCACATACAATACACTGGTTGTTCTATTAGACAGTTGTGTACATATTTTAGCAGCAGATTTTTAGGTAGGGTTGCTTGTCCCCGTCTTATTTGGATTTTTCTCTGCTTTGGGGTCTTCTATTGCTGGCAACTTGTTGTAGGTATGAAAGTCCTGTACACCATACTTTGTGCTTTTCAGTAAGCACTTGAGTTTTTGTTGGTTGAGTCTTCTTTCACTTAGAAATTTGAAGTGGATTATCCTGTTTGGGTGATAGGTTCAATGCTGTGTATCTGAATCAGTGATCAGGATTTTAGATACCTTGGACTCTGTTCTACTTTCGAGTAGTTTCGGTTTGTCACTTTCCCTTTAGTGATTTCAGTGGATTTTATTCATTGTTTCTTCCTAAGCTAGGTGTTTTCCAAGCCTCCTCCTTAGGTGGTTGAATTTGGTTCTTACAAGTCTATTATACTTCAGATTGCTTGCTTTATGGTCTGATTATTCAAGCATACTCAAGAAATTTTGCATTTAGGTGCATAGTAATTTTTGAAGAGTTTGAAAAGTGAAGAAAAACCATTGGAAACATTTGCATTTTAATTGCATATTGTAGTTTTATTTTTAGTATTTTTGAATAAAATCTCAAAAATTAAAAAAAATGATAGTCTTAGTCTTCTCATACTTAGTTGTAATTCATTAGTTCATATCTATAAAAAGAAAAAGAAGCTTGATTTAAGTAGTTATAATTTGTTTTCGAATTCATTTTATATACCTTTTTACTTCTCTTATCGAGTCTATAATATCATAGTCATTCACGCCAGTTACCCTCTAACTAAGAACAGCCCTTAAAATGAACGCTATAATTTAAAATTTATTAGTAAGTTTTGTTTTATAGGGTCATACACCTACTAGCTTAGGCTAGACTTGTGGGATAGGAAGTGTAAACTCCCCACAAGTACTTAAATTCAGACGTAGTTGGCTAATAGATAGGTAAATCCTTCTCTATTTTGATAGTATCTGGGAAGCTCCTCTCAAACGGGAGTTAAGCACAAGGCCGCGTGGAGGCTTGGACTGAGGAGATAACCCTCTGATTCCTTGTCAAAACGTAGACCAAGGTTTTTGCGCATCTAGGGATTCTATCCTAGACAGAGTTTCAGGCTTTGCTACCCTTCCCATGCGTACGAATCAGGATTGCGACTGTCCCCCTAGACTATTGATATAGTTAAGGTAGACTTTAGTCTCTTTGACATCTAGGGTTTATACACAGGTAAACCGAAAGGCTATTTCTGGTTCACCTTGGACGGGCTTAGAAGGTAACCCTTGTTGAAAGTGTAGAAGGGCAGTGGGTGATTCCTCTGCTTGTGCCTAAGAACCTCTTCAAGGACACCAAGAAACTATCTCTCATCTTTCTTCGAAAAGCATATCTTATACCCCTTATGATTGTTGAGACTTTAGGAAATTTTGTAGTGATTGCTCTGTGGTTTGTCTGTGTTTAGGTGACCTTAGGGTGTGAAGAGTCAAATTTACAATCATTGAGGACCAATCTGTCAGAAGGTCATGAAGTTTGTAAAACCTTCCTCTGCTTATCACATTGGAACCTCCAGCTCCCCTCAAAGGCGGAGATTAGAGGACGGTTCTTTGGAACCGATAGGAGTTAGTGAAGTTTCGAGTGAACCAGAACTTAGGATAGACCAGTTTGATTTAACTACAGTTGAGATAGAAAACTTGTAGGATGACTAGTTTGCAAGGAACTTTAATTCACCTCTAACTGAATTAAATGATCTTGTGATCGTTTAGGTTCGTCCTTTCAATTCACCCGTGATTGGTGTCCCTCTGGGCAGACTAATGTCTACTACAGGAGAAATTTCTTCTACTTCCATTTCAGCCGCTCTGACTGAAGGAGTTCCACCTCCCCCGGTTGGTGCCCCTAGAACAAGTATACCTACTACACCTTTAACTCCAGCTAGCCGGGTGGTTCAACCACCGGCTCCCACCAATTTATAAGGTACTTCTGGTGGAGTGGTCACTGGGATTCCTAGTGTACCTTCAGTTCCTGCTTCCTTTGCACACACTGCTCAGAGTGGTCCTATAGGATCCTTGTCATTTTTTCAGGGTTTTCCTTGGAATTAGGGGTGCATTCCCCCATCCACTCCATATGTAGGTCCAAAACCCGCATATGTAGGGGTGCAGTTTGAAAACCCTAATCCTTATGGTCAAGGTTTTCAAACTTCGGTTTCAGCTCCATTCACGAGCTCTCCTTTCTCACTTTTTAGTGTAGGGATACCTGCTCCTGTGTTCTAAACCCCAGCTTCAATTGGGGCAGCTATAACCTCAAACACTATACCGCACATAAAAAATACATTGGCTTATGGCTGGAATCCTTTCCAAACCGTCCCAACCACTTCGTAACTGGCAGCAGGGGGAAACCCCACCTTCACATCTAGAAACATGGGGGAAACCCCCTCTAATCCCCAAGATGGTACTTTTAATGCTTCAGTTAGACCCAAGCTCCCTTTCCTGGAAACGTTAGACTTGCCAGATTTTTTGAAACTAATGAATGACCC
Source organism: Pseudotsuga menziesii (assembly GCA_001517045.1). Classification (NCBI taxonomy): domain Eukaryota; kingdom Viridiplantae; phylum Streptophyta; class Pinopsida; order Pinales; family Pinaceae; genus Pseudotsuga; species Pseudotsuga menziesii. The sequence continues at coordinate 211,507 of LPNX010841132.1, forward strand.
GGTGAGACATAACTCCTCCTGGCCACCCATTCCATCGGATATCCCAAAATTCGAAGGCAAAGTTGGTGATGATCCAGAAGCTCATGTCATCACTTTCCATTTGTGGTGCTCTTCCAACTCACTAAATGACGATACAGTTTGGTTGAGACTGTTCCAAAGAACTCTAACCAGTACTGCAGCAAAATGGTACATTGAACTGCCTTTTGCTGTGTTTGATAGTTTTTGGGACTTGGCTAATGTATTCCTTAGTCACTTCCAACTTCCTGTCCGATATGATTTCGGGACAGAATTGTTGTCTACCTTTCGGCAGGACAAGGCCACTCATATTTCAAATCACATCCAAGAGTGGAGAATACGGTAGAGCCTTATCAAAGCCACTATTCCTCTAGAGTTTTTACAAGAATGGTTCCTTAAATCTCTATTGCCATATATATCTAAGGATGTATCTACTTCGGGAGTGACCAATGAGGAAGAGGCTATCCTCAGGGCCCAGCAGCTATATTTGACATATTCTCAGTCTAGGATTTTATATGAGATCATCCCTGATGCACCGAGGCCAACGCACAATGTAGAGAAACCTAAGCCTAGACCCCATGCCGATGGTGTGGTTGGTTATGTGAAATGTCCCACTATAGAGTCTTTGTCTAAACAGCTCCATGAATTGTCTGTCAAACATTCTATGGTGGAGGCAGCAAAGGTTGCCCCCTCACCCTAGAATGCAAATGTTTATGCCCAATCCTCTCAGAAGGGCAATCAGTAGCCCAGTGGGAAAAATAAGAAAGGAAAAAAAGGTGAGGGAAACCAAAACTAACAAAAACCCAAAAACAATGCTAACGGGGGAAAAAAAGAAAAGAAGAAGGTGAAATTCTCATGTAAGTTGTACCATGAATATCACCTGAATCATCAATGTCCCCTTATGGAACAAGCTTAGAAGCTATTAAAAGGCCAACAACCGGCTGTCCTGAAGGATCCTTTTCCCCAAGGACAGAATTCTACTTCAGCTTCAAATGCAACAGGGGGCACCCCAAATTCTCTTGACCCTAATTATATCAACATGGTTCGATCCCGGACTTTACTCCAGACTAGGAACAAGAATATGAAACAGAGGCTTCGGAAAAGGGTAAGTCGATAGGTGAAACTTCCAACCCTCTCACGATTGAGAAACCTATCGAACCTATGCCCAAGATACCAAAAGGTGTCTTCAAGAAAACCTTGCACAATCCCAATGCCAGGGCTGTAGCAAACTACTCTGTAGTTGAATATTTAGCCCAGAATCCTTGTGCAATGTCGGCTTTATAGGTCTTATAGAGTTGTCCCACCCAGCGAGATGTACTCTTAGCAGCCTTAAACAATATGGAATCATCAAGCCTCATGGCAAAGTTTAATTTGTCCGATGTCAAAATTTTCCTGCCATATCATGTAGCCTTATCAATAGATGTCATCCATGGTGGAAAAATCATTGAAAGGGAAGTTGTCGATGAGGGTGCTTCTACATGTGTCATGTCCCTATCTTTTTGCAAAGCTCTTGGATCTCCAGAGTTGGTTCCATCGAACACCCTACTTACTGCTTTCAACAGAAGATCATTTCGTCCACATGGTATCCTACCGGATTTCGAAATTAAGTTGGCAGGGAAAGAAATGTATGTTGAGGTAGAGGTGATTGATGCACGTTTGGATTATAACTTGCTCTTGGGGAGAAGTTGGACTTACACCATGTCAGCTATTGCATCAGCCATATTTCAGGTAGCAGTGTTTCCACATGAAGGGAAGTTGGTTATTGTAGACCAACTCATTTTTACTCGAAAAGGCCGCAAGGAAACTAACGATTCCACCATACCAATGCTTGATTAGGTTAAATATACTTTAGAGAGCTTAGGGGCTGGAATGTATGCATCATTGATGGGCACATTTGATATTCCAACTTCGATTAATTATCTAGGTTCTACCAATGTTGGGAAGTTTATAGCAACGGTTGTTGATAGAACAGATCCTTGGGTTCTTCCTTCCCACCATGAACCTGAAGTGCCCTTATCAGCAGTAAAAGTAGATTATCAAGATATCGTTCATACCGATGTTGATCCCATTCCAGTCCCTCTTATAGTCTTAGAGGAGCTAGAAGAATCTTATCTGCCCGCTTGGGCAGTGAACTCTTTGCATTCTAGAGACTTCTTAGATATGGTTTTTCCTTCTGATGAATCTATTAGTTGTGGAGCCTAATCTTCCAGATCCAAAGATATTATTTAGTTGTGATTGTAACCCAAGAGTACTATACACTCATTCCCCCTACCTTGGGGTTTGGGGCAGCGCCCTAAAAAAGGGGGTTCGAGGGCAGCACCCCCAAGAAAATGGGGGTTTGGGGGTGGAGCCCCCGAGAAAAAATTTTGGGATGTGTGTTGGCCAATAGTATTCCAAACCCATGATATTGGGTTAACCCTATAATTTTTCCATTGTATTTCCCCTATAAAAGAAAGCATTGTAAAACGACTGAGTATGGTATTGTATTGTATTGGAAGAGAGACTGTGAGAGCATGAAGAGGAAGTGCAGCAGTTTTGTTGCAGGGTGTATCCCTTCATATTTCTGCACTGTAATAAAAGGACTAGAAATTTATTTGTGGACGTAGCCCATAGTTTGGGTGAACCACGTTATATCAATGTCTCTCTGTAATATTTTAATGTGTTTTGCATCTTGTTTATTGCTTTCACTCTATATTTTTTATTGCTCTATGGTCCTATTTTCTAACAGAATCCATTTTGGAAGCCATGTGCAGACAAGATAAGATCTGTGAAGATCTTCACAATCGATCCTATTTTCTTCCAGAGTTAAGCAGGATCGAGAACCAGGAGTTTCATATGAGACTGGCAGGTGATGTTGATACACCTATTAATCCCTTACCAAGGGAAGGAATATTTGTTGAGGGGAATATGGCAAACATTTCCACTACCATTCCTATCAACATCTCTGCAAACCCAAACATTGTGGAAAATGTACACATCGACGCAAACTGCTCTCCCTAAGAGATTGCGATCTATACAGCCTTGTTTAAGGAATTCCACGATGTATTTTCCTGGTCATATGAGGAGATTCCATGCATAGATCCATCAATAGTCGAGCATGAAATCCGAACTTACCCTGATGCTAGACCTATTCGACAAAAGTTGAGACCTGTCAATCCACGTAAAGCGGCATCTGTTAAGGCTGAAATCAAGAAACTGTTGGGAGCTGGTTTTATTTACCCGATAGCTTTGACAGAAGCGGTATCCAACCTAGTTCATATCGACAAAAAGCAAGGGACCATACGCATTTGTACTAACTTTCGAGATCTAAACAAATCCTATCCTAAGGATAACTACCCCACACCATTCATAGATCAGATCATTGATGCCTATGCGGGGAGTGAAATATTTTTGTTTATGGACGGTTTCTCCGGGTATAATCAAATCCAAATTAAACCAAAATACCAACATAAAAAAACTTTCATATGTCCTTGGGGTACCTTCACGTACAAGAAAATTCCCTTTGGATTGAAAAATGCAGGGGAAAACTTTCAGTGGGCAATGAATTTTTCCTTTCACGACATTAAAGCCATTGTCAAACCCTACCTTGATGATCTACCCACACATTCTCATAAGAGGATCGATCACCCAGATCACTTGCGTTTGATTTTTGAACGATGCAGATACTATGAAATTCGTTTGAATCCCCACAAGTGCATTTTTTGTGTCGAGTCACAGAGACTGATCGGATTCATTGTTTCCAACAAAGGCATTCAGGTGGATCCTTTGAAAGTTGAGGCCATCATAAATCTGCCTCCTCCTTGTTCTATCAGGAAGCTTCAAAGCCTACAAGGGAATTCCAACTTCCTTCGACGTTTTATTGTAAATTATACCAAGATTAATAAAGGTTTCATGCATCTATTGAAGTAGGACACCCCATTTGTATGGGATGAAATAGAAAAACTTGCGTTCGAGGCATTAAAGAAAGCTTTGTTGTCGGCACCATTACTGTTCCTGCCAGATTACTCTCGGGATTTTATGTTGTATCTCACCGCATCTGAGTCGACCATAGGGGTATTACTAGTACAGGAGGATGACAAGCTCCAAGATCATGTCATGTACTATCTTAGTCATGCTTTAGCTGGCCCTAAACTTAGGTGTTCCCACGTCAAGAAGTTGACCGTAGAAGCTGTGTAAGATGTTCATAGGTTGTGTCACTACATCTTACTAAGGACCACGATGGTAGTGTCAGATGTTAATCCCTTCCAATATGTTTTGTCCCGAAGGATAGTTGGAGGCAAATTCAATAAATGGAGAGTCATTTTTCAGGAGTTTGACTTAGATTTCCAATCTGCCAAATCCAAGAAATCCTTATTTTTTGCTGAGCTCATTGCAGAATTTTCAGTAGAGGAAGATGTAGCCATTGAAGAAGACTCAATCCCAGATGAGCATATCTTTTTTATCTCCACCTCTGACCCTTGGTATGGAGATATACTTGTCTATCTTCAGACTTTGAAGTACCCTGCAACCTTCTCGCGGGAAGAATGGTGCAAACTACGCGTACATGCCAAAAAGTACCTCATTATTGGAGATACCTTATATCATATTGGGGTAGATTCTATTTTGCATCGATGTCTTACCCACGAAGAAGCAGAGACTGTCCTAAATTATGCCCATAGTGGAGCATGTGGGGGTCATTTATCTAGGTTAGCAACGGCCCAGAAGATATTACGTGTCGGTTATTTTCGGCCCATGATCTTTAAAGATTGTGTGGAAGTCATGAAGCACTGTCATCCTTGTCAGCTTTACACCAGAAAGATGCGATAACATCCTGCTTCGTTATTTCCCGTCATCTCAGTGAGCCCCTTCACGAAGTGGGGGATAGATTACGTGACGTGCAACCCAGTCTTGGCTGGGGGGCACAAACATATCACTATCGCTGTATATTATTTCACGAAATGGGTAGACGCAAAGCCCACCTATAAAGCTAATGGGGAAACAACAGCTTTTTTTTTTTTTAACCAACTTATCGCACAGTTCGGTATCCCTAAAGAGATTGTCACTGACCATGGAAGTCACTTCCAAAATAGTATGATGACTGAATTGACCACTATGCTAGGGTTTAGACAAGAGCATTCATCTTCTTTTTACCCTCAATAAAATGGTTAAGTCGAGGCTGTAAATAAAACCTTGAAGACTATTCTTAAGCACACTATTAATGCAGGCCATTCCAATTGGCACATCATGCTTTATCCTGCATTTTGGGCATATCGAACCAATGTGAAAACTGCTATAGGGTTCTCTCCTTTCCAACTCATTCACAGAGTGGAAGCAGTCACCCCGGTTGAATGCAAAATCCCGTCCTTAAAGATTTATGTTCATGTGTTACCTGATACGACTGAGCTGGAAGAATGTTTGTTACATTTAGAACATCTAGATGAGCAGCCTAGAGATGAGCTGACAACAAACGAATCTCATAAAAATAGGGTAAAAAATTAATACGATAAATCGGTCAAACCTTGGATTTTTTTTGAAGGGGAGCTTGTCTTACTCTGGGATCAGGACAAAGAACCCCTGGGGGTAGGGAAATTTAGGTCTATGTGGTTAGGACCTTATGTTGTGTCAAAAGTTCTTAAGAAAGGTGCATATGAATTAAAATATTTCAAGGGGAATAAGCTGCTCGAGCCTAGAAATGGGCTCTACTTGAAAAAGTACTATGCTTAGGCTTAGTGCTTTTTCCTGTATTTTTATTGTATGTATTTTATGTACAATAGTTCATCGGTTTGTGTTCTTATACCATCTGTTGGATTTTACAGATGTCTTCCGAGTGGATCATAGGTTTCACAGATGGTGCTATTCGCCACACTTGTAACCTGGCTTTGACCGCATGGGTCATCTACTCGCCCTCATGATAGCTAGTTGCCTCTGGAGGCACTTGCCTAGGTCCTGCTACCAATCATGTTTCCAAATACAGGGCTGTCATTGAGCTTTTATGGGATGCTTTGTCACGTGGTATCACTCAACTAGAAGTTAGACTTGACTCTCAACTGGTGGTTTCCTAGCTCAATCGAGCTTATCAGGTGCAGAACCCTATTTTACTACGTCAGTTTATGCAAGTTAGGTTATTGGAAAGAAATTTTGAGTTTATTACATTCAATCATATTCCAAGAAATCAAAATTCATTAACTGATGTGTATGATAATTATATCTTGGATTGGCACTTAACACATTTTGCATAAAAATATATAACAGATACATTACAAAACACATGTAAATAAAATCGACAATATATATATGTGTGTGTGTGTGTGAATATCTGTCCATATAGATAGGTCGAGTTTTTGATCCTCAGATCCAATCATATTGTATAATATACAAAAAATGGATCGAAGTCCATAAAATGCTCCTAGGTCTAAACTTGACCACCCTGGTCATCATGTCCACCCCGGTCATCTAGACCACCCTAGTCCCCCTGATCATCCTGATCACCCTGCTCTCGGGCTTCTTCATCTTCGTCAACTACAACAGCCACGATGACATCGATGTACACAAGTACTACTCTAGCTACCCACCTCATAAGGCGTATCCATATAGGTGGTATACCAACCACTAGCTCCTGCATAACAACAGGGATATGCTCAATATGTAAAGTAGGTACTCTTTGGGTAAGCCTAGCCAGCTTTCCCTCAAGAAACCTAATGGAAAGCTGTGAATATAAACAATAGGGATGAAACTACCCCTCTTTTGAGTACTAGGTGCACAGTATGTATCTATGTAGTTCTGCACACTTAGAAGGTCACCGCCTCTACTGGTACCTTCCAAGTTAACCGGAGCTCCCCATAGTGAAAAACTGGAGATAAAGTAGACATCTTCCGAGGTAATCTCTAGAAACTCACCTTGTAGGTCAAAAATACCAATATCATGATCCCAATAGTTTATCATAAAATCTAGTAGGAAGACACTAGATCGCATAGGTGAGGTACATAAGAATTTAAGCAACCCACTTTGCCGTAAAGCATTTACCATGGGGGCATCCCATAGAGCTTCTTGGTCCATGTCTTCATGCTCCCTCTCCCTCCACTCAAGCACCATGTTTCAATATGATAATAAGCCATTTATCAAACATTAAATTCATAGAAAAAAATTGTTTTTTGGACCTACATAGCTTTTTTCTACCTCATGCAGTGTACGCGATTGTCCTTTGGACAAGTTGTGTATTGTACACAACTTTCTTTTAGGCAACCCATGTACAAAACACATGTACGTGACTATGGATATACCATACCTGCATAAACATCGTGGTTTCTTTGAGGACGGTGGAAAACATCAAATTTTAGCCAAAAAATGAAATTTGCTTGGATCAAATGAAAGAGCATGGAGTGTAGTTTTACCTGGCACTTACGGTTTTGAGAATTGTCCACCGAGTTGTCCGCAATGAGCAATCAAAGGCAGAGGTAAAACTTGCCTATTTTGGGTAAAAAGTCAAATGGTGAGTTTTGATTTCTATTTTGAACTATTTATAGAAATATTATTTTAAAAGTGAGTTTTTAACTATAGTTCATATTTTTTATAAAAATCAAACTAATACCATGTCTTTTTCTTCAATGTGATAGGTCTAAGGTCGTTTGAAGTTGTTTTTAGCTCATATAGGATAGCATTTCGGTCATTCACATGCATTTTTGCATTCACACCTAATCCATCTTAACTCTAGAATTACCACTTTGACCATCGACTATGGTATTTTAACCATTAGTACCTCATTTATGCCATTGTTCTTCCGTGGATAGGACTTTTCCTCACATGAGTATCCTTGATTAGAACCCACTTATTGTATTTTGATACTCATGTTGAATTTGTCAATAGGTTTAGGGGAGTCTCATTAGCTATTTTTCACGCCAAATTGAGCCTCATTTTGGTCTCTTTTAACAAGCTATCCTTTTATAAGACTCCCCAGCCTTATGGAGTTTCTTTAGGCCCAGGTCTAACTCCTCAAAATAGACTTGAATGCCGAGTAACTTGTCCATTTAGGATTTTTAGGAATATGTGAATGGGCATCCACATTGGTGGTATATTATCTCTTTCTCAAACCATGTGGAATAATACGAGAAAGGATCACTCTCTTTTCTACGGAATTGAGCAGAGTATTCTCAAGTATAGGTTTATCACTTTTCTAGACCTGAGGGACTAAATTTACGAAAAAGGAACACCTGGTATGAGCTCAGTTTTCTCTTTTTCGTGCTTTGGACCTAAACATGAAAAAGATTTCGAGTGTACTTTATATCTTTGCCATGCTCGTTAAACACCAAGAACAAAACATTGAGTTTATTGTTGTAAGCCCCATTCCTCATACTCAAATGGATATTTCCGAGTTATATTGTTTTCCTTCACACTCGCAAAACTCAAGCTGCTATATGCTTCTCTCGAAGGAGTGTTGGGTAGGTGGTAATTTAAACTTTTTTGGACCTCCCTAACTAAGTACGAAAAGGTTCACCTTTTCTTCTACGGAAGTTAAGAGAGTTCTTATGTGGTATGTTTTATACTTTTTCGGCCTCACGAGACTAAATTGGACGAAAAAGGAGCCCCCCTGGAGTCTTCTTTGGAGTTTTCAGACTCTTTGAATATGAAAACACCAAGTGAGCATGTACTAGTCCGTGCTCATAAAATCCATGAATCAGTGACACTATCAAGCATTATTCCCTCTTCTCTTCAAGCTTGTCAAAAAATGAAGAGAGACTTGAGTTGACTTTCCTGGACTCGTTAAAATTTAACAGGAAATATAAGAAAGAATTTATTTTTTTATTCCCAATCAGTGGCAGCCTGTCATCCTTGAACATAGCACTCTCTATATTTTTCGATACTCATGTCTCAGTGTTCACTTTCAGTTCATCTATCACTTTGAGTTTCTTACTCCTCCACTTGTCCATTATACCTAGGGAATCTGATCATGTCTCCTACATGACAGATAAGTCTAGTTGTATTATCTATAAAGTTAAAATATCCCTTGGGCCATCTCTGTGTCATGCTCACTGTTCAAGGATTTATCCCTACATCTGATTTTTATCCTGATCCCATCATTGTTCTATCTGATATTACTTGTGTCGACTGTCCTTTATCCAGTTCCTAGTCACTCTTGTGATCCGTTGGAGGATCTATTTCCTTCCTTATCATAGTTTGTTTTCTCATCAGCACTTCCTCACGATGAAGACCTAGAGTTTTGAATTCCTTTGCTTCAATTGTCAATTATCACCTATTCGTTGACAATCTGTTGAATACTCTCCATGTTTCACTTCAACAACATCTATTCACATGGCCTGGATTGTACTGTTTCTTTTTTATTTTTTACGAAGACCTTAGGTTCATATCTATGATCTAAGTTACGGAAGACTATGTTGTGTTAACTTACATAGTTTCTAGATCTTTGAAGATTCATGATTATTGTATATTGTGGCTTCAATCCACCTTTGTAATATACGTGGTCTTGAACCCGTATCATATGATGTACTCAAATATTGTAAAGGAGCTAGTGTTCCAGTATATTGAACATGGCATCCTCAGATATGACTTTGTATATGACATTACTATGTATTTGTTTTAGGTACTTCCTCTACTCCATTGGGCTTTTGAGTTCTCCAAGATAATGATTATAATGTATTTCATCCATCGCTTCCCTCTGACCTCACACATTAGGGGGCCTCGGTTATCAACCCAAATGGCACTTCTCCATCCGAGTGCTGACATTCTTTATGTTGGTACACAAAACAACATATTTGGATTGAATTTTTCCAAAACACTATAGATGGGCATGACTTGGGATGCATTTACCCTTAAACCAGCTTGCTATATAATTTTTCTAAGTGTTGAGTTGCGTACGCGACTATCTCCATTGCAACTAGTGTACTGGACGTGACTATCCGCATTGCAACCCGCGTACATCAGCGTACACGGGTTTCCTTTGAGTAACTCGTGTGTCATACACAGGTTGCCTATATCAATAGTCGTGTACACCTTATTTTGACCTTGAAAAACATAAAACACAATTAATTGAGATTAGTTGGGCCCTAATCCTTAACTATCCCAACTGTTTCAACCACCCCAACCTTCGAAATCACTCTATTTCCCAAAGTAAGTTATTAATCAATCTATTGGAGAGCAAAGTTATGCTGGTGGTATTGTTCACCCAAAAAATCCCTCACTCAGATCTACATGGCATACACCACCCAAGGACACCCATACATGACCCTCATTTGACCCCATTTGACCCCCACACCCTCAAGAAGGCTTAAAAACATGAAAAAGGGCTTAAAAACCCCTAAAAAGAGCCTAAATAGCTCTCATAGGGGCTAAAGCCTTCGAAAAGGGGCTAAAACCCCTCAAAGGAGCCTAAAACCCTAAAAGGAGCTAAAGATTGAGCGAAAGGGGATAAAATCCCAAAAAAGGGGCTAAATCCCTGACCAGGGGCTTAGAACCCTAGAAAAGCTATAAATAGAGGGGTGGGGGTCACTCTCAAAACATTCCTCCCTTGCATACTATTATGTTGTCTGAGTGGATGCCTTGAGACCATTTGTCTCTCAAGCCACCCACACTCCCTCTCATCCATCCTTCCATTGAGTCATAGCTCCCCCATTGCCAAGAGAGAGGTGCTTCTCCAAGCTAGGGCATGGTGGCCCATTTCCATGAAGAGATATAAGCTTTGTTTATTGTCATTTTTATTCTAGTTTTTCTAACTTAGTTTTCTTGCATATTTATTTTATGTTCTAACAAGTTGTATGCGGGTTTCTAGAGTCTAACCTTGTGTACAGGGTTTCCATTTCTTTCTTTTCTACTCTCTTTGCTTCAGTTCCGTTTCGTTTTTCTTGCATTACCATCAGGAAACCTATCCTTCTGTCCTATAGATGGAAGGTAGCCATTCCCGCCCTATAGAAAGGGATAAATCCCTACTAGAGAACTGGCAACCATACCAGGTCGATCCCGTAGGATCCCTAGGTTTATTTTTCAAAGTTCCAGTTTTTAATTCTGTTTTTTTCCCTAGTTTAAATTTCTGTTAAAATCTAGTTTAGATCTCTATTTATTTTCATTTCTAGTTACTACCGAGCCTCCTCAAGGCCAATCCGAGCCCATTTGGCCACAGTACAGGTTACTGTCGGATGAATCTGGCTCAGGACCAAAAAGGTTTCAATTTTCGAAGTAGGTCGCTCTTATCGGGCCCAGAGAAGGGACCATGTCGCTCATTCTGGCCTAGAAAGTGTGACCAGGTTGCCTATTTAGCCCTGAAAGGTGTGACCCCCTTCCAGAAGTCAGTTCGCTTCTGTCTACAGATTTTGAGCGACCCCCTCGCCCGTTTCTAGGAAAATTTGGCGACCCCCTCGCCACATTTGACCCAAAAAGTGCGATCTATCACTCAGAGTTTGATTTTTTAAAAGTTAAGGACTGTCAGTGCAGCTCAGCCGCCTCCGTCCATCCAAACTATTTTTGTTTCTATTTATGTTTCTGTTTCTATTCATTTAATTTGCAGAATGTGTAAATCAAATTGTAAATCAATGGTTAATGGATTAATGAACAAAGCGTGATTAAAATTTACTTAAAATCAACATCTTGCCTAGCCCTTCCTCCTCTACCCAGTCATCACCCTTTGGGTTATTATGGCATAAGACGAAGGGTAAAGCTCATATAGTAATAGGGACTTCACCTATTATTTTTTGAAGCCACTAAAAACGGGTGACTTGGAAGGTAGAGGGTGTACAGAAGGAGGGCTTCTCACGATGCTTAGTGTCCTCCCTGTTGACCAACCTTGCATCCGGAGGGTGACCTGTGGATCTACAGATGGGCTTAGTCCCATTGTTTTGAGATCCCAACACCCTTTCCTGGTTGAAGAAAAATATAGGTGCAAGGTAGTCACCTAGTTAGTCTATCACAGTTCAGGTTCACAAATGGTACATGTGTAAAATTTCTGATTACTATTTACTGCTTTCATTCACAACCTTATGAACTCTGTGGAATAGTCATAAACCGTTTAAGCAGCCACCAAGTATAATATAAAAACAAAAGACATACACACCATACCATATAAATCAACCATACTCAGTTCATGACATTGAGTTAGCCATTAAAATTTACAATTTACAATAAATTAAACATCTGCCTTCTTTGAGGACATAAGTCCCTGACTGCCTTAACCATGGGAAGTACTTGGGCTCATCACAGAAACTAATTGTGAGGAGTACCACGAGAACCCCAAAGTAGCTGGCTACTGATAGGAATTGCCATCCGAAACGGGCAACGACCCCCATCGATTGACTAGTACTCCCGTTAGAAAAATCCAAGCGCTATCTTCTGGTAGTCTTGGTGGCCGAGTGACCACCTGAAGCCAATACGAAGCCATTGAAACCGATGTCCAAAAATATTACCACCATTTTGACATAGAAATCAGACACGATTGATCCCTCATGCTCTTCCTCACGCCTAAGGGGTGAACCACCACAGTACGGGTCATTAAACCGACATACAAGACCATTCTCGATGACCTTCTACACCATCAGAAGGCCACATAGCCTCTGATTCAGATTCAGACTCATATCATTCTGAACCAAATTTACACACTGCACCATCAAGCCCCATGGCTGGTGCAAACCCGAATCAATTTTTCGACATAGTAATTGCTAGTGGACCCATGTCCACACCACAAACCACCACCAACACCCCTGCAGGTGGCCCCAGCACAATCATGCAAACCATCATAAGCTAGCTACCACCACCCATATTGACTAGTCAAGTTGTCCCACCTACAACACATGGGGGCAGTGGCCCTTCCACCTACACTGCCCCTCCTATCATACATGGGGGCAGTGGCCCTTCCACCCACACTGTCCCTCCCACCACACTTGAGGGAACTGGCACGTCCACAATTGTGCCACAAGTACCCCTAGTTATGCAGGTGCATCATGTCCCTGCAAACCCCACCACCATGGCTACCCCATCTCACATCAACCTTGGGTCAAACCTTCCTTTCATGGCACATCTCAACTTGCCTGACTTGGCTCGGTTAACAAATGACCCTATCCACCATCAAACTTATTGGCCTCCCATGCCAACCAAACTTCCCTCAGACATACCCAAGTTTGAAGGGAAGGCAGGGGAGTGCCCCCAAAACCACATCATGACGTTTCATCTATGGTGCTCATCAAACAACATCGTAGATGATTCGATCAGGCTAAGACTATTCCAACGCACCCTCACAGGTGCTGCAGCCAAGTTGTACATTGAGCTACCACAAGCCAAGTACCCGAATTTCAACTCCCTAGCTTTCATGTTCCTCCAATATTTCCAACTCCCTCTCAGCTATGATGAAGGCATGGAGATCTTGTTATCTTGCCATCAGAATACTGCGATCCACATAACTGACCACATCCATGAGTTGTGGCGACACCGTATTTTGTGTAAGATCCAACTTGATGACAGGATCTTCCTGGATTGGTTCCTTAAAACCTTGCTCCCACCTATAGCAAAGGACGTCGCATCCGAACGTCCCCAATCTGAAGAGGAGGCCATCTTCAAAGCCCAACAGTTTGATATGAGCTATGCATAGTCTAGATACCTTTACACTGTCAGTCCAGACGCTCCCCGTGTGGGCACCTCCTACCGAGATGCACCGGAGGCATCCCATGCTGCAGATGGCATCATAGGTTCTGTCTCTCACCAACCACAGCACTGTCTGACACTACCTGCATTACCACCACAACCAAGCAACACCCCTAGTGTTGTGTACCAAAACCAAACTTTGGACTATGCAAGAATTATGTCCCAGTCCGGAGCCACAACTTCTTATGCACAACCTACGCCACCACAGCAGGACCAGGGATTATCTTGGCCGACATAGCAATACACGGGGCAAATGCCCACAATTTTGGAACCGACATCTACCCAAGTGCAAGCTGTTCAAGCCCCCGCCCCTGCTCCACCTGCTCCATTGGGACAAGTGTTTACACAGAAGAACCATCCCCACCAGCCAGCCCCCAATAACCAACAAGGGCAAGCCATGAATAACCGACCCCGTAACCAAGGCAACAACCAACCGCAAGGAGGTGGTCAACAACTGAATCCTCCCAACAATGCCGTGGCAAACGGGCCAGCCCAAAATCCTCAACAAACAAATGCACCAAGATGAAATGCTTTGTTGTGTACAAACCAACCATGCACACTATGCGAGGTCTAGGGGCAATACACATTCAAGTGTCCCTTCATGGGTTGCACTAAAAAAGCCATTAGAAATGAGGTTCAACACGCCACCAATACAACGGACCAAGCCCAACCCAACCCGACACCACAAGGACCTCCTAATATGGTGCTCCAAAACCCATTACTAGTCCAAGGATTGGTGGCAACCACACCCCTTCCCCAACCCAATCCAAACACTCCGAGGGCACTTCCCACGGCAGAAACAGGTGTCCACCACCTGCTAGCTATGACAACTAACGAGGTTAATCTACAAATCAGATGAAATCAGTACAGAACCAACACCAAATCCAGTGACACATCAGTGACATCTACATCTAAAACAACCAATGCACCTCTTCAGTTACCCCCTTTCTCGTGCTCCCCCATATGTCAAGTTTCCAACAATGCCACAGCTAGAGCCGCTGTTAACTATAGCATCGTGGACAATTTGTCCCAAACACCTACCACCATGTTCGCTCTTGAGGTACTCAAAAATTGCCCAACGCAGTGAAAAACCTTACTAGCCACCCTTGGTGCTGTGGACCCCTCTGACTCTAAATTGATCACATTCGACACAGAGAATGGAGAGCCACGGATGCCATCAACCATTGCCTTCCAAATCCCGGTGTCTATCCGGAATTTGGTCGGGCATCGATGCATAGTGGATGAGGGGGCATCCACGTGCATTATTTCTACCCTAGTCTAGCAAAAAATTGGATCCCCAACTCTGCAACCATCCTCCACAACTCTGCGAGCTTATGATGGCCATCCCACCAAATCCCAAGGAATCCTCCCCCACGTCCCCATCACATTAGCCGGGGAGACAGTACTGATTGACATAGAGGTTGTCAATGCTCAATTGGAGTATAATCTTCTCCTCGGAAGAAGTTATATGTACGCCATGATAGCCATAGCATCAACTGTCTTCCGTCTCATGATGTTCCCCCATGAAGGGAAAATCATGATGGTTGACCAACTGACTTATCATGATCCGCAAGGGCTAACGGCACCTGCCAACGTTATCCCTACGATCAACACCATTTATCCGCAAAGGCTGACCACACATGCCAATGTTATGCCTACGGTCAGAACCATGGTTGAAAACATACCAGCCTCCCCATTGTTGAATGTGGGCCCTAGGTTGTTTGTCGATACCACCATGACGACTCCTTTCCCCTTAGTGTCACCACCACCGACACCAAATGAGACTGTGGAATTGTGCATGCTCTCATCCAGCACTACTGTACACAAACAACAACTGTAGCCACAGCCCCAACCTCAATCACAACACCATCCACAACCACAACATAAACAGTAGCCACAACATCATCCGCATCCACAGCATTACGCACAACCTCAACCACAACCTCATCCCCACATACAACCATCAGGGAATTATCTGGGCTCCTCTCCAATCCACACAATTCCCTTCCTCTTTCCCCTGCTTGGTGTCATGTGGCAAGCTAGTAATGGACACCTTAAACTTACCCAACTTTACATTGGGAATTCATGTGGTATCTTGATCCACCAGCTCAACCACCAATGCCCCAGGTAGTCGTAACCCCCGTGCAACCCATTACGGTCGAGTCTCATCCTCCACCTAGCCCACAACAACCAACCACTGCACCTGCACCCGCACTGCCCCACCCAAAAAGGGCCAAGGGAAAGAACACGAAAGCTACCGTTGAAGCTTGATAGATCCCACCTTGTGCCATCTGTGAAGAACAGGGCCATCCAACTCAAAAATGCTCTGAGATTCCTATAATCTGCGTGCATTTGGATGCCATGGATACAACCAAAAACCTCCCCATGGTTGAACTCCCAAGTGGGGCAATAGTACGAAACAAGTCATTGAGAACAAACCATGCTTGCGCCCTTTGCGGATTGTATGGACACTATTCTCACCATTGCCAAGACTTGTCCGAGTTCCAAATGGATCTAGCCAACCTTCGACAACATTCCCTTGAATCTGAGATCACTTTGATCAAAGAAGTTCACCCCCCACCTCCTTCTTCAGACATCATGTCCATTTACATGATGTCCAATTCTACAGACCCTCTTGTCTCCACCATCACCGACGGTCCATCAGACCTATCTCTTTCATTGTTCCCCAGCCATAGCTGCAACCTCAGTTGCAAACTCAACCTCAGTTACTAGGAAAACAATGGGGTTCATTCCCGATCAACATGATCCTTTTCCTTTTCCTACCATCCGACATCATGAGTAAGTCTGTCTTGGCAACTAGCAATCTACAGGATTTCACACTGGGAGATCCTGTGTGGTACCTTGAACCACCTATCCTACCTCTAAGCCCCCAGGATGTGTTGACTCATGTCCATCCAATTGAGATGATGTTGCACCTACCTCTAGGTCCATCAAAGACTCCTCCTGTCTCCAGGCCTGCCCCTCTTCCTCCAACAAAGATTGGGGGCAAGGCCACAAAAACCACAACCAATACAATTTACATGATCTCTAGCACCAGTTTCCCTTCCATATCGATGGTTGTGGAAGATCCACCTGATCTATCCTGGCACCACTTACGTGATGACGGAGATATAAGTAAGACCGCCTTCAGTTTTACCCCATCCCCTTTAAACCATAGTGTGGAATCGGTTATTCCCATAAAAGACCAGATTCCATCATCCCGCCTTGCCAATGACCTTCATCTCGGTAAGGGGGCATACCTCTTTGCTGACTCAAACGATCGACTCTTGAAGAAGCTACACAATGGGCTCCACCTCAAGAGAGTCTATGCCTGATATAACCACTATGAGTCCCTTATAGCATAGTTTTTTCCCTTTTTGTTTTTCAATGTTTTTTACCACAAGTCAAGGGCAACACCATTAGCTGCTAATCCAAATTCACCTGAAACCTGTTCGAGACACCTCTCACACCTCCAGTCTCAAATTTCTATCTCCTTATGAGACCATTGTCTCATGTTTAACAAGTAATTTTCAGGACCGCTCCTTGGAAGTTACCTCACATCATGGTGATACAAGTGTCTTTGGACCTGTACTTGCATCACACTTTCCTACCACCACTCATGTGGGTTCTCAATCCACCACCCATAAGGAACATCAATTTATTTCAACATATAGTTGTCTAATCCACCCACCGCACCTTACACAGGTTTTCAGACCACCGTTCGGAGGACAGATCATTTCCTTTGCATGCATTTGGCATATAACTGCCTCCAGACTTGCTCTCGCATCACATGTAGTCAAGTCCATCCACCACAACTCACACACAAATCTCTTGACCTTTGTCCTAGAGCCACCTCGGTTTGTGTGCCTCTGTTGCGATCTATCCCATGCATGTATTGGTATGTCTAAGAGCCACCTTCTCCATCCATACTACATGGATGACCTTTGGATCACTGTCCACCATCCTAACATGGGGCACCGCCTGTGCCACCGCAATCAGTTGACCATACTAGAGTTTCTTTTAAGCTGTTTTCTAACTCCTAAAAGAATGAAAAGATTGTCGAGCGCAGCTGCTTCCTTTCCCACTTGTTAAAGTATAGGAAAGGGTGTCTACATCATCTTGTTTATCTCCTTTTGCAGACTATGTAGACCATCAAATGAAAAGGACCATCTTGGCATATTCAAGCCAAGACCATTCCCCTCTGCATACTTTTATGCTTTCTCAGGCAAAGGGGCCACACTTTACGAAAAATATCACCATGGGTTGTCGTTAAGCTCTTTTCCAGCCTTCTCATCAAGAAAATATTACTGAGCAAACTTGGTTTCGTTCATGCTCGTAAAAGTATCTGAATGATCGTCCAGTCAGTATAGGTTTAACCTTTTCCGGACTGACTGGACTACCAATGATAAAGAAGTCTCCCATCCCTTAAAAGGATGGGTGAGCTCTCCTGTGTATACTTTTATCCTTTTTTGAGCACATGAGACTGCCAATGAAAAAGATCCCCCACTAGAGTCTTCTTCATGCTTTTAGACTCTCTAAAATTGAAAGCACTATCAAGCATTTACTTTCTCGGGCTCGCCAAAAATCCACGAGATCGTACCACAACGGTGTCTCTAGACACCACCACACAGAAAACAGTTTGGCAGCATTCCCACTTTGGGTCGCCTTTGTTCAGAGTACTTTGCAAAGTTTCTTCTTTGGATCCCTTCAATACCAAAAGTATCTACCTCCCCCAAGTATTTCCCATCTGCAGTGACATTCCCGGATTACAGCTATGATCCCATTCCCATGAGTCAGTTTCATTTGCTGCCTGGTCTGCCCTACCATAATACTCTGAACAAAGGAATTTTGAGTCTACTACACTTCCTCTGCCCCTGTTCAACTATTTCCCTCCCCCCCCCATTCAGTGGGTCAGTCCATATATTGTCTCACATCTTTCGGTTATCTTCCTCATGATTCTGGTCAAGGAAACACCATTGCCTTGACTAGGGGCAAGTCTCCCTCTGTCGACAACAACACACATATTCCAGAGGATAGACCCAGAGGTACCTGTATCTTGGTTTCAATAACCTCATTGATGAGTTCCTTGGATCACTTAAGAGGAGTCCTTAATGCCTCTCGGGATGGTTATTTATCATGTGCTCGACTCCAACTACATCATCGCACCGTTGAGATTCATACAGGGTATTGGTCTGTGCAGTATTTGGTCGAAGACCCCGGATGTCACCTGACTCTAGCACATTGATGAGTCTATTCGAGGTACCTAAATAGGTTCATGTCCCTTGTGATTTCTGGGTTGCATTGGAGACAGTGTTCAGAAGCCCCAACAATGATTCTATATATATTTATGATTGATGCAACATACTTGTACTTTGACTCTCCATCAATGAGTCCATACAGCTATGTACCATTCTAGATCTAGCAGGCTATCAGTCATGAAGATATAGCATTCCATGAGAATGCCATGGGTCCAATGTAGCATTTCTTCGGATCAGTATTATATTCAGCCTCTCATTGAGGCAACCACTATGTATCATCAGTTGTATAATGATCGGCTCTTGTATTATAGAGCATAGATCACATTATTCTTTTGACATTGTTACGAGCATGGGGATGCCCACCTTGTCCATATACATGTCACACATTATTTGTATCTCACCCATTGATGGGAACCATATTAATACAAAAACCAAAAGCCACCATGCCCTAGCCCAGGAAGCACCACCTCTCCACAGAAAATCCTATGATGTCCGTCGGCCATACGATGAGCTCCTAACTTCACACATCAGGGGGCAATCTGTTAACCCAAAAAATCCCTCACTCATCCCTACATGACCTACACCACCCAAGGACACCCATACATGACCCTCATTTGACCCCCACACCCTCAAGAAGGCTTAAAAACATGAAAAAGGGGTTAAAAACCCCTAAAAATAGCCTAAATAGCTCTCATAGGGGCTAAAGCCTCCAAAAAGGGGCTAAAACCCCTCAAAGGAGCCTAAAACCCTAAAAGGAGCTAAAGATTGAGAAAAAGGGGATAAAAGCCCAAAAAAGGGGCTAAAGCCCTGACTAGGGGCTTAGAACCCTAAAAAAGCTATAAATAGAGGGGTGGGGGTCACTCTCAAAACATTCCTCCCTTGCATACTATTATGTTGCCCAAGTGGATGCCTTGAGACCATTTTTCTCTCAAGCCACCCACACTCCCTCTCATCCATCCTTCCATTGAGCCATAGCTCCCCCATTGCCAAGAGAGAAGTGCTTCTCCAAGCTAGGGCATGGTGGTCCATTTCCACCAAGAGGTATAAGCTTTTTTTATTGTCATTTTTATTCTATTTTTTCTAACTTAGTTTGCTTGCAAGTTTATTTTATGTTCTAAAAAGTTGTATGCAGGTTTCTGGAGTCTAACCTTGTGTGCAGGGTTTCCATTTCTTTCTTTTCTACTCTCTTTGCTTCTGTTCTGTTTCATTTTTCTTACATTGCCATCAAGAACCCTATCCTTCCATCCTATAGACTGAAGGTAGCCGTTCTTTCACTGTATCAAGGGAGAAATCCCTACTACAGGTATATCTTCAGAAATCTTGGAGCAGCAGAACTCAGGGTCCTTTGGCTGTAGAGGAGTCCTTGTCTCAGAAGCTGGGTTGTACTTTTATCTCATTCACTGATTATTAATAAAGAGAATTCTTCTTCCAACATTGTGTTGAGTCTATTTCATGTATTGTGGTTAATTAATGTATTTGATTATATATTTAATATATTGTTTATCTAACATCTTATATATGCATGCATGAGATATTACTTGGATAATTTGCTCTTTACAGGTGAAAGAGGTGCATCCCTGGAAGCTTTGGAGAGAAGATGAGCGGGAGGATATCAAGCTTGGATCAACCATTGATAATCGGGTAAGTCAAGACTTTCTTCCTATTCCCTTTCCTTTCTCTGGTAAAGCTAATTGTCTACAACGTTAGTAGTAAGTTGGTAATCCCAGACCCTAGGTTACAAGGGTGCTTAATCCTAAACAACAAGGAGTTTACATTTTTCTATAAATTTGTAAATTGATTAGAAACACATGCTTACACAAAGATGAATAAAAATAAATCATATGTGTTTTAAGTAGCATTAAAACCAGTTTCTCAACCATCTCACAACTCGGTCAAATCGTCTAATAGGATGGGTAGAAAGACAACACCCTGGTTTCTTCCTACTTGAACAGACAAGGATGATACAACACCCTATTTTCCAGCCACTAATGGAAGGAGGCTACAACCCCCTTGCAAGATTGCATCCTGCCCTAGAAACACCCTACCTCTCTAATTTGATATTTTTCTTCAATTCCATTGTTGATTATTCTTCACTTCATTAGTCTATATCTTCTCTTATTGTTACATTGATATGGATTGTTGAAACATATTTCTTCCACTTCAAACTTTTGTTTAAATACTTCTTTCATCATGTATTTTAACCATTGTGTCTTGTCATCATTGTGTCCCTTCATTAAAACCTTTTCACCAATGCATCTCTTCATTATGGAAACGTGTATATTCATGAACTGGTGCAAAATAGCCAGAAACACTGTTTTGGAAGACCTATAACTTTGTCTTCAACCACATTTTAGGAGAAATAAGACCATGGTCAGATGCACACATCAACAAGATACATCCTGACGGTATCAGATTATTTTTATTATTTTCCTACAAAACATAATGGGCATTTTACTAGGGAAACTTAAACCAATTTTTCAATAGTAATTTTTCAGCAAATTTCCCAAAACAATGTGAAACCTCATTTTAGAAAACCTAGAAATTTTTCTTCAAGCACATTTTAGGGGAACTGATACCATGGTCATATGAACACATCAACAAGATAAAACTTGATGGTATCATATAATTTTTATCAGTATCCTAGAAAATATGGCGGGAATTTTACCGAGGCCACTTAGGCAGATTTACCAGAACTAAAACATTGCAAATCATGCTAGGAAGCACTTTTGGAACACTAATAAATTCACCTTCAGATACTTTCTTGACAAACCAATCATATGGTTAGCTACATAGGACAACAATATAGATGTTTATATCCTCATAATCATTTAATTCATGAAATGCAGAAGATGGCATGTATTTTATAGATGTCCCTTAGGAAAATTAAGAAGAATTTATACTTTGTCAAATTTTCAGAGTTTCAGCAAGAGTTTTAGCAAGTTGCCATACTTTTACAGAATGGTGTCAAATTGTAACAATGACTTCATGAGAGGACTAGAACAAAATCATATGAATTTGCAACCTCATCACACATGCCACATGCCATGGCATCACTTCCTTTGTTATTCCTTTGTCATTAATGAACTCTGATTTTTCCTATACTTAGTCAAATTTTAGAGTTTCAACAAGAGTTTCAGCAAGTAGCCATATTATTACAAAATGATGTCAAATTGTAAAAATGACTTCATGGGAGATCTAGAACATAATCATATGACTTTGCAACCTCATCACACATGTCACATCATCTTACATGTCATGCCATTTCCTTTTTCATTAATGAACTCCTTTGACATCAATGGAAACCATACTCAACATCATGGGAGCACTAGAACATCATCATATGACTTTGCAACCTCATCACACATGTCAAATCATCATACATGTCATGCCATTTCCTTTGTCATTAATGAAATCCTTTGACGTCAATGGAAACCATACTCAACATTCTCCCCCTTTGGCATTGATGGAAACAACTCTTCAATTTTCTCCCCCATTAACATTGATGTCAAAGGTCTCATTTTGACATCTCCCCCTATGAACATGTCTCCCCCTAACATAATGCATTTTTTTCTTTCTTCTTTTTTTCTATATCTATTGTAGGGAGATTAATCCCAAATTTTTTCTAAGATACTGAAATGCTTCTCTAGGTAGTGGCTTAGTGAGTATATCAACTATATGTTCCCCTGTATCAACAAATTCCAGCTTCACCACTGTCTGTAATACTTGATCCCTCAAAAAGTGATATTTTATAGGGATTTGATTTGTCTTGGAGTGCATAACATGTTTTTTTAAATGTGTATGGTACTGGTATTGCCACAATTTATCACTATTGGATGCTCATACTTTACAATTAAGTATTCCAATGTATGTTTCATCCAAATGAATTTAGTGCAACATGATGCAATGGAAATGTATTCAACTTATAATGTAGATAGTGCAATGGAGGATTGTTTCTTACTTAACCATGATACCAAATAGTCTCCCAAGTAGAATTCTACTCCACTGGTACTCTTTTGGTCATCAACACTTCCTGCCCAATCTGCATCAGTGAATTATTTTAAAGTGAATTCTTTACCTCTTAGGTTCCATAAACCATACTCTATAGTACCTTTCAAATATCTAAGAATTATTTTCACTATTGTCACATGTGTTTCTTTGGGAGATGATTGGTATATAACAACCAATCCTACAGCTTACATCACATCTAGTCTTTTAGCTATCACACATAGAAGGATTCCTATAAAAGATCCATACATGGTATTATTTACTTCCAATGACTCATCGTCCTTACTTAACTTACAACCAGTGACCATAGGTGTACCAACAGGTTTACAATATTCCAACTTAAAATTCTTAAGCATGTCTTTAATGTACTTGGTTGGAGCGATGAAGATCCCTTTGTCTGATTAAGGAACTCGCAGTCCCAAGAAGAATGTTAATTCACCCAACATTGACATTTCAAACTCCTTCTTCATTTCAGAGGAAAAATTTTCACTTAGCATTTGTAGATCGCTTCCAAATATAATATCATCCACATAAATAATAAGAATGATCATATTCTTATCTTCAAACTTTATGTAGAGATTACTATCAGTGGCCCCTCTTTTATATCCTTGTGGCTTCAAGTAGCTATCTAGTCTTGAAAACCATGCCCTTGGGTCTTGTTTGAGACCATAGATTTCATTCTCCAGTTTTCAAATACAGTCCTCCTTTTCTTATAAGATGAAACCTTCAAGTTGTTCAATATATACTTCCTCTTCTAGCTTCCCATTCAAAAATGCATACTTAACATCCATTTGATATACTTTGAATTTTCTATAACATGAATATGTCAAACACATTCTGATTGCTTCAAGTATTGCTACAGGGAAAAAGGATTCTTCAAGGTCAATACCTTCCACTTGAGAATATCCCTTACACACTAGTCTTGCTTTGTTTCTTATCACTTGACCATCTCCATTGAACTTGTTTTTGAAGAGCCATTTTGTCCCTACAATATTCTTTGTTTTAGGTCTTGGGAAAAGTTCCCAAGTTTGATTATTCTGAATTTGATCCAACTCTTCATTCATGGCCTTGATACAATCATCATATTTGCAGGCTTTTGCAAAGGTCTTAGGTTCCACTACTAATAGTAAGGCGTGTTCATTAAACAATAGTTTCCTTCTTCTACTGATACTCCCCCTGAGTATAAGATCCCTTCTAATGTTAATTTCAGGGTTCTCTTATATGTCATAAGAGATTTTTAAAAAGACATCCTTTTTTTTAGTTCCACCATCATAATTATATACTTCTTCATCATCCCCATCGGTGTATTCTTTTACATCTTCATCTTGCTTTTGATCATTATGGATGCCATTCTTATCTACAACACTATCATCTTTGAAAACTTCATTGATACTTGAAATATTTGTTTCCTCTGAATATTTGTAATCTAACTTTCTTCTCCACATCTTTCCATGAGGTACCCTTCTCATGGATCTTCTATTTCTTTGTCTTTTCAAACCTTGATCTTTTCTCTTGATTATGCAATCAACGACCTTTTGACCAAAATTGTGACAACAATGACAATATCCATAGAATTTTCTTTTATATTTGGGGAATCTTTCATCTTTATGTTTCGCAACTTCCTTCTTCTTCCATCCCTTCCTTTGCTTATGAAACTCTCCTATAGCCTTCTTTTATGTAGGACTTATCAGCTTACATTCTCTATCCATATGTCCAAAATTATTACAAGAGTATCAATGGCCGATAAATATCTACTTATACCTGCTTGTCATTGGTCTTATAAGCATCATATTAGTTCTATCTTTATAATGAGAGGAGGGAGAGGATTTCTAACTATCCTTCTTTCCAATTGGATCCATAATTGTAGCAGCATAACTCTTCTTGTTATTTCCTAATCCATCTTTGTCACTTGATGGTAACTGGCCACTTGGGATGTCATCTCGAATATTCAAGTTGTTCTCAAACTTTGAATTAATAGATTCTTCATCATCCTTCTTTTTAAGCTAAATAATTTATGCCTCAAGTCTTTCAAAGTCTTGTGTTTTAGTGCTTTGTTTGAACTTCTCATTAATGGGCTGCTAATATTTTAGCCTCTTTACTTGTCCCTTCAATTTATCAACTTCTTGTTTTAAAATCTCAACCTCTTTCATGCTGACCATCGCTTGTTGTCTTGAATTGTGCATCTCTTCTTGGAGGGTCTTGACTTCCTCTTCTTTTGATTTATGCTATTCTTTTTATTTTGGCAATTGTTCTTTCAAAGATTTGTTCCTTCTTCCACATTTTTCAATTTACTCAAGAGCACTTATGAGTTCAGCCTCTAGGTCCACGTCTCCTTCTACATCTGATTCATCATCTAAGGTTCGAGTTTCTATTCCCAAGAATATAATTTCTTCATTTTCACTTATCTCTTCATCTTTAGTGTCTTCCATGGAATAGAAGTTTTTCTTCTTTTTATTAAATTTATTCGTGTATATAGTTTTACTCTTTTGATCTTTCTTATGACTACAAGGTTCCTCATCATCACTATATTCTTGTTTTGGGTAAGGACACTTAGTGGGAAAATTTCCAATTCTTCCACAGTTAAAGCCCTTTAGTGGTAGATTTCCTTTATACTTGTCAGTACCTTTCTCAAGTTTCTTGATGAAAAGATCTTCTTCATTATTTGAGTTCTATGATTGGTTCTTGGTTAAAGCTTCAAATTTATTTCATTGTTTTGTAGCTTTAAATGCTGCCTTTTTTCTTAATGGTCCATTCTGTTATGTTCTCATCTCATAGGTAGTGAAGATCCCATGTAGTAGCTCATGCATTGTCAAAATTTCAATATCATCTTGATCTTCTATAGTAGATACTTTTAGGTTATATCTTATTGGTAGGGTTCTTAATACTTTTTCAACTACCTCTCTCTCATTTATTTCTCCTCCCAAACCTTTAATAACATTGAGAATTTCATCAACTCTTAGTGTTGGATGGAATTGTCACTGATGTAAAAAGAGTTTGGTAATGACAAAGGAAACATTGATGACACGGAAAGCGATGGCATATGTGATAAGGATGGAAAGATAGATGAGAGGATCCAACGAGGGAATCAAGTTAGGTGAAGTCCGATTGACCTTGATTGATCAATCAACATAGATTTGTGGAGTTTCAGTCAACTTATTTAACAAAAGTTGGATGGCAAAGATCGTATCAAGAAAATTGATCTACGGTAGGGAAATAATATACAAAGTAAATGTGCATGGAATATAACATTCTGGAGCACCAAAGTGAAGTTACATGTTTTATAACTGATCAACGAACGAGAAGGATTCCACAAAGTGATCGAAGGTTCATAGGAGTTGCTGAAAGAGATTTGTGGAAGGCCATTTTGAAATAGTTGGGAGGCACATCCTCAATCCACAATCCACAATACAGAAGGTATCCTTAATTCTCAATCCATAGAATGTAGAAGAAGTCATGCGGAAGAAATTTTGAGAAAAATCGAAATACAAACCTGTAACCTGTAATTCGCAATTGCGAAAGAAAGGAGTTTCTGATTGCAGAAAGGTCGTTGCAGAAGAAATTTTTGAGAAAATTCAAAATGCATACTCGCAATCTACAATCCACAATTGTGGAAGGAAGAATTTTTCGATTGCGTAAAGGTAGTTGTGAAAGTAATTTTTGAGAAAAATCAAAATTCACACCAGCAATCCGCAACTCGCAATTGCAGAAGGAATGAGTTCCCGCAAATTTCGAAATGGTCGTTGCAGAAATACAACTGCGGAAACCTAATTGCAAAAGCTAATTGCGGAACGATGATTGCAGAAAAGTCAATACAGAAAAGATATGTTACAGAGATTTTGTTGTGGAAAGGATGTTGCAAAAAGGAAACCACGGAAGGTCGTGACTGATAAATTAAATAGAGTTAAAAATTAAAAAACAGAGAAGTAATTTTGAATTAGTTTATTTATCTGTGAAGAGTCACGATGAATATATGTGACTGTTGAATGAATACATATGTTTAAGGGTATATAAACAATGCTTTAAACCTTCAAATACGTGTCTATGTGCATTGAATTGAGAGATCGATTGATGTAGAACAGTCAGAGATCAAATTATCATATAAGGGCGGTAGGGTGGTGCTAGGGCAGGCTGTTTTCCTACAAGGGGGTCATATCCTCCTTCCATTGGTAGTTTGTAAACATGTTGTCGTAGAATCCTCTCAACAGCAACTGATAAAACCATGGGGTCATAGCCTCCTTCTAGTAGTTGCTGGTAAATAGGGTGTAGTAACATCCTTGTGTATAGTAGGAGGCAAAAATTATTTGTAAATATAATTTTGCAGTAATAGTATGTATTGTTGGTTTACCCAATTAGGTTTCCATAATAAATTTGTGTTTTGTATGCTTTTGTTGATCATGTGTGCTAATAATTAAATTAAAGGTGGTTTTAATTATTAAAATTAACAATACTGATTCACCCTCCCTCTCAATATTGTCCAATATTCCAATAATTGGTATCAGAGCATGATCCTTCACTA
This sequence comes from Pseudotsuga menziesii, assembly GCA_001517045.1. Taxonomy (NCBI): domain Eukaryota; kingdom Viridiplantae; phylum Streptophyta; class Pinopsida; order Pinales; family Pinaceae; genus Pseudotsuga; species Pseudotsuga menziesii. The sequence continues at coordinate 238,915 of LPNX010841132.1, forward strand.
CAGTTTAATCACTTGAAGGAAGATCGTATTAAAAACCATTATGGATCGACAAGAAGGGTTAGCCACCAGCATACCTACTTTATTTACTGGAGTGTAAGAATAAAACACGATGTAATGTCTCTTGGGTACAAAGTTTGGAGGTCTGTTGAAAAATAATATGCAGTACTTATAGACGAAGGAGAACTAAGCCAATATGAGGCCAATGCAAAATCTCTGAATGCAATTTTGAGTGGGTTAACACATTTAGTGTTTGTAAAAGTCATGCAATGCAAGGCATCCAAACATGCGTGGGGAAAACTAAAATGTGTCTATGAAGGAGCACCCAACGTCAAGTAATCCAAACGTTAGAGCTACAAAGGAAAATTTGAAATCCTAAAAATGAAAGAGCAAGAAAATATTGAAGAATATCTTCTAAGAATATACGAAATTGTTAATGCCATTAAAGTAATTGGAGGAGAAATAAAAGAGAAAGACGTAGTCGACTAGGTACTAAAAACCCTTCCAATGAAATATGATTCAAAGATGTCCACTCTATAAAAACGAGATGATATGAAACTCATGACTATTGATTAACTACATGGGATATTCACTGCTTGTGAGATGAGAACATGGCAAGATGGATCATCAAAGATAGAAGGAACCTTTAAAGCCGTATCCAAGTTCCAATTTGAGGACCTAGATGATGAGGAATCTCTCTTCATCAATAAACTTCAGAGAGGCACTGAAAAGTATAAAGGGAATCTACCTTTGAAATGTTTTAACTATGGAAGGATTGGAAAAAAATTTCCAGGAAGTGTCCTTTCCCAAAACAAGAGGATAGCGATGATGAAGACCTTGTTGTCATAAGAAATACCAAAAGAATAAGACCATATACAACAAGAAATTTCAGAAAAATAAGAAAAACCGCTATTCCAAAGAAGACAGGGAAGATGATGAAGTCCTATTCATCGGATTAGAGAATGAAATCCCCGAAGAATAAATATAAGGTGTCATAGTTCTTGAAGTAGAACTTATAAATGAATTAAAGAAGTATAAAAGGATGTACAAAAAATCAAAAACTCACATGATAGAACTTGAAGAGAAAAACAATGATGCAGAAAGAATGACTGTTGACTTACAAAATCAGGTTCTAGAAGTCAAAAGGGCTAAAAAAAAGATAGAACAACAGCTCAAAAAGAGAATACAAGAATATGAAAGGATTGAAGAAGATATTATGCACCTTAGAAAGAAACTGGATGAAGAATCTATCAAATCAAGGTTTGAAAACAACTCAAGGACTTTAGATGAAATACCAAGTGTCCAAATACCATCAAGCGATAAATATGGATTAGGACTTGACAAATAAAATAAGCCAAGATATTCCTCTTCGACAAACCAAGATGGAAACAAAAGAAGTTATGTTCTTGCAATCAAGAGCTCAATTAAAAGGGAAGAAAGTAAGAAATCTAGTCCTATCTTACAAAGAACAAAGATGACGTCAAGAAGACCAATGACAAGTAGACATCAACAACTCTATTTGGGAAATTGTTATACTTGTAAAAAATTTGGACATATAGCTAGAAATTGTAAACTAAAGGATCCTGTTGTGAAAGATATTACATCGCATACTTCTTACTATAAGAAAAATATTACTAGAAACAATCCAAAAGGAAGAAACTACAATTCTTTTGCTCCTCTACAGAGTTATAGTACATAATGCTACAAATGTGGTAATCAGGGACACATTGCTAGAAAGTGTAAACTAGTAATGTCTATGGATGACACCTCAAAATATCAGGGCAATGAAGAAAGGATGGCTTGGAAGAGGAAGGATGATGTGGAATGTTCATTAGCCCTATGTGCTACAGAATATATATATATATATATGGCACATGGACAATGGATTCTAAAAACACATGACAGGTGGCCCAACTAAGTTCCTGAGCCTAAAAAGATGGCAAAAAGGAAAAGTCACCTTTGGAGATAATTTGTACTCTAAAATAATTGGGAAGGGTACAATGGTTATTAGAGACAAGATGAAAGATGAAAATTTTATGCTTGTAAAGAACTTGAAACCTAATATTTTGAGTGTGAGCCAAACATGTGATCAAGGATACATATGTATATTCGATTCCAAGAAGCGTGAAATTAGAAGAAAAGATTCAGGAAAACTTGTTGGAACCGCTATGAGAACTACAAGCAATGTGTATATTCTAGAAAATGAATAACAATGTTAGATGAGCAAAATTGATGAAAGTTTGCTATGGCATAGAAGGATGGGGCACCTAAACTTTGACAATCTTGTAAAAATTAGTTAGAAAGGAGTTGTAAGAAATATTCCAAAGATTATAAAACCACCAAATCATGTTTGTAGACACTGTATTCATCGGAAACAAATGAGAACAAGATTCAAAGTCAAAGAACATACACTCTCTCGGCCATTATAAATAATTCACACTGATCTTTGTGGACCAACAAGGACTAAACTATTTTGAGTTGAATATTACTTTATGTTATTAATTGATGATTATACAAGGATGACTTGGGTTACATTTATTAAAGAAAAATTAGAAGCCTTTATGAAATTTAAATCCTTCAAACCACTTGTTGTGAATCAAGAAAATCAAAAGATTAAATGTCTAGGATCATATAATGGTGGAGAGTTCACCTCAAATGAATTCAATGAGTTTTATGAAATTCATGGAATCAAGAGGCAATTTTTAACAGCAAAAAATCCTCAACAAAATGGAGTAAGTTGAGAGAAAGAACATGACAATTCAGTAAGAAACTAGAAATATTCTTAATGAAGTAAAAATTCCTAATGGATATTGGAGAGAAGCAGTATATAAAATTGTCTATATACAAAACACGAAATAGTTCCCCTTCAACATTGTTCATTTAATCACATTCGAACCTTCCACACAACACCTTCTCCAACATGCAAAATTTGTAATTTATTATTGTAAAATGAAGTAGTTCCTCTTACAACCAATGACTCACAAGTTTTTCCCGGGAAAAAGCCCCTATTCCCTCTAAATTTCCTATCTTTATACAAAAACAACAAAAACCCTTGGGCTTCCCCAACCATCTAACCTTTGGGCTTCCCAAAACCGTTTAATCTCACAATTTTGTCTTTTTGTGAGTGCTAATGATTCATATAATGTGTTACATTTAGGATTTAAACTTATGAGTACTTCATAAAATGGGATCAACTCGATAACTGACGGACCCTTTCCAAGCCTGGGCTTCTGTTGCCATCGATTCTACCTTGTATTTTATTTGTCCTTTTTTAGATCCTATTGATTTCAGAACAAACTCTACTTATCACTTTTCAGCCAACTTTCCTCAGCTTTATCCTTCAGCTATGTCTTCTTGCATAAGTAATCTGAAGAATCTTCTGAGTCCATCTGCAATTAAAACAAAAATTCATCGTTAATTAGGACTGCATCTTTTCAACAAACTTAAACCACACTAACAATAAAACTGATCATCAAAATGAGGCCCTGTACTGTGCTCTTGTCGCGAAAAACTTAACAAGAATCAGAAACCACCACTGCCCACAGAAGGGTTAAAAACTCACAAAAACGGTGGGAAAAACCTTATCAGCAGCTTGAACCATTAAAACATTGGCACGATAGTCTTACTCGTAGCCACAACGACAGGTTTCAGATGGACAACGAGTTTCATGGGACCATTAAGCCTATCGGCGTCGGAAAGACTAAACACTAAAGCATCAGGTGGAAACTCCTTGTCAACAAACAGTACGACATAATGTCGGGATTTTAGCACATTGCGCAGCCGCAATGGTGGAAGATGAAAATACTACGAGCTCCACGACGAATAAACATATCAACAAAAACCATAACAAAAACATTAGCGAGTGGATCAGTTACAATGGCAGACACTTAGTTTACTCGGGAGCCGCAATGGCAGAAGGCAATCAGACTACCACCTTCGATCAAAGTTATAAAACTTTCCGATATGGTGCAGAAAAATCGTGAAAACGTTAAGTGCTCGGAAAATCTTAAGGTTGTACAACGGTCTAAAAAGCTCATCTCATCTTCAAAATAGCGGCTTCATAAAGATAAAAAAACCACCGAATCAAACTTCAACCAACCTCTGACAGTGCAAAGCAAGTCAAAATAATAACATCATAGCATTAGAATAGTCAAAGCTATCAGTCAGAAAAATCATCGTTCAGCGTCCGCCACGGCGACCCCATAGGGAAATATGGCTCTGATGCATGGTTAAATGACTTCCAAACAACCAAACTAAAAACGTTAAGTTCCAATAGACTTTCGGCTAGGCAGTGACGAAAAAGTTTGTTTCACCTCCAAAATAGCAGCGAAAACAAGAAATAGACTTTCCATATCAAAGAAAGAAATCACAGATCAAAAGGGAAACATTTTAAATCCGATCTTCAAATTCCACAGCTCAAACAGTTTCAGACATAAGTAATTTTTCGAAAAGCACAAAAACAATTGACCTCAAAACAATCCAAACGTGTAGTAGAGGGGAAATAAAAACAGAGTTCATGGATCCAAACGATTCTAGGCAAGATAAAAATTAAGAGGAGGGTCCAAAATTTCAAAAAATTGGGAAAACAGTTGTAGCTGCAACAATTGGCGACTACCTGGTGAACCTAGATCTCTGGACAATTTATTTCTTAAGTATCAGACTGTTTAACAATAAAATGAACATGTTGAATTCTTCTAGATGTCTGGCTTTCCCAAATGGAAAATATATGTTCTTTTAATCATTGATGATAGTCCAATTAAGGAGAATGGAAACCAAGATTTCCAAGTCAAGGTGACTCTTTCGAGGCCAGGAAGATGAGTTTCATTTATTACCTCTATCTTCAGGTAGCTACCAGCTTGGGCATCACAGGATTGTAACATATGGTAAACAGAAATATTCATTTGTTCCTCATTCCCATGCCATTTTGCACTTTTGTGCTTTTTGACTTTGGTCCTTTTCATATGAGTCCTCCTGCATGCCTTTCTTTCTGAATTTTTATTCAGGCTCCTCTATCCATAGTGTCCTTTTGTGTGAGAGATGTATTTAACTTTCAGCTCACGGACGGAGAAGAACTTTTGGCAATTTAGTACTTATATGGTTCAGTACTTTTTTTCGATACATATTACTTTCATAGGAGCTTTTGACTCTTATCTTCCTTTTGGCATTCAATTCCTGGCATGGGATCATTTATATATAATATAATGTTTACCATGCTTCCTTTCCATGGGCCTTTTGCTGTCACCCCCTAGGACATTTTTAAATGTGAGATGGATGGAGCCTCAAAATAGTATTCCAGACCTTTTGATCCTGGTTTATTTTAAAAGGATTAAGTAGGACTTCAATTTGTTCATAGCCATTCGATAAAACTGCTAAACTAGAAGAAATTATTTCAGATAAAACAATAGTACACAGTCTTACACTCAAGGACTTTAATCACTCCAGAATTCTGATGCTCTCCATGCAACCAAAATTTTTCCTCCTTTTTATTGAAATCAATCAAAATCTAAACTAAAACAAAATAGAAATAAATAAATCAAAATAAACAGCCAAATCAAAATATTTATGTACAAGATAAAAGAACAAAAACAAAACTCAGGAAAAATAAGGTTTGAGAACTAAACCATTTACTGGTAAGTTCTCTTCCCACCCCTATAGATCCTGCAATTTATAGGTTGAGGGGCCAAGATTTGCTGCAATCTGGAAAGGGCCTACCCATAACTGTTGAAATTTTGTGTGTTTTCCTTTCTCATCATGGGGGTGGTCCCACTTGAGAACCAAATCTCCCACCTCGAATTCTTTTGTTCCAGCTTTGTGTTTATCAAACCATCTCTTTACTACCTCCTGTTGTTGTTTAAAACGTTCTCTGGCCTTGGATCTAGATTCCTCTGCCTTCAAAAGATTATGTATCCTTACCTGCAAAACTTCATTATCTGATCCTCTGGATTCCTGACCTATTATGGAAGAGGGTAACATGATATTGGGGGGTAGAATGGCCTCTTTTCCATAAAAAAAAGGATACACGGGGACACACCTAACGAAGTCTAGGGGGTGACCCTATCAGCCCAAAGGGCGTTTGGTAATGCTAAGTGCCAACTCCTCTGATTTTCTATCACCGTCTTTTTTAAAATCCTAATCAGATTCTTGTTTGTAGATTCAACCAAACCATTTCTTTGTGGATAGTAATTAGCAGAGTAATGCAACTTAATTCCTTTCTCATGAGCAAATGCAGTTAATATAATCAAGGAGAAGTAAGTAGCATTATCAAAAACTAAATAAATTGGAACTCCAAACCTGGTCATAATATGATCTTGCAAGAAGTCCATGACCGCATCTTCATTTACTTTACGCAACGGAATGGCTTCGACCCAATGAGTGAAGTGGTCGGTTGCCATCAAAATATATTTGTGTTGTAAGGAAGAATTTGGCTTTATTTCTCCAATGATGTCCATCCCCCACCGCTCAAAAGGTTATGTTATCATAACAGGCTTTAACAGTCCTGCTGCTTTAACTTGTCTTCCACCACACCTTTGGCAGATGTCACATTTTCTGACATGGGCATGTGCATCTTTGAACAGCGTGGGCCAATAGTATCCAGCTCTAAGAATTTTTTGTGTTGTTGTATCTCCGGAGAAATGTCCTCCATCAGGCCCATCATGTAATTCTATCATTACCTTCTTTGCATCTTCTTTCTCTAAGAATCTAAGAAGAACTCCATCGTAATTTTTTTTGAATAATATTCCTTCAACAATCTGATATGAGGCTGATTTAAGACGCAGTGCTCTTCTTTGCTTAGAATTCCAATGTTCCGGTAACAAACCTGCTTGAAGGTAATGCACAAGGTCTCGATACCAGGAGTCTGGAGCTGTGAAAAGAGGACATATATCCATCAAATGTAACTCAGCTTCATCTTCCCAGTCATGTTCTTCATTGTCTTTACTTTCAGTCATCAGTTTGCACAGTCCTTGCCCTTTAACTATGGAGGCTGGCTTGAATTCGAGTTCATACTCCTGTAGAGCTGTTACCCAGTTGCCTCATCTTTCTCCTAACTCCTTTTGTACAAAAAGAGACCTCACAGCTGGGTTTGGAACGATTACCTTTGTTCGGTTCTTTAGTATGTATGGCCTGAATTGTTTCATTGCTTTGAACACTGCATAAGCTTGTTTATCCATAGCTAGGTAATTCAATTCGGCCCCTTGCAGACCAGTGCTCATAAATGATATGGGGAACTCATCTCCCCCATCTTCCTTCTGGGTAAGCACAGCTGCTAGTGAATCATCAGATGCGAAAGTGTACAGAATAAAATCTTTCTCAAAATCTGGACTTTTGAGGGAGGGTGCGTGCACGACAGCTATATTTATTTTACTGAATGCAATCTTCCCTATATCATTCCATTTGAATTGTACACTTTGCTTTACCATTTGCTGCAAAGGTTTGACAATTTGAGTGAAATCTGGCACAAACCTTCGCACGAAATTTATTGTCCCCATAAATGATTGCATGCCTTTTTTATTATGGTGTAAGGGAATCTGTTCGATGGCTTTGATCCTTTCTAGGTCTATGGAGATCCCCTTCTTAGAAACCATGTGACCCAACAACTTACCTTCTGTAACAGCAAATACACACTTCTTGGGGTTTAGTGAGATACCATATTTTTAGCAGCATTCAAAAACCTGCTTTAGATGAAATGCGTGTTCCTCTCTTTTCTTTGAGAATATCATGATGTCATCGAGGTATACTACAGCACTGCGGCCAATCAGACCATGGAAAGCTATGTCCATATCCCTCTGGAAAGTAGCTCCAGCGTTTATGAGTCCAAAGGGCATCCTTCTGTAAGCAAAAGTTCCCCACCTGGTCCTGAATGTCATTTTTAGTCTGTCTTCTTCGGCTACTAATACTTGATTGTAGCCTAAGAATCCATCTAATAAAGAGAATAGTTCAGAACCTGAAACCATTTGCAATATCTGCTCCATGGATGGAACAGGATAATTATCTTTATCTGAAGCATGGTTTAAGTTTCTAAATTCCACACATAGCCTGATTTCTCCGGATTTCTTCCTTACCGGTACCAAATTTGAAACCCATTCCAAGTATCTAACCTTGAAGATAATTCTGGCATCCAATAGTTTCTTAACTTCACTCTGGATTAAAGGTTCTAATTTTGGATGCATTTTCCTTAGAGGATGCTGATAAGGTTTGATTCCAGATCTGATGGGGATAACATGCTGGATAATATTGGTGTCATATGTCTTCAGATCTTCATACGTCCAGGCAAAAACATCTTTGTATTGTTTGAAAAGAATGATAAACTTATCCCTTTCACCCGGGGAGTAGCATTTTCCTAGATTCACATATTTAGGCTCCATCTCAGTCCCCAAATTAATCAAATCGAGCTGTAGAGACGAGCTATGAGTCTTCACATTCGCTAGTCTTCTAAATTTCTCATTTAAATCAAACATCCGTTCTAAAGTCCTGACTCCCTTAGGAATAAAATTATCGAATTTTAGCTCGGCCTGATGTTCTTCATCATCAATAATCACCCCTTTGAAGGTCTCGTCATTTGTCAAGCATTCTATAATCTGCTGATATCATTGAACACTCGTAGATTGGTAATCATATCTAGGACTGAAGGCCTAAAAAGAAATTCAACAGAGCACCGATTATTAGAGGGCACAAGCCTCGCAGCTGAGGTGGCCAACAAGTCAGCTACTGCATTCTTAAGTCTAGGAATCGATACAATGTTAAATGCATTAAAACATTTTAGTAAATCCCATACTTCATTTTGATAAGCTTTTAAATGAGGAGAAATGCAATGTATTTGATTTCGAATTTGTTTTACAATTATTTCAGAATCTCCAAACACTTTCAGATTTTTTGCCTTTAATTCAATTGCTTTCCTTAATCCTTGAACTAATGCTTCATATTCAGTTGTGTTATTGATACATTCAAATTCTAACCTACATGAAAGAAAATGTTTGTTTTTCGCAGGGTCAATCAGGACACAGCCGGCTCCTGAACCCTCTAAAGTTCTAGAACCATCAAAGAAAAGCGTCCAAAAATCACTAACAGCTACTATGCGAGAATTAACATCTACATCTACACCTAATTCTACTAGTTTACAATCAATTTCATCATCCTGTGAAAACCAAAGGAGATCAGGCTGAGCGTCTGATGTATCGTTGGCTTCTTCTGCTTGATAGTTTCCTGGTTCTAGCTCAATAAAGTAATTTCCCAAAACAGAATCCATTGGTTCATTTTTACCTTCGAACTGAGTAACATTGTGTTTCATGTGGGGTTCCCTCAAAACTTTAATTTGATTTGGGATTCCTTTATATGGTAGCCACAGATGCGACTAGTCCGAGGAAAAATATTCATTCAGCTTTGCCAACCAATCTCTTCTCAAAACAAGTCCCGATATGTCAGCCACCACAATATCAATGAATTGACACACCTTATCATTTGAAGATAAGCGAATGAGAACATCCTCCATTTCCCCAATTACCTTCACATTCGTTCTATCCAACTGAACGACCTTCTAGGTAGATGGTTTAGGTTGTCCATTTATCTTTTCGCAGACCGACAACGGCATGACGTTGACTGATGCCCCCGAGTCTACTAGGTAGTTATGCACGTTGTGGTTGAAAATTTCAAAAGTAAGGAGAAAAGGTGGATTCTTGCTTTTAGGCTTACCTCCCATACTCGCTTCACCAATTTCTTCTTCTTGGGGCTGATTGTCAGTGGGCAGCCTTTCCTTTGAGACTTCAAGTGCTTTCAATAGTTTTTCTTTCTGTTGCGGTACATTGCACATTTCAAATAATGAGATGTTTGCCCTTACCTTTTTTATGTCCTCCACAATGTCATAATCCATCTTATGTTATGTGAGATTCGATTTTACATCATTTATTTTTTCTTCACTAGGCTTAGTAGGCATGTTGACCTATCTAGGATTTTGACTGGTGATGGTAAATTCCGGAATTTTATCAGTTGTGGAGTTGTTTTGAAATTTCTTGACATTCTTTTGAAGTCCTTTGATCTTCAGGAGCATAAGACTGTTTTCCTTAATCAACCCTTGGCTTCTCGTCATTACATTTGTTTCCAGGATGCCCTCGTGTCTCAGGTCCTTTTCTTCCTCGGCATCAAACAACGATACACAGTCCCATAAAACCATGGCCTCATCCTCCTGTTTTTCTGTTGATTTATTGTTGTCTTTCCCTTCTTCATCGTTGTCTTCAGTTAATTTAGAATCCAACAGCTGATTCATGACCAAAGTCATTGAATTTATCCATTGAGGACAACTCTTTTTAGAATGAGGTTGTTGGTGGAAAGTGCAAAAGTTATCCATTCCTACCTCCGTTAAGTTCATAGATGCAGGGCTGTGCAGAGGGGGTTGGGATTGATTGTTATCTTCTCTTTTATTGTAATATGGCTTATAGAACTTTTGGGCTTCCTTTTTCTTTTCCAAGACTATGATTCTGTTAGAGAGATTCTGCATCATATTTTCCATTCCTTCAAAATCTGGTGATTGCTCCTCTTTAGGCTTAGTAAATAACAAAGCCTTCCTCCCAACATTTTTTTCTCCTGACCGTTCAGGATAATCTTTGATACTTTCCCTTTCAGCCTCTACCCTCTCTGCTTCTTCATAAGTCTCTGCTAGTGTAGGTTTGGCCTTCATTTTGGAAAACATAGCCAACTCGGGTCCCAGAGCTGAGGTATAATATTCAATCAGGACTTTATCCGAGGGTTTGCCAGCTTCAAAAAAATTCTTAAGATAGCCTACGAATCTTTGGGTAAAACTATGCACCTTCTTTTTTCTTTCTTTCTTTAAGGCGCATAGTCCTTTCATGAGAGCTGCATGATTTTTTTGGGTTGCATACTTACTTCTAAAAATCCTTTCAAAGGTATCCCAATCTGGGATAGAGTTTGCAGGAAAACCAAAGTACCACGATGTTGCTGCTCCTTTAAGGGTGTGTGGAAAAAGTATACAAACTACATCCTCATATTCCCCAGCCCTTAATCCTTTTATTGCCAAATAGAAACTTTGCAAGTGGTCATCTACTAACATCTTCTCATTTGGATCAAACTTGGGCAACATCTTTTCGAAAGCTTGAGGTAAATCATGCAAAGGAGGAGTTAGGTTTAAAGGAGACCTGGCTTTCCAGGCAGGTGGTGGATTTGGTGGGTTGGGTGGATGATTTGCGTTTACGCCTGCCATGAGTCTGGGTGGAGAGTGAGGTGGTGAATGAATAGGAGTATGAACAGGAGAATCGTAAGGGGTATCTGGGCCTACTTGATTCAAAGGATGTACAAATTCCTGTAAGGCTGTTTCTACAAGTTCTTCCCAATCTCCAACCAACACTGAGTCTTCCAATATAGGACGATATTTCCTTTTATATTCTCTTCTGGGCAATTCAGGGATAATTGGTAATCCTCCAATATTCTTCACGTATGCCCTAGTGTGTCTTCTCAAATCATTAACAACTTCGTTATTGACAGAATACAAGTGCTCTCTACCCTTCTCTTCAGGAATTGGATTGGAAAACAAACTGCTTTCTGAACTGTCACTGGTGGAATAATTTCAAGAAAACGGGTTTCCTCGGCCAGCCATGCACTGTCGGCCCTCCTTCTAGTGCCAAAAACTGTTGAGTCCTGGAAATTTGCAGGCAACAACAGCAAGGGATTCTCCCCAGTCAACGTTCCCAACTAGCCCATGACTGTTTGGTGTAGGGAATCCATCTAGTTTGCGGTCCGACTACCGTAGGTCAAGTAACAAAATTAATAGGCTTTACCGGTTGCGGCCCGGTCCACCGTGTATATCTTTGTATTTTTATTTTTAAGTATGACATTCAAGTGCCTAGCTAAAATGCAGATTGATTAAACATGCAAGGAGTGGTCACAATGTGATGCGCAGGTTCTTACCTCTCATCTTAGACTCTCTTGCATCTAAATCACACATAGCAATGAAAACAACACTAACTAAGCTGTCCCTAGGGAGCAAGATATTAATTCATGAGTAATGTAATACTCTTCACATGTTAAGATAAATCACAGATAGTTGTTCTTAGAATCAAAACACATAAACATGAATAAAATATACACGACAAGATAGCTCATCAATCGTTAAAACCTCCATTACTCATAGTGGAAATTATCACAGAATAAACCAGAGAACATTCAAATGAAAACATAGGTTCAGAGAGTTAGAATGCTCTCATAGTTAATGAAACATAGTTGAAAAAATGAAATAGTTCCCCTTCAACATTGTTCATTTAATCACATTCGAACCTTCTACACAGCACCTTCTCCAATAGGCAAAATTTGTAATTTATTATTGTAAAACGAAGTAGTTCCTCTTACAACCAATGACTCGCAAGTTTTTCCCAAGAAAAAGCCCCTATTCCCTCTAGCTTTCCTATCTTTATACAAAAACAACAAAAAACCCATGGGATTCCCGAACCATCTGACCTTTGGGCTTCCCAAAACCGTTTAATCTCACAATTTTATCTTTTTGTGAGTGCTCATGATTCATATAATGTGTTACATTTCGGATTTAAACTTATGAGTACTTAATAAAACGGGATCAGCTCGGTAACTGATGAACCCTTTCCAAGCCTATGCTTCTGTTGCCATCGATTCTGCCTTGTCTTTTATTTGTCCTTTTTTAGATCCCATTGATTTCAGAACAAACTCTGCTTATCATTTTTCAGCCAACTTTCCTCAGCTTTATCCTTCAGCTATGTCTTCTCGCAGCAGTAATCTGAAGAATCTTCTGAGTCCATCTGCAGTTAAAACAAAAATTCATCATTAATTAGGACTACATCTTTTCAACAAACTTAAACCACACTAACAATAAAACTGATCATCAAAATGAGGCCCTGTACTACGCTCTCGTCATGAAAACCTTAACAAGAATAAAAAACCACAGTCGCCCACAGAAGGGTTAAAAACTCACAAAACGACCGGAAAAACCTTATTGACGGCTTGAACCATTAAAACATTGGCAGGATAGTCTTACTCGTAGCCACAATGGCAGGTTTCAGACGGACAATGAGTTCCGCGGGACCATTAAGCCTATCGACGTCAGAAAGACTAAACACTAAAGCATCAGGCAAAAACTCCTTGTCGAAAAATAGAATGACATAACGTCAGGAAGTTAGCACATTACGCAGCCGCAATGATGGAAGATGAAAAGACTACGGGCTTCGTGGCGAATAAACATATCAGCGAAAACCATAACAAAAACATCGGCGAGTGGAGCAGTTACAACGGCGGACACTTAGTTTACTTGGGAGCCGCAATGGCGGAAGGCAATCAAACTACCACCTTCGATCAAAGTTATAAAACTTTCCAATATGGCCCAGAAAAATCGTGAAAAAGTTAAGTGCTCGAAAAATCTTAAGGTTGTATAGTGGTCTAAAAATCTCGTCTCATCTTCAAAACAGCGGCTTCATAAAGATCAAAAAACCACCGACTCAAACTTCATCCAACCTCCGACAGCACAAAGCAAGTCAAAATAATAACATCACAGCATTGAAACAGTCAAAGCTATCCATCGGAAAAATCATCGTTCAGCTTCCGCCACGGCGGCCCTGTAGGGAAATATGGCTCCGATGCATGGTTAAATGACTTCCGAACAACCAAACTAAAAACGTTAAGTTCCAACAGACTTTTGGCTGAGCAGTGACGAATAAGTTTGTTTCACCTCCAAAACAACGGCGAAAACAAGAAATAGACTTCCGATATCAAAGAAAGAAATCGCAGATCAAAAGGGCAACATTTTAAATCCAATCTTCAAATTCCACGGCTCAAACAGTTTCAAACATAAGTAATTTTCCGAAAAGCACGAAAACAGTTGACCTCAAAACAATCCAAACTTGTAGCAAAGGGGAAACAAAAATAGAGTTCATGGATCCAAACGATTCTAGGAAAGATAAAAATTAAGAGGAGGGTCCAAAATTTCAAAAAATTGGGAAAATAGTTGTAGCTGCAACAGGTTAGCAGCTAACCCTTCTTGATGATCCATAGTGATTTTTAATAGGATCTTCTTTCTAGTCATTTTTAATAGGATCTTCTTTCTAGTGATTTAGACTATAGTGAAGGATCCTTCTTTGATACCAATTTTTGGAATATTGGACAATATTGAGAGGGGGGGTGAATCAATATTGATAACTTTTAACAATTTAAAACCACTTTTAACTTATCCATTAAAACACAGAATCAACAAGATACACATAACAAAAAAATTATCGTGGAATCCCAATTGGGAAAACCACAAACACTTTCTATAGATACAAAATTATATTTATAATTGTTTTTGAAATCTATAACTTGCTCTAGACACCAATCCCCAAGTTTTTTAGATACAACTGAAGGATGCTACAACACCCTAGTTTTTTCCTTCTCCAATAGACAAGGATGCTACAATACCCTATTTTCCAGCCACTACTGGAAGGAGGATACAACCCTCTTGCATGATTGAAAACTACCCTAGAACCACCATACCTCCCTAATTTGATCTGTTTCTTCAATTTTGTTACTGATTATTCTTCACTTCATTAATGGTCTCTGTCTTCTCTTGTTGTTACATTGATCTGGATTGTTGATACAACTTTTCCACTTCAAACTTTTGTTTAAATTCTTCTTTCATCATGTATTTGAACCATTGTGTGTGTTCATCATTGTATCCCTTCATTAAAACCTTTTCACCAATGCATCTCTTCATTATGCAAATGTTCCTTTTTATGAACTGGTGCAAAACAACCTAAAACCCTGTTTGGAAGACCTATAACTTTGTCTTCAAGCAACTTTTAGGAGAAATAAGACCATGGTCATATCCACAGACCAACAAGATACATACTGATGGTATCATATTATTTTTATCAATTTCCTACAAAATATGGCATACATTTTACTAGGGAAACTTAGACCGATTTTTCAATACTTAGTAAATTTTCAGCGAATTTCCCAAAACAGTTTGAAACCTCATTTTGGCAGACTTGTAAATTTTTCTTCAAGCATGTTTTAGGGGAAATGAGACCATGGTCAGATGAGCACATCAACAAGATAAAACATTATGGTCTCATATAATTTTTATTAATGTCCTACAAAATATTGTGGTCATTTTACTGAGGCCACATAGGCAGATTTACCAAAACTGAAACAGTGCAAATCATGCCAGAAAGCACTTTTGGAAAACTAATAAATTCATCTTTAGATACTGTCTTGACAAAAAAATCATATGGTTATATCCACAAGACAAAAATATAGATTTCTATATCCTCAGAATCATTTAATTCATCAAATATAGAATATGGCATGTATTTTACAAAGGCCCCTTAGGCAAATTTAGAATAATTTATACTTTGTCAAATTTTCAGAGTTTCAACAAGAGTTTCAGTAAGTTGCCATATTTTTACAAGATGGTGTCAAATTGTAAAATGACTTCATGGGGGGAATAGAACATCTATGACTTTGCAACCTCATCACACATGTCACATCATCATACATGTCATGTCATTTCCTTTGTCATTAATGAACTCCTTTCACATCAATGCAAACCATACTCAACATCATGGGAGCACTAGAGCATCATCATATGAATTTGAAACATCATCACACATGTCACATCATCATACATGTCATGTAATTTCCTTTGTCATTAATGAACTCCTTTGACATCAATGGGAACCATACTTAACACTTTGGGTCATCCAAATAATGCCTCAGTCATTTGTTGCATTATTTCTTGGTCTCTACCTCGTTGAGTCAATATTTCCAAGTCAATTGTCATGCCATTATATGTTCAAGGGAATTATTCAGATGGAATCAACCTTTGCATCATAAATCATTCTATTATGTCAATCATCCCTGAAATAGTCTCTCGTGTTCACCATTACACCTTTGTGTCAGTTAAACTCATTTGATCTACCAGAGATATCCTTCTATTATGTTGGTCGTGAACATCCCAATAAATTAGGATCAGTGGACCCCACCCGAATGACCAAAGACAGTTCAAGATATTCAATGTGTCAACCTCCTTCAAAAAAAAGAAAATACAGGCAATTGTTGACCGAAAAGATAATCGTCGACACATAATCAATCAATGGCTTCCACTGTTCATTCATCCAAGTTAACAAATCCTATCGGTTAACCTTATGATATTCCAATCTACTGACTAAATCCTTGTGACATAAAGACTCCACACGGTCCATCGTTACATCTAACCCTAATACAAATTGACACTTTTCTTCCAAGAACTTATACATCTTAGTTTGGTGGTGAACCCTAGCTCAGTTTCCTAACAAACCCTTATACTGAGGAGTAGGACGTCCCGACACTTCCCTAAACCCCGTGACAGTAAAAAGCCATGTATATTTTTTATAGTTTTCAGCCACTGGTTTCAAGTAAAAAATTTATATCACTGTTTATGGCATTCTCAGAAAAATAAAGTTATGGAAATAAAAATAAAAATAAATCAGACTCAAAACACTACTGTAAACAAAAAATTTCAGTGACAGGAAATAGAAATAAACACGCCATTTAATCACACATAACACAAGTATTTTTGGCCAATGGCCCTGGAAAAACCCACTAGGGGAAAACCAGTCAAAGAGAGAGAGAGAGAGTTTTATTATTTCTTCAGGATAAAAATCAGACATTAATTTTAAAGTAAAAAATCCAACTTATCTCAACCCAAAAATTTGACCAACAGACTGTCTTGGTTTTCGTGCTTTTGCTACCTCAATTTATGTGCAATCTCCCTTGAAAAATGTGCCAAAAATTACCAGCAAATTCCTGCCCTCGAAAACAGTGCCAAACAACTCAGAATCCATATTGTACAGACAACATTTAATGCCGATGTATGACTTCTCGAATTCTGTGCCAGAATTAATTGGCACTTCCTTGGGATGCATGTTGTACCTTCCCTTGAAAACTGTTCCTGATAATGTCTTAAAAACTATGCCAAATCCGTACTGTACATAACTCCTTGAAAACTATGCATGTAATAAATGCAGACCGCACCTCCTCGATTTCTGTGCCAACAAATAAATGTTGGGTTGTACCTCCTTGGGATTTGTGCACTCAATAAATGCAGCCATACATCCTCCTTGAAATCTATGCATGCATTTAATGGCTCCTCGAAAATCATGCCCACTAAATCTTTACTGGCAGGATGCCTCGATAATCATGCCCTAGCTCTCCTTTTTCTCTCTGATTCAATCTCTCAACAAGAATGAAATGTTTTGCTTTCATTGCTTTTTGGTCTCAACCCTAGGTAAATAAAGAGGCATCTAATCCAATGGCTGGGAAGGAATTAGATTAATGGTGGAAATTAAATGCACACTTTTATTTCTAAAAAGTTAATTTCCCTCACCCACTTAAATTTTTCAAAAAGTGACTTTAGACAATAAAGTCATATTAAATGTCACTTAAGTCATTTAATACAAGGTTCACTTTATTTCCCTTCACTAGGTGACTAAAGGCCAAATTCGCCTAGGGGAACACTTCCCTAGGTACAAAACTAACACACCCTATTACCGAGGAAGGTGTTATGCACCACTCCCAACTTGTCTCTGAAGAGGACAAACTTGCCCCTCCCCAAAGACTTCGTCAAAATGTATGCTACCTGCTCATCTGTGGAAATGTACTAAAGCATCACTACCCCTCTCTGAACATAGTCTCGGATGAAATGATACTTGATCTCAATGTGCTTTGACCTATCATGGAAAACTAGATTCTCAGAGAGCTGGAAGAAACTCTGATTGTCACAGTAAATCACTGTAGGCCCAAGCTCCTGACCAAATAGATTCACCAGCAACTTGTGAAGCCACAAGGCCTCGCAACTGGCCAAACTAGCTACCATATACTCAGCCTCTGCAATACTCAATGCAACAGACTTCTACTTCCGACTGAACCACGACACTGCTGTCAAGCCCAAGTTGAAACAACATTCGGAAGTACTCTTCTGGTCTGCCACACTACCTGCCCAATCTGAGTCTGTATAACCAACCAGTCTGATCCCCTCTGATCTCCTATATTCCAACCCAAAATCCACTGTCCCTGAAAGATAGCGCAACACATGTTTCGCAGCAACCCAATGCACACTCCTAGGATCAACCATGAACTGGCTAAGAGTGTTCACTACAAAACACAAATCTAGCTGAGTGTTGACCAGATACATCAATGACCCGATAAGCTGACGGTATAAAGTAGGATCCACCAATTTTCCCTCAGAAGCATGAAGCTTCTTCCAGTTGGTGATCATAGGTGTCGACATAGGTCTGCAATCCTCCATCCTGAATCTCCTCAAAATGTCGATTGCATATTTTCCCTGCCCCAGGAAAATATGTCCAGGCTCCTGCCAAACCTCCAATCCCAAAAAATAATGCATCATCTCAATATTAGTCATCTCGTACTCTGCTACAAGATCCTTCTTGCAAGCTGCAATGGGTCTCTCTCTCCCTATGATAAACAAGTCATCAACATATAGCAGAAGAACAAGCGGATCATCTCCAACCATGATGAAGTAAAGATTCGGATCTGCTTCACTCTTCTGGAACCCCATACTCAGCAAGTAAGAATCAATCCTGGAGTACCAAGCTCTTGGAGCTTGCTTCAGCCCGTCAAGGGCCTTCTTCAGCCTACATACATGTGTCTCTCTGTCATGTATCTCAAAGCCCTAAGGCTGCTCAATGTAAATCTCCTCCTTTATGATCCCATTGAGAAATGCGGTCTTCACATCCATCTGATGGATATTCCAACCCATTTTTGTTGCAATGGATATCAAGCTCCTGATAGAAGTATATCGAGCAACCAACGCAAAAGTCTCATCATAATCAATTCCCTCAACCTGTGAAAACCCCCGCGCTACAAACCTGGCTTTGTACTTCTCCACACTCCCATCTGTTGCATGCTTCAGCTTGTAAATCCAACGAGAAGTCACCACTAACTTCCCCTCAGGTCTCGAAACAATCTCCCATCCATCATTCTTCATGATGGAATGGTACTCATTCATCATGGCATCTCTCCATACCAAATGCTAGGAGGCCTCCTCAAAAGTATAAGGCTCAGAATCTCGTGTATTAGCCACCAACAACATGGCCAATCTGTCAGGCATCTTGATGGCTCTCACCTCATCCCTGGGTATCCCAACCTTTAAGCCATCCTTCAAGGTCTCTAGAAGCCACTTAGGCTTCTTCTTCCCTGAAGGTTCTTCTCAAACTGGCCTGTCCTCATCTGAAGAACTACCAGAGCTAGAAACCTCGGTCACCTGTGAACCTGAAGCTGGTGTGTCAACACCAGGTGTACCCTGTAATCCCGATCTCGATCCCCTGTAAGGTGTACCTGTAATAGTAGACCCATCACCTATCCCCAAAAACCTAGTTGGCCTAACCATTAAACCTAGTGAACCTCTGCCAACACTTTGTGGTCCTGTAACCCCGAAAACCTGTGATCCTAACTGATGCGTAGATGGAACCTGTGCCACAACCTGAGGTTTAGGGACCTGCTACTCTCCCTACTCTGATTCTATTGACTTCCTTAAGGCCCGCTCCTCCTCAAACTTCACATCCCTTCTCACCACCACTTTCCTCTAAGAGGGAAGGTAAATACAGAAGGCCTTTGCAGTCTCATCATAACCCACAAAGATGCCCTTCTCTACAGTGGGGTCCAACTTTGTCCTCTTCTTTGAAGGGACATGAGAGTACGTCAAACTACCAAATATACGAAAATGGCTAACTTCATGATTCTTTCCTGAAAAACACTCCTCAGGTGTCATGTTCCCCACTGCCCGATGGGGACTCCTGTTCTGAAGATACACAACGGTGTTGCAAGCCTCAGCCTAGAGAAAGAAAGGAAGTGACTGGTCATGTAGCATAGCTCGGGCTGCTCTAACAATGGACCTATTCTTCCTCTTTGCTACTCCATTCTTCTCTGGAGTATATGGAATTGTCAACTGTCTCTTGATACCCTCCTATCTACAAAATCCATCAAAATCCTTGGAGGTATACTCACCTCCGTTATCTATTCTCAAGACTCGGATCTTCCTCCCTGTTTGGTTCTCCACAAGAGCTTTGAACTCTTGGAACCTCTGCGAGACTTCCTCGGACTTCTTGCTCTTGAGAAAGTAGATCCAAGTCTTCCTGCAATGGTCATCAATGAATGTCACATAATACTCGTATCCCTTCAGGGACATAGAATACATAGGTCCGCATAAGTCTGAATGTATCAAGTCGAGAGTACCAGCTAACCTGCTATCTCTACTTGAAAAAGCAGTCTTCGTGTACTTTCCCAAAGCACACCCCCTGCACACATCACTATGCCCTATGTTGAACTCCGGTAATCATGTAACCATGTGTCTCAACAACCCCAAGGCTGGATGATGCAAGTGAGACATCCTCTTATGCCAAAGATCACACAACTCACTGCTGCTGGGTGATTCCATGAAGATGGGTAACACTTTTTGGCCAAATTTGGCAATGAAAACCTGATTTTTTACTCATGTGCTAGATAGAAGCCCTCAAAACGCATATATGCCATGTGAATTTTGACTTGCAGTAAAAAAACAAATTGTAGAATATTATGTTGCCTTCATAGTGATATTTTTTTTAAAATATTCCGATGTCATTTAATGTGTGAATTTTTGCATTTAATGAACTATGTGACCTTAAAAATTTGAAGAAGCTAATAAGTGGCTCGTGTCCATGTAGAGTAATTCAATATTGCATTAATAATTTTAAAAAAATATATATATGACCATGATCTACATAAAATGCAGTGTGATGTGCATATTTTTTTGT
Source organism: Pseudotsuga menziesii (assembly GCA_001517045.1). Lineage (NCBI taxonomy): Eukaryota > Viridiplantae > Streptophyta > Pinopsida > Pinales > Pinaceae > Pseudotsuga > Pseudotsuga menziesii. Next base: position 259,704 of record LPNX010841132.1, read on the forward strand.
TAATTTTTTTCGCATTATACAATTATTTATTATTTTTCGAAAGTGACCACATTCGATTTCAGCATCGTTTTAAACACATATTTGTCCACATAAAGCTATTTTTTCTATTTTTTCAAAAATTGAAAAACCAAAGATACCCTTTTGAAGAGGACACGTCGATATGTGATGTGTGCATTTTTAAGAATTTTTTGGCTGTGTATTTTTAACTCAATGGATTTTTCTTTGAGCTGCTTCGAAGTTGCAGTGTGGTTTTCTAAGTATAAGTTTTAGAAGTAATTAAAAAATAAATTTCATATGAATGCCAAAATGCGTGTATGATACCTCAATGGATAGAAGATTTGTTGGTGAATTTATCGATATCAACTCCGCTCAGTTATGTGCTAGGAATGGCAAGGTGTACACCTCTGCAAGGCACAGAAAATTTTTCATTTGTTTGAATGTGGGCTAAGTCTATTTTCTTAAGCCCTCGACCGAGGTATTTAAATACCTCGGTCGATGTCTTAACGAAACCTCAACCGAGGGTTTGTAAAGCCCTCGATCGAGGGTTTAACAAACCCTCAGTCGAGGTTTCGTTAAGACCTCGACCGAGGTATGAGCTCGGTCGAGGTCCTAGTCATGTAAACTCCTTTGGAGCAAAAGCCTGGGAGTGAATTCAAACATTAATGACACTCC
>LPNX010841142.1:3882-188068 GCA_001517045.1 Pseudotsuga menziesii
GGATATTTTCGTTCTCATAGCTATAAGATTGTCGGTTGACAGTTGCGCCATTCTACTTTTTGGTGAGGACTGTGGTAAAATTTCTTTGCAGTTGTGTGATACAGAGTTTTCTATAATTCTATCTTTTAGTGAGAAGTCATGGACTCATCTGAAGAAAATTCCAATGTCAATGAAGAAATGTACAGTTCATCTAGCCAAGATATTGGCAGTGCAAGCAATGTAATCAAGCATGTTATTCGAGAACTTCCTAGTTATGAAGATTTTGAAGACACTAGTAAAGAAGAGAAAGAATGTGATGATGATGAAGAGGTTCCTCCAAGTGGGGATCTTAAAGACAGCAAAAAATATGATGACAATTTTCGTCCCAGCGAGGATTTTCAAGGCACCAATGATGATTTACCTGAAAGCGAGGATTTTCAAGGCACCAACGATGATTTTCCTTCAAGCAAATATTTTCCTCCTAGCGAGGATTTTTGTGGGATTGATGATGATATTCGTCCCAGTGAGGATTTTAATGGGACGGATGATGATTCTGGTGAGGAAGAAGACATCAATAATGGTGAAAATGATTTTCCTCAAAGTGAGGATTTCAATGGAAGAAATGATGACTTTCCTCCAAGCGAGGATTTGAATGTCACAGATGATGAGTTTCCTCCAAGCGAGGATTTCAATGGAACGGATGATGAGTTTCCTCCAAGTGAGGATTTCTATGGCACCGATGATGAGTTTCCTCCAAGCGAGGATTTCAATGGAACAGATGATGAGTTTCCTCCAAGCGAGGATTTCAATGGCACCGATGATGAGTTACCTCCAAGCGAGGATTTCAATGGAACAGATGATGAGTTTCCTCCAAGCGAGGATTTCAATGGCACCGATGATGAGTTACCTCCAAGCGAGGATTTCAATGGCACTGATGATGACTTCCCTCCAAGTGAGGATTTCAATGGCAATGATGGTGACTATCATCCAAGCGAGGATTTCAATGGCACTGATGATGATTTTCCTCCGAGTGAAGATTTCAATGGAACCGATGATGATTTCTCTCCAAGCGAGGATTTCAATGGCACCGATGATCATTCTGTTGATGATGAAGCCACCAATGATGAAGACAGTGATTCTCCTTTCAGTGAAGAATTTAGTGGCACAAATAATGTTGATGGTCACATTGATCTGGCAGCAAGTGATCATGACAATAATTTTCATAATGAATTTGGTGATGAAATTTTCAATGAGTGGGGTCATATGCATCACAATGAAAACAATCATCCTGCTGAGGATGTTGTTGCAGACATAATGGTCCAGGAGATTCAACGATAGAATCCAATGCAGAGCAGGATTAAGTGTAGGACTAGACCTTTTTATGTCAATCCAAAGCATTCCAGTTATACAAGGTTTAGGAAAGAATTGCTCACAAGTCCAAGTTCCATTACTCATTTGATTTCAAGTGAGTGTTGCCACAAAAGTTGTTTGAAAAGTTTAGGCTACAATTATGTCTTGGAGAGAAGGAAGATGTATCTTTCAATGAACAAAAGCATGCAAAATTCATATTTAGTGGGGTGCATGATTTCTACCAGGACAGGCTATGATTATCGCGTTGGAAGAATTATGCTTTGTAGAAAGGCATTCAAACGGATTCACTCAATTGGTAATCTTTGATTATCAAGAATCCAAACAAGACTAGAAAAGGATCCTACATTTTACAATGACGATTATCAAGGATGAATCACTGGGCCATCAACACACATTGCAATATCATGGATGCATGATTTCTTTTCCAAGCATGGAGAGAGTATGCCAAATAGAGAAACAATACACATTCCAAATAATTTCACAAGGCAGGAAATCTACAACTTATACAAGGATTATGTTCAAGGTGGTCAAGGAAATGACAACTTCATCAGATATGCATATTTCACAAGAGTATGGAAAAAGAAGTTCAACAACATCCACATTCTAAAGAGGTCAAGGATGGGGGTATGCAGTACATGTGCTTCTCTTAAAGAAAGAAGGGATAGATCAGAAGGGATAGAAAGAGGAATGTTTACAAAACAAAAAAAACAAATAGTTAAACGTCAATTATTGAATCTAGTTAACAATATTTTTTGTTATGTTGTTTGTAGATTCCATAATCAATGCACTGCAAGAACGTCGCAATCAACAATCAAATGAACGGAAAAAATTGTACAAACATCGCAAGAAGTGTTACGATGCTCCACATAAGTATATGGGTTTGATAATTGATGGCATGGATCAGAAAAAAACACTCTTGCCACATTTTGTCTGTGTGCCAAAGAATTTAAAGGAGGAGAATTTTATTCAGTTTCACTTGGTTGGGTGTATGGTTTTTAATGGTGAAATGATTCCAAGGGTTTACTTTACAGCTCCAAATATTCACAATGATGCAAATTTGACCATTAGCATAATTCACCATGTCATTACTCATTGGCCTGGTGATCTTCCAGAAGTTCTATATCTACAATTGGACAACACAAGCCGGGAAAACAAAAACCAGGTCGTTTTTGGTTATCTAAGCATGCTTGTGGAATTGGGAATTTTTAAGAAGGTAAAATTTGGGTTCCTTCTTGTTGGGCATACACATGATCATATTGATCAAATGTTCAGCCATTTTGCAAGGACATTGAGGAGGAATAAATTCGGAAGCCTGCCATCGTTGATTGAAATTATAGGGAAAGCATACCATCCAGAGCCTACTGTACAGAAATTGGAAGAAACTGTTGACATGCGAAGATTTCTGTTTGGATCACATGGTGAGGAAAGGTGCATTGAAAAAATTAATGACATTAGCTTTCAGCATCAATTTCGTATAAAAAAGATTGATGGAAAAACACTATTTTGGGGCAAGAAGTACTCAACTAGAACAGAATGGGGGCCTTCATCAGGTTTGCCATTTTTGAAATTCATCCCAAGTCGTCAAATGTATGCTTCAAATTTATTGTTATTGCCATCATATACAGAGATTCATAATGCAAGGCGACATAGTAGAGATGTTTATTCTTCTCAATGCTTGGAAGAAATAAAAAAGTCTATTGAAGATACATATGAGTACTTTGATGTTGCTGATTCCATTTGGTGGGAGTCTTTTTTCATAGAGCAGAGTGACATAATTTCAAACTCTACAAATGGAGATATATTTTTGAAGACTCCATTTGCTTGGCCACAAAGTTTATCAAATGAAAATGAGGTAAAAAATGTTGAACCTCGAGCTGTTGAGTTTTCTCAAGTAGAGGAAAGAGAAATGTATATTGGCTCTAGAAGATCATCCGCAAAGCGCCGAGAGATGGAAGACCTTTACAGGGGCTCAGTGCAAGATATCAAGGAGGGTTGCATGATTGCAGTTTTGGCTACAGATGATCCACGTCAATATCCATTTTGGATTGAAAAAGCTATGAAGGTCAATAAATAAAATGAAGAAGTAGTATCAGTAGAAGTACATTGGTATGCAACAGATACACACCCATTTGATGGTGTGTACAAGGCAGAGATGGTGGTTGAGAAAAAGGTTTGCAGAAAGATAAAACAGAAAGGGTCAAAAAATAAATCGCCGCCACATTGACATCTTGAAATTAGAGGAAGTTGATATACTTGTTTATGATTTCAAGTTGACAAAGAAAGACACTCTCCGCTCCAAGACTATAGAGATTATCAAGAGGTTGTTGCCACAGCCAGAAGTTGCAAGATGGGAGTCTATTAAACCAAGCCGTATATCCCGAAGGAATATGACATCTGAAATGATGGGCATAGATGTAGACTCAGATGGTGTGCCCATTGATAATAGAGAAGAGTATGGGTCATCTACATCTTCATCAAGTCCTTCATCTGCAGAAAATGTAGATTCTGGTGGGGTGTCAGAATCCATGGATGAATTTGAAGAAGTAGTGTAGATGCTTTTTATTAGTATGATTTTTTTAATTGAAACTCTACAGGAGTTTTTGATGATGGGGTGTCATAATCCATGGATGAATTTGAAGAGGCAGTTAGATGCTTTTTACTAGTATGATTTTTGTAATTGAAACTCTGGAGGAGTTTTTGAATATTTATATGAACCATTTCTTCTTGTATGGTCTAATATATTATCTCATTATGAATCACATCATAATTTCTTTGTTTCTATATGGTTATAATGGTGAAATTATTAGAGAAATTTGTTGTTTCTTTAATATGCAATTTTCCAGAAAGTTGTAATTTATCTCTTCAAGAATTTTTCTTTTTTTCCAATTTAAGGTTGATTTTAAAGTTTTGTTAAACAACAATATGGGATGTTTAGTCCATGGCTCTATTTTTTACCCTAAAAAAAAATGTGTATACTGGTATCAACACTTTTCTATTTGGGGGGTGTTTTTGGTGTTTTGTTTGCAAAAATCATCGTTTTTATGGGTAGAGTTCTCATTCATAGCATATAGTTCTCGTTTCATAGTATAAGTGGTTTGTCTGATCGGAGTGTCTTTATCTTCTTGTCTGAAAGATTCTATATCAAGGCTTTGAACTCCTTGAATTTCTCAAACACTTCACTCTTTGCTTTCAAGAAGTATATCCAAGTCTTTCTTGAAAAGTCATCAATGAATGTGATATAATATTCAAATCCACTTAAGGATGTAGAAGATATTGGACCACATACATCTGAATGAATCAATTCCAACGTACCTTTTTTTTAGTTTCACTCTTTGGAAATGGATTCTTGATGTTCTTTCCCTTCGCACATCCTTTGCAAATGCCTTCATGCTTGATCTTCATATCTGGTAATCCTGTCACTACTTTGTTCACATGAGGTAGAGCCTTGTAGTTGATGTGGGAAAGCCTTCTATGCCTAGTTCACTAGGGTCAATGGACTCATGAACAAAGGCAGTTTCTGAGTACCCTTTGAGTTTATATAGGCCTCCTTCTTCTTCACCAATGATTATTGCATCTTCAATATTATTTCCTTTAGGACACATGAGTAATTGGCCATCTATGAAAACAACTATGAATCCTTTCTTATCTAAAGATGAGATAGAAAGTAAGTTCTTCTTTAAACCAGGTACATATAATACATCTTTCATCTTTAGAGGATTACCTGAATCAAGTTTGTAGCTTACTTCACCAACTCCTTTGATCAGATATTGATAGTCATCTCCTAGGGATACCTTCTGAGGAGAGCTTCTTTCTTCAAGTTTGGACAGAGTTTTCTTTTGTCCCGTCATGTGCTTTGAAGCACCACTATCAATAAGCCAAGTGTCTTCTCTAGGTGTTATAGACCCAGAGAGTGCATAGAATAGTACATACTCTTCTACATATTCTTCTCTTGCTTTCTTTCTTCGAGGTCCTTCTTCTTCTTCTTCTTCTTCTTCATCTTCTGCTAGATGAGCATGATATATTTTGTTGTTGTTGATCCTCTTCTTATAATCTTGCTTCTTTATAGGACAATTTCAGGCAATGTGTCCTATCTTATCACAATGAAAACATTGAAAGATAGAGTAGTCTTTCTCTGGATGATTTTCCCTTCTTCTTTTAATTCTTCTAGGAGGTTGAGACTCCTTGAAGTTTCTTCTCCTGAAGTTAGGTTGACTTCTTCTTTTCTTGGTGTGAGTGGCTAGTTCTAGATCATATTCCTTTAGCAAGGCTTCTCAGTTTGCCACTCTAGTCTCTTCTTGAATGCAGTCTTCCCATACTACTTCAAACATCATGCTTTCTTTTCTGGCGTACATTATCTGGATGAAGGATTCCTAGGGTCTAGTGAGACCATTGAGAGCAATCATAACCAATTAATCTTCATCAAGCTTATCTCCAACAGCTTCTAGTTGCTCTTTGATCTAAGAAACCCTAGTGAAGTAGTCTTGGATGGATTCTCCATGACTCATCTTGGTACTCTTCAGTTGGGCTCTTAGATTCATCTTCCTGTTGATGTTTCTTCCCTCATACATTCTGGAAAGGGAATCATACATTTGTTTTGGAGTCTTCTTGGATGACACTTGAGGGATCAAGTGATCCTTGATGGAATCAACAATAATCCTTTGTGCTCTAATCATATCCTTTTTGTGCTTCTCCTTCGCTTCAGCTTCTTCAGGTTCTGAGACTTCTTATTTGACATACTTATCAAGATCATTCTCTTGGAGAATGAGACCAATCCTATATTTCCATGCTCAAAAATTCTCTATTCCTTCTAGCTTGTCCTCAAGCTTAGTGCTTGAGGCCATCTTGTCAGAAAATCACAAAAAATTGAAATTTTGTAGAATGAGAAACTGACCTTAACAGGAGATGCACTTGAATGAGGTGAGTTGACTGGTGAGCTTGGATTCTGGAGATTTCAATTCTTCACCTTCCAAATCAGACTTGCAAGATTTATCTTCTGCACTTTTCTGGTTCAGCAGTTTTCTGGTATGGCTGTCAAACTAGGGTTTTACTTTTCTGAAGACTCACACATCCAAAAGCTATGATTCCAAGCTCAAAATATGTGCTCTGGTAGGGTGTAACTTTCCATGCAATCAGTTTTTCAAAACTCAAAAATTTTCCCAAAACCCTAATTTCTTCCAGGGAGAGAGAGAGGGATATTTTTCCTTGTGAAGGCTGTCCTATTCAGGGTGGCTCTAATACCATGTTAACTTTTCATATGCTTAGCTAATAAATCAATATTCATTTCATTTTCATAACAAAATCATATAAGCAAGATCATTGAAAGAAACAGTATCACAAGAAAAACACAGATTTATCCTAAGAAAACCCTAAAGGGAAAAACCCAGCAAAAGCTTCCTCAATATAGATGCCCAAAAAGATAAAAGCTAAAACCAACAAGGAGATCAAAGCATGATCCTCCTCCTTCTCCGGCTGCTTGTCTCTCTCCACTAAGTCCCTACACAAGTGAGAGTGTGTGCTTCAAATGAGGAGCACTACAGCTCTAGTTATATTCATCCGTTCACTTAAGTTAACTCATCTATCATGTAGGCTCGAGTTAATCATGTAGGCTTGAGTTACACATGTAGGCTCAAGTAACCACATTGGGGTGCTAATGACCCACCTTTACAATTAGAGGGGACTACCTCAGGATTCTTATTAGTTCTTCCAATTAGGAGCATCGGGGTACAAAGTAATACAAGTGGTTCTCCTGGTAGGACCATCGGGGACCACAAAAAGATACATATAGAATATTCTTCAAAGTTACAATATTTCAACACCCCTTAAGGATTAATTGGGATAGGATTGAAGGATTTACAAAAGTGACACTATTAGGTGAAGAAAGGAGGCATTAGAGCCTATCCCCCCTTAAGGACACATTCCTAAACTCCTAACATAGACTGAAGTTTAGAAAACTTCACTTCTGTAAGAGACTTGGTGAAGATGTTTGCAACTTGATCATCTATAGGGCAAGAGATAACTTCAATAACACTATCATGAACAAGATTTCTGATGAAGTGCATATGTAGCTCAATGTGTTTGCTATGCTGATGTTGAACTGGATCTTTGGCAGGCTTGATGGCACTTTGATTGTCGCGCCAAAGTGGAGTAGGCTGCTGCTGCTTGAATCCAAACACTGAAAGGATTGGTCAAAGCCATAAATATTCCTAACTGGCATTAACTACGGCTCGATATTCTATTTTTGCTGAAGAAAGAGCAAGAGCTTGTTGTTTCTTACAAGCCCAAGTGATAGGTCCAGATCCCAGACTAAAAACATAACCTGCAGTAGACTTTCGATCATCAGGATCACCTGCCCAATCTGAATCAGTGAAACCAACCAACAAAGGCTTCTCCCCTGTACTATAATGAATCCCAAGCTGAATTGTACCTCAAATATATCAAAGTATTCTTTTTGCTGCTTTCCAGTGACTTTTATGAGGAGTTTTCATATAACGGGCAACACGACCAATGAAAAAGGAAAGTTTAGGATGGGAATGAGTCAAGTATAAAATAATACCAACAAGCTGATGATACAAGGTGGCTTTTACTTCAGAGGAAGTACAAGTGGCAAAAATTTTGACTCCATACTAGAAGGGAGAAGGAGCTGGTTTACAATCTTCCATGTGGAAGCGATGAAGAAGGTCACAAGCATACTTAGACTGGGAAAGAAAGATTCCTTCTTTGGTTTGCAAGACTTGGAGACCAAGAAAATAATGCAAATTTCCTAAGTCTGACATTTCAAAATTTTGCTTAAGACTGGATTTCACATGGGTTATAAGTTTAGGGTCACTACCAGTAAGGATATGATCATCAACATAAATAACAAGTATGATGAGATGGTTTCCTACTTTCTTGGTATAGACATTGGGCTCAGAATGGCGTTTAGAGAAACCAGTGTCAAGGAGAAAGCTATCCATTTTGGCATACCAAGCTCTAGGAGCTTGCTTAAGGCCATATAAGGATTTCTTAAGGAGACAAACAAGGCTAGAGTTATTTTGAACATATCTAGGAGGTTGGTCCATGTAAATTTCCTCATGTAAATCACCATGTAATAAAGAAGACTTGACATCCATTTGATGGACTTCCCAGTTATGTAAGGCGGCAAGCGAAAGAACAAGGCAGATGGAGTTCATTTTTGCTACAGGGGAAAAGGTTTCATTGTAGTCAATCCCTTTAACTTGAGAAAAACCTTTGGCAACTAACCTTGCCTTAAGTCTTTCAACACTTCCATCTGATGCATACTTAGTTATGTAGACCCATTTACATCTGACAATTTTTCTTCCTTTTGGAAGAGGAACACGATCCCAAGTATCATTCACCATTAAGGAACGATATTCTTCATCCATAACTGCATCCCAATCTGGATTTCCTGGAGCTTGTACAAAAGTTTTCGGATCATGATTCTTGGAAACTTGAGCCAAAAGGGAAGAGGCTCATTGAAACTGAGAATGTGTTTGACGTTGATCTCTAGGATCACCGGCAAGATCACCAGTTGCTTCACATGTTGAACAGACCCATCGAGGAGGCATTGGTGCTGGTGCAATTGAAGGAACATGAGCAGGTGAAGGTGGATTTTCATCCTCATTTTCATCATCAAAAACTGGAGTTGGAAACTTGTCAAGGAAGTTAGAAGAAGAAGAATAAGAAGGCATAATTGTCAAATCAGGATCACAGGCCAAAGATGGCACAGCCACCAAGTTAGCCTCGCAGGCTAAGAAATTTTCATCAAATTTCACATCTCTTCTAATGATTATATCATGTGAATGGGGCTAAAGAAGTCAATAACCTTTTACTTCTTCTGAATATCCAACAAATATGCACTTTTCACTTTTAGGCTGCAATGCTTTCCGTGTTTCATCTAGATTGTGAGCCCATGCTTCACAACCAAACACACGAAAGTGACTTACATCTGGTTTAATTTTACTCCATGCTTTTTTTGGTGTTATACCTGGTGTTAAGTCAGTAAATTTTTTCTTCAATTTTGGTTTGACTTCTCCAATTTTGGTTTGATTTTCATCTTATTTGAAGTAGTTTTTTGTTTTAAGTCTCATTATTAGTTTCATTTAGGGACTTTTTTGGTTGATTAGATGATTTTTTGAACTTGGTGTTTATAGTTTTGTTTTAATTTTTGATCCTTTGCATTTTAATGGGGTTAAAGAAAAAGTAATTTTATCAAAGAATTGATTCACAAATGTTTATTTTGAAACATACCAAGGCATGATCATCCTTCAAGCAACTTTTAAGTTTCCTACAAAATGTCAAAAAGCTGAAAAAGAGCGAAAAAATAGCACTAACGATATTCTTGTAGCGCTGGAGCAAAAAATTACAAAGGGCGCACTACAAGAATATCACGGCCCTCTTATTTTACGATTTTCAAGCAAATTTTTGTTATGATTGCAAATGCTGAATGACTAATCGCATATGGTGAGTTGTTTGATATGTGTAAGTTGCGGTTTTAACACGATTCCAAGTGGTTTTAAGTCATGAATCAGCGCATAGCCATCATTGCTCCTAATGCGGTGTGTTTCGATAGTTAGCATCAAATATTGGTCTTATCTGTCATGATTTGCCCTTCCACATGCACTAACAGAAAAAAAAAGGTTCGTGGGTTAAACTTAACAACTAGAAAGATGGATTGTGTCGCTGCATAGCAAAAGCAGGGTTATCAAGGCTAGCGTAAATTAGGGCTTTCCAATTACGCTACTTGCAGTCAAAGTGATCGTAGAAGGACATCTGTACACTCAAGGTGAAGCTTTTGACACCTTAGGAGGTGAGTTTAAACCTTTGCAGTCGATCAGTTGGCAGGTATTTTACAATAAACCCCTATAATTGAAAATTTGGGGATTTTCTCGGTGGGGTCGTTCTGGAGAAATTGATTGATGGAAAAGTTAAAATATGCTCCTAAATGAAGTCTTAACCCAAGAAATAGCTACTTGATCTATTCTGAAGATTTTTCTTGAACAGATCACTAAAAATATCCCTAGGTTTAAACCATTCAGTTTTTGGAACTTCGAGACAGTCTGGGTGAAAGTTGTTCATGTTTTGGCCCTCAAATACACACCAAAAACTCTGATATTGATACACTTTGGGTTTAATGAGCTGACTGATTAAGATTGCTGGAAGACCTAATGTCAATTTTGACACATAGGCTATAGGTAGCAGCATTGGAATGTATTGCAAACTATTTTGCATTGTTTTTCCTCACACAGGTGGTCTTTAAATAAACATGAGAAGCCAGTGATTGTTGTCATATTTGCAAAGTAAATAGGTTTGAAGAATGAGGTTGGCATTGATACACAGAGTTCGATGAGAGTCTCTTGTCTAAATGAATGATATATATGATACCTAAAAGGTGCTAGAAACCTGGGCTGCTTGGTGCAGAGTTTAATTGTGTAGAAACAGATGAAGGCAACAAGGATTTGAATAGTACAGGAAAGCTTAGTATCAGTTTGATGAGCTGAAGGAGATAAATTTGAAAATGAATAGTCTGCAATCAATCGCGAAGTGACAATAGAGTTCATTCATAAAATACCTTTATTGTGTAGAGATGTTCATGAATCATGCTGACAGGTGGTAAATACTGATATACAGTTTACTCTACAGATTGAAGATGTTTTTCTGTTTGAAAACAGTCTAAATGGAAATTAGGTCTCAAATCTTTTGCAGTTAACATATACAGAGACCTAGTTTTTATTGTTAAGAAAAAGGAACATTGAAGCCCTCGGTGATGTAAATTTGTCCTCTTGTTGGGAAGTTTTACTTTACCTTTTAAAAATAAATAGGTCTATCCAGAAATGTGTAGGAAATTGTGAAGAAGTTGAAGAAGCAGGAAACCAGTTTATAAAGCATCTTCTGAACCCTAAAGCCAGACAGCTTCTAGTTTCTGAAGGAAAAAGGATGGGAAAGAGTGGAAAAAGTGGTAAAGTCAATAGGGCTGAGCCCACTGATTTAACCTGGATTGAGAAGCTCCCTGACTGTGCTGAGTTGTTTCAACAGGCAGGTTGGCTGACTTTCTTTAGGAAGATAGATGACTACAATACACAAGTGTCATGTAAATTTGCTCAAAGTCTTAAAGATGATATGGTCATTTTTTATACTCTCAAATTCAAGTTGACTGTAGAACTAAATACAGAGGCCACTGGGATTAGTAATGAGGGTGAGCCTTGGTTCAAGAAATTACCTTTTGACTTTGAACCACAGAGATACATGTTACCTGATGTGACTCCTAATTGGAATAAAGGTATCCCTATTCAGAACTTCAGAAAGGAGTGGGTTGAGCCAATTAGGATACTGCAGAGGTATGTGACTTGTGAGGGTAGGTATGCATATGTATTTAAATATCACTTTATATTCCTTCAGCACATGGTGGGAGTCTCAAAGATGAATCTGCCATTCTTCGTTTTGAAGAGCCTGCAGAAAATGTCCAGTAGGATAAAACAGCATGAAGATCACACATCCCAGTCAATTTTTCATCATGGACTGATCAAGCTAATTATCAGTACTGTGTTGCAGCATGAGGGTAAGACTTGGGACTTTTTTCTTTTTGGTCAGGTTTTCATCCCAAGCAGGAAGAGCAGCAGCCTAAGAGGCAAACAGATAAAGGAAAGGTCATGATGAAGAAATTAGGTCATACAACTAAACCTGCAGACAAAGAAGATGATAAGGTTGAGAAGGTAGCAAAGCAGGTGAAGTTTGACAGTAAATTCAAAATGTCTTCAGTCAGCACTACAGGCAAGTACTCATTGTTTTCAAAAGAAGAATTGCAGCCTAGTCTGCAATTGACACCAGCAGCAGATTCTGAAGAAACTAAAACTGTTGTTGAAGAAAAGGCTTCTATACCTGAAGATGAAGTTCAAACCAAACAAAGAAGTCCCCTCACCATTTTGTTTGAGGATGAGGGATACTTATTAGAAGATGAACAGTCAATTGCTGAAGCAGAGCCAAGTGCTGAAGCCTGTGGAGAATTACTCACCTCAAAGATCAAAGCAGCTAAACCTAATAAGAAGAAAAAGAGGACTGTAGCTTCATATAGAAGGCCTAAAACTAGGCCAACCAATAAACTAAGATGGAATATGAAGAGGTTACTTAATCCCAAATTAAATTCCCAGCAAGAAACTGTTATGATTGATACTTCCTCAAATGAAGAAGCAGAAATTGGTAAAAAGGACAACAAAAGCAAAGGGAAATCAACTGCTAGACCTTCTTCTTCTTCTCAGCCTGCAAAGGTGAAAGGATCATAGTTTACGTAAAAGAGTTTGAGCAGCCCAAGTTTGAATTGTCTACAATAGTTCTTGAGATAAAAAATAAACTTTTAAGATAGCAGCAAGAAGATAAAGATAAAACATGTCCTATTGAAAATCAAGAGTGGGAAGATGAAGATGAGCTTATACTCAGGGAAGCAGGCATTTTGAAAGACCCTGGTATTCCTGCTGATTTCACAGACTTCTTAATGAAAGATGCAAGCATACCTGAGATCCCTAGTTTAGATAAAGAAAGTTTGCAGGAAAATATTCAGCAATATAAGAAACAGATGAAGCACTTGCAGGATGTTAATGATGGTTTATTGAAGGTTAACAGAGGGCTTATAGGAGAACTAATGGATGTTAAAAATCATTTCCAAGAGCTATCAGAAGTATCCAAGGAGGTTCTCAAAAGGAAAAGAATTACTAACAAACACTGTACCAAGTTGGAAAACACAGTAAAGAGCTTACAATAGGAAAACAGGAAGCTCACCAAAAGGATGACTAAGCTGGAGCAGGAGAAAAAGAAGACTAAGAGAAAAGCTTAAAGCCTGGATGGTATAGCACTACTTGCTGAAGCAGCGAAGGAGCTTTGAATCAGTTATGCTTTTAGTTAATGTATCTGTTTGATAAACACTTTTTGTTAATGATTTGCTATTTTTAGCAATTTTGTAATTTTGTAAAAAATGTACTTTTTACTTTACCTACCTTAGTGAGTCGATGAAGACAGTTAGGATGAGAGACCTAACTGATTTTGTAGAAGATGACTATTTAGAGGAGTTAGAAAGAGACTTTTGGGGGTTCTGATTTTTGGGAGCTATAGGAGGTCTGCAGACTATTTGTATCTTCAGACTTGTTCAGAGCTAAGTATTGTGACTCTTATAAGCATTTGCTGATGAAATAATGACATATATGAATTTTTCCCCTGTAGTTTGTCTATGTTGGTTTCATTTCTGAACGTGTTTAGTTCCTTAAATGATAAATTCATTACTAGTTAATGTGTATTTGTTGGTAGTGCTTGTCCTTTCTGTATGAACCTCAGCATGGTTTCTCTGTTGGATCTTATGTGATATGTTATGCATCTTTATCAGTTTATGTTTATGATTTAGTTTTTATTTTGCTTCTAAGTGTATTCCCTGCTTGTTCTCAAAGCTTACAACCAAAAAACACATTAAACAAACCCTAAACCCTAGTTTTATTTAAGTTTTACCTTGAGTGTGTGTTGGCTTGTTTCTCTGGCCTTAGAAACAATTTCTGGCACAAACATCTTTGGCACCGTTGCCGGGGATGAAGCTAAAGCATATCTTCCCTGGGATACTTATCAGTTTTCCTGGTTTAAGAGGTGGACTTGAACCAGCACTTTAAAGGCTATTTTTTCACCAAGTTGTCACAGTGGCTTCTAGAGGAATTGGAACCAGGAGCAGACCTACTTCTCCATTGCTGAGTGGTGTGACAGACCCAGAACAGATTTTAAAAACAGCAAGAAAACTCAGAAGGTCTCAATCTTTACCAGCCTCTTGTGACCCTGACTAGTTGGGTGATTCATCACATCCAGCTGAAACCTCACCTTGGATAAAACCTACTATTCCTGAGAGTACCTTTCAGATCTTTACTAGTCCTCAGGACTTTTTGAAAGCCAAGACTGCTTCTCCTGGTAAAATACCTCTCTTTCAGCTGAAAGTAGGAAAGAGCTCTCCTCAAACAAGTTCCAGTCAAGCTTCTTCATCTTCAAACCCCAGTCCAAAATGGCAGGCCAAAACCCACCCATGGATATGATGGACCGAATGGTAGCAGCCAGGTATGCACCATTAGTCTTACCTCAGCCTTTACATGCCTTGCCTGGACATGATTACCAAAAGTATATGCCTAGGTTCAATGGGTAGGGGGAAACCACTGTTGAAGAACATTGAGAGGCTTTCCTCAGCGATGCTGACAATCAAAACATTGAGATAAAAGATGTATGGATGAGGGTATTTGTTTAGAGCCTTGATGGAGATGTAAGAAAGTGGTTCAGAGAGTTTCCTGCCAACTCAATTACAATAATTGAAGAGCTCCGTGACCTTTTCCTGAGGCAATGGGGAGACACAAAGGACCACACCTATTATATAACTGAATTTGGAGCCCTTAGAAGAAAGAAAGATGAGACTGTTGCTGATTTTTCCAAAAGGTTTAACAAGATGTATAGTAATATTCCAGCAGAAATTAAACCTACTAAAACATCAGCTAAGCTTACTTATGCAAATGCCTTTGACCATGAATTTTCTTTATTACTGAGAGAAAGGAGATCTACCACTTTGCTGAACATGCAAGATGCAGCATTGGAGGTAGAATCAAATTTGCTGGCTTCAAACAGACTCAAGAAAGAAACACCTCAGTAGCAGTATGAAAGAAAGGGAAAGAAGGAAGTTGTTTCAACAAGTGCTGCCCCTCAGTCTGCTGAAGCCAAGATAGATGAAATGGCTAAGCTTGTGAAGATTCTTACTGCCAAGCTGAACAAATTAGAGCTTGAAAAGAATTCTGCCAAACCTGCTCCAGAAGCTTAGAGGAATCCAAATAACCAGAATCCGTTTAGGAGGCAGTTTGCTCCTAGATCTATACCAAGAGAGCGCAGAAATAATGACATTCAACGAGAAAGGAGGGAGAATGAAGATCAAAGAGTGCCCCCACCTCTTCAAAATAATGTAGCTGATGAAGAAGAGGTTTATGAACAACTGCTCTTTGAAGAGACTGAAACTGATCAGGATATGAACCACTTTGGAGATGGATTGTCTGCAGGTTTTGTTACTGAAGAAGATTTTCTGAATTCTGAATATTATGATGCTGACATGTATGAAGTTGAAGCTGATTTAGATTTTGAGAAAACTGTTGTAAATGCTGCTGCTCAACAGAATGGACCTAAGAAGATTATAAATCTTAGATCAGGCCCGAAACAGGTGGTGCAAGCCCAGAAAAAGAAAGTTAATGTCACTGCTGCAAATGTTCCTGCTGCAAATGTCCCTGCTGCAAATGTTCCAGCTGTAGCTGTTCCTGATAAACAAGTATCTGATCCTGTCATGGAAAAGAGGCAATCTGCAGAAAAATAAAAAAAGAATGCTGAAATTGAAGAGGTAAACAAAGCTGTCCAGAATTTCAATTTGGAAACTGAATTAGGAAAACTAAAAATTCCTGTACCATTGACTGAGTTAATAAAGAATCCCTCATATAAACAAACAGTTTTGAAAGTGATGAATTCTGCTAGTAGTCATCCTGTTTCTGATATTGTAAATTTGCAAGAAGAAAGCCCAAAGATATTCATTGGATCTGCCCTAGCTGAGAAAACAGAAAATGAGGCTGGTGCTTCACCCCCTTTCTATATCACCTTGACTGTCCATGATCAAATGATCCACAATTGTCTATTAGATTCGGGAGCATCCCATAACTTAATGCCCAAAGCTGTGATGGAAGCCCTTGGTCTCAGTATCACCAAAACTTACCATGATCTATATGCTTTTGACTCCCGAGCTGTGAAGTGCCTAGGAGTAATTAAAGACATGGTTGTCAGCCTTGCTTAGTTGCCCATGAAAAGTGTTATAATGGATGTTGTTGTAGCTGATATCACACCCAAGTTTGGTTTGCTTCTTTCAAGGTCCTGGGCAAAGAAGGTTGGAGGAACCTTACAGATGGACCTTTCGTATGCCACCATTCCTATTTTCGGTGGGGAAAATAGAAGACTATACAGAGAGCTCCAATTTGCTTACATAGTCACAGATAATAAAAACCCCACTAATCACCCATTGTACTCTGTTGATAAATACCTTGGTACCTGTATGTTAAATTTCAGTGATGAGGACAATTCTGGTGGTCTGTTACAAGTGGAAAAAGATCAGCCTATAAAAAACAGTAGAGAAAAAGAAGATGCATTGTGGCAGCTGTATTTTGATGGATCCTCTTGCAAAGAGGGTGCTGGAGCTGGAGTTTTGCTCATTTCTCCTGGAGGTGAGACAGTGAAACTCATGTATAAGTTGGAATTTGTTACTACTAACAATACTACTGAGTATGAAGCTCTGCTACTGGGATTGAAGGATGCAAAAGACTTAGGAATTTAGCAAATTGCTGCATTTGGCGACTCCGAGTTAGTTGTTCAACAAGTGAAGAACAAATATCAAGTAAAGCAGGGTTTGCTGAAGATCTATAGGAATGAGGTATGGGATATGCTGGAAAATTACTTCATAGCATTTAATATCACTCATATTACAAGAAATCACAATGAAACTGTAGACTCATTAGCTCTAGCAGCCACTTACTTCAGAATTCCTAAGACTACTCAGCTAAGGTATCCAATAGAGGTTAGGTACAAACCATGTGTACCTGATAATGTGAAGCACTGGAGGGTATTTGAAGATGACATTGAAATTAAGAGATTCCTTGAGCTTACAGATGAGTTTTCAAATGCCCAAATTGATTAGGATGGAGAGGAAGAACAAGAATAGGATAATAAGTCTGCTGAAGATGAGTCTGCTGAAAATGTATTTGCTGAAAATGAGTTTCCTGAAGGTGAGATTGCAGGTCATAAGATCATTGAGTTGAAGAGTAACTTTATCCCTAAAGGTTTATTGCCTTTAGAAAGAATTTTTACCAAAGATGATACACCTTCTAAACCAGTAGTCCAATCTTCAGAAGACAATGTAGAGGACTACAATATTGGTACTACAGAAAATCCGAAAATGGTAAAAATTTCTAAATCTCTGATAGCTGAACAAAAAAGCATGTATATCAAGCTCTTGAAAGAACATGTGGATGTGTTTTCCTGGTCTTATGAAGAGTTAAGAACCTATGATACAGCAATCATTTAGCATAAGGTCCCATTGAATCCTAATGTTAAGCCTTTTCGACAGAAACTGAGAAGGATCAATCCAGCTTTGTTTCCTGTGACTGAAAAGAAAGTAAAGAAGCTGTTGGATGCTAAGATAATAGTACCTCTCAGGTACTCTTCCTAGGTTGCAAATCTTGTACCTATCAGGAAAAAGAATGGGGAGATAAGACTGTGTGTTGATTTCAGGAATCTTAACATATCTTCATTAAAAGACAACTATCCTCTTCCGAAGATTGAACAGGTATTATAGCAGGTAGTCGGAGCACAGAGGATTTCCATGGTGGATGGATTTTCAGGGTACAATCAGATTGCCGTGCACCCTGATGACAAGGAAAAGACAGCCTTTACAACTCCCTAGGGGACATTCATGTATGACAAGATGCCCTTTGGTCTGATGAATGCTGGAGCAACCTTTCAGAGAGCAATGGACATTGCATTTGTGGGAGAAAAAGATAAGTTTGTTGTCATTTATTTAGATGACATCACTGTGTTCTCACACTCTGATGATAAGCACTTAAAACATTTGAAGCAGACCTTCCAAAAATGCATAAAATTTGGCCTATCTCTAAATCCCAAGAAATCTCATTTTGTTGTGCAAGAGGGCAGACTGTTGGGTCACTTGGTGTCTCCTGATGGCATCGGAATAGATCTTGATAGAGTCAAATCAATACTGAAGATTGGTTTGCCCAGGAGTAAAAAAGATGTGCAATCATTCATTGGCAAGATCAATTTTCTGCGGTGGTTTATTCCTAATTTTGCTGAAACTATTAAACAAATCATAGCCATGTTAAAGAAGGACCAGGAAGTCAAGTGGACTGTTGAGGCAAAGGCTGCATTTGAGAAAATCAAGGTAGCTCTTACTGAAGCACCAGTCTTGGTAAGTCCTGATTTTACCAAAGAATTCCTTACTTTTTCATTCGCTTCAGAGGATACAATTGCAGCTGTCTTACTTCAGAAAAATAAAGAACGACTGGAACAACCCATTGCCTTTTTCAGCAAAACCCTAAGGGATTCTGAGCTGAAGTATAGTATATTGGAAAAACAGGCCTATGCTCTGGTGAAGGCTTTCCAATTTTTCAGAATTTATGTCCTGCATTCAAAGGTTGTTTCATTTGTTTCAAATGCTGCAGTGAAGGATGTTTTGACACAGCCCGACAGTGAAGGAAAAAGAGGAAAGTGGATTGCAAAGATTATGGAGTATGATGTGGAAATCAGGCCTACTAAGCTTGTTAAGGGACAAGGTTTGTCCAGGTTGCTAGCAGACTCTAATTGTCAGGCTCTAGGACTGCATGTCATGGCTGAAGAAATTTCTCAAGAAGAAGATCAAATAGCACTTGAAAAAGAAAAGATCATGGACTTTTATTCATCATCAGCCTGGTATGCAGACATTGTTCATTTTCTATTATTTCTTCAATGTCCCGAACATCTAGATAGGAAGGCTGCAAGATCATTAAAACTCAAGGCTACTAAATATTGTTTGTTGGAAGATCAATTGTTCTGGAAGGATCCAGGAGGTATCTTACTCAGGTGTTTAGATCAATCTGAAATAGGAGAGGTGATTTCAGAATCTCATGAAGGTGCCTGTGGAGGGCACAAGTACTGGAAAGCCACATCATACAAAATTTTACGAGCCGGATACTATTGGCCATCCTTGTTCTCAGATGTTTACCAGCAGGTAAGGGCCTATGTTCCATGTCAGAAATTTGCTGGAAAACAGAAATTGTTATCTCTGCCTTTAAAGCCTATTGCAGTCAATGCCCCTTTTCAGCAATGGGGTCTGAATTTTATTGGAGAAATAAATCCAACATCTTCAGGACAGCATCATTGGATTTTGACTGCCACAGATTTATTCACAAAATGGGTGGAAACCATTCCTACAAGGAATGCTACAGATAAGGTGATTATGGAGTTCATTGAAGACAATATATTGAGTAGGTTTGGCTGTCCACAGAGATTAATAACAGACAATTCCAAGGAATTCAAATCCAAGGCAATGGTAGCCTTCTGTGAGAAAAATGGCATCATTCTGAAGCACTCAACTCCCTATTATCCTCAGGGAAATGGCCAAGCTGAATCATCTAACAAGAATATCATTCAAAGCATCAAGAAACTGCTGAAGCATAATAAAAGGTCTTGGGATTCAATGCTGAAATATGCTTTGTGGGAAAATAGGATCACTGTGAAGCAGGCCATTGGCACTTCTCCTTTTCAGCTGGTTTATGGAATAGAAGCGGTGTTTCCTGTTCAGCTGGGAATTCCAGTGATGAAATTCCTCCAGAATTCTCAAGAGGAACCAAATGATATGCAAAGGAGGATCTTTGAAATGATAGAGTTACAACAACATAGAGAGAAGGTGGATGAAAAATCACAGCTGTACAGAGCCAAGGTTAAAAACATGTTTGACAAAAACATTAAAGAAAATACTTTCACAGAAGGTGAGATGGTTCTAAGATGGGATGCAAGGAAGGAGCAAAAGGGTAAACATGGTAAGTTTGACAATCTTTGGTTTGGCCCTTTTCTGATATCAAAAGTTTTAGAAAACAATACTTTTATCTTGCAGTTCCTAGAAGGTGAGGAGTTGTCCAGCCCTGTGAATGGACGATTCCTTAAACATTTTTACAGTTTATAAGGGCATTTTTCACTTTTCATTGTACATACCGGTGTGAGTGAGGTTGAATAAAGACTCCATAGCCCAATGGAACTTTGCAGATAGGTAAATAGAAGACAGAAGGCACTGGTCTACAGGTTCTTGAAGCCTCATAGGGAGGACTTCATCCCGCAGCTGGAGCTAGATGTTAAGTCAGTAAATTTTTTCTTCAATTTTGGTTTGACTTCTCCAATTTTGGTTTGATTTTCATCTTATTTGAAGTATTTTTTTGTTTTAAGTCTCATTATTAGTTTCCTTTAGGGACTTTTTTGGTTGATTAGATGATTTTTTGAACTTGGTGTTTATAGTTTTGTTTTAATTTTTTATCCTTTGCATTTTAATGGGGTTAAAGAAAAACCCATTTTATCAATGAATTGATTCACAAATGTTTATTTTGAAACATACCAAGGCATGATCATCCTTCAAGCAACTTTTAAGTTTCCTACAAAATGTCAAAAAGCAGAAAAAGAGCGAAAAAATAGCACTAACGATATTCTTGTAGCGCTGGAGCAAAAAATTACAAAGGGCGCGCTACAAGAATATCACGGCCCTCTTATTTTCCGATTTTCAAGCAAATTTTTGTTATGATTGCAAATGCTGAATGACTAATCGCATATGGTGAGTTGTTTGATACGTGTAAGCTGCAGTTTTAACACGATTCCAGGTGGTTTTAAGTCGTAAATCAGAGCATAGCCATCATTGCTCCTAATGCGGTATGTTTCGACAGTTAGCAGCAAATATCGGTCTTATCTGTCATGATTTGCCTTTCTACATGCACTAACAGAAAAAAAAAGGTTCGTGGGTTAAACTTAACAGCTAGAAAGATGGATTGTGTCGCTGCATAGCAGAAGTAGGGTTATGAAGGCTGGCGTAAATTAGGGCTTTCCAATTCCGCTACTTGCAATCAAAGTCATCATAGAAGGACATCTGTACACTCAAGGTGAAGCTTTTGAAATCTCAGGAGGTGAGTTTAAACCTTTGCAGTCGATCAGTTGGCAGGTATTTTACAATAAACCCCTGTAATTGAAAATTTGGGGATTTTCTCGGTGGGGTCGTTCTAGAGAAATTGATTGATGGAAAAGTTAAAATATGCTCCTAAATGAAGTTTTAACCCAAGAAATAGCTACTTGAGCTATTATGAAGAGTTTTCTTGAATAGAGCACTAAAAATATCCCTAGGTTTAAACCATTCAGTTTTTGGAACTTCGAGACAGTCTAGGTGAAAGTTGTTCATGTTTTGGCCCTAAAATACACACCAAAAACTCTGATATTGATACACTTTGGGTTTAATGAGCTGACTGATTAAGATTGCTGGAAGACCTAATGTCAATTTTGACACATAGGCTACAGGTAGCAGCATTGGAATGTATTGCAAACTGTTTTGCTTTGTTTTTCCTCACACAGGTGGTCTTTAAATAAACATGAGAAGCCAATGATTGTTGTCATATTTACAAAGTAAATAGGTTTGAAGAATGAGGTTGGCATTGATACACAGAGTTCGATGAGAGTCTCTTGTCTAAATGAATGATATATATGATACCTAAAAGGTGCTGGAAACCTGGGCTGCATGGTGCAGAGTTTAATTGTGTAGAAACAGATGAAGGCAACAAGGATTTGAATAGTACAGGAAAGCCTAGTATCAGTTTGATGAGCTGAAGGAGATAAATTTGAAAATGAATAGTTTGCAATCAATCTCAAAGTGACAACAGAGTTCATCCATAAAATACCTTTATTGTGCAGAGATGTTCATGAATCATGCTGACAGGTGGTAAATACTGATATACAGTTTACTCTATAGATTGAAGATGGTTTTCTATTTGAAAACAGTCTGAATGGAAATTAGGTCTCAAATCTTTTGCAGTTAACATATACACAGACCTAGTTTTTATTGTTAAGAAAAAGGAACATTGAAGCCCTCGGTGATGTAAAATTTTCCTCTTGTTGGGAAGTTTTACTTTACCTTTTAAAAATAAACAGGTCTGTCCAGAAATGTGCAGGAAATTGTGAAGAAGTTGAAGAAGCAGGAAACCAGTTTATAAAGCATCTTCTGAACCCTAAAGCTAGACAGGTTTTAGTTTCTGAAAGAAAAAGGATGGACAAGAGTGGCAAAAGTGGTAAAGTCAATAGGGTTGAGCCCACTGATTTAACCTGGATTGAGAAGCTCCCTGACTATGCTGAGTTGTTTCAGTAGGCAAGTTGGCTGAATTTCTTCAGGAAGATAGATGACTACAATACACAAGTGTCCTATAAATTTGCTCAAAGTCTTAAAGATGATATGGTCATTTTTGATACTCTCAAATTCAAGTTGACTGTAGAACTAATTGCAGAGGCCACTGGGATTAGTAATGAGGGTGATCCTTGGTTCAAGAAATTACCTTTTGAATTTGAACCACAGAGATACCTGTTACCTGATGTGACTCCTGATTGGAATAAAGGCATCCCTATTCAGAATTTCAGAAAGGAGTGGGTTGAGCCAATTAGGATATTGCAGAGCTATGTGACTTGTGAGGGCAGGTATGCATATGTATTTAAATATCAGTTTAGATTCCTTCAGCACATGGTGGAAGTCTCAAAGATGAACGTGCCAGTATTCTTTTTGAAGAGCCTGTAGAAAATGTCCAGCAGGATAAAACATCATGAAGATCACACATCCTAGTCAATTTTTCATCATGGACTGATTAAGCTAATTATCAGTACTGTGTTGCAGCATGAGGGTAAGACTTGGGAATTTTTTCTTTTTTGGGCAGGTTTTCATCCCAAGCAGGAAGAGCAGCAACCTAAGAGGCAAACAGATAAATGAAAGGTCATGATGAAGAAATTAGGTCATACAGCTAAACCTGCAGACAAAGAAGATGATAAGGTTGAGAAGGTAGCAGAGCAGGTGAAGTTTGATAGTAAATTCAAAATTTCTTCAGTCAGCACTACAGGCAGGTACTCATTGTTTTCAAAAGAAGAATTGCAGCCTAGTCTGCAATTGACACCAGCAGGAGATTCTGAAGAAACTAAAACTGTTGTTGAAGAAAAGGCTGCTATAGCTGAAGATGAAGTTCAAACCAAACAAAGAAGTCCCCTCACCATTTTGTCTGAGGATGAGGGATACTTATTAGAAGATGAACAGTCAATTGCTGAAGCAGAGCCAAGTGCTGAAGCCTGTGGAGAATTCCTCACCTCAAAGATCAAAGCAGCTAAACCTAATAAGAATAAAAAGAGGACTGTAGCTTCATATAGAAGGCCTAAAACTAGGCCAACCAATAAACTAAGATGGAATATGAAGAGGTTACTTAATCCCAAATTAAATTCCAAGCAAGAAACTATTTTGATTGATACTTCTTCAAATGAAGAAGCAGAAATTGGTAAAAAGGACAGCAAAAGCAAAGGGAAATCAGCTACTAGACCTTCTTCTTCTTCTCATCCTGCAAAGGTGAAAGGATCACAATTTGTAAAACAGTTTGAGCATCCCAAGTCTGAATTGTCTGCAATAGTTCTTGAGATAAAAAATAAACTTTAAGACAGCAGCAAGAAGATAAAGATAAAACATGTCCTGTTGAAAATCAAGAGTGGGAAGATGAAGATGAGCTTATACTCAGGGAAGCAGGCATTTTGAAAGACCCTGGTATTCCTGCTGATTTCATAGACTTCTTAATGAAAGATGCAAGCATACCCGAGATCCCTAGTTTTGATAAAGAAAGTTTGCAGGAAAATATTCAGCAATATAAGAAACAGATGAAGCACTTGCAGGATGTTAATGATGGTTTATTGAAGGTTAACAGAGGGCTTATAGGAGAACTACTGGATGTTAAAAATCATTTCCAAGAGCTATCAGAAGTATCCAAGGAGGTTCGCAAAAGGAAAAGAATTACTGACAAACACTGTACCAAGTTGGAAAACACAGTAAAGAGCTTACAGCAGGAAAACAGGAAGCTCACCAAAAGGATGACTAAACTAGAGCAGGAGAAAAAGAAGACTAAGAGAAAAGCTCAAAACCTAGATGGTATAGCACTGCTTGCTGAATCAGCGAAGGAGCTTTGAATCAGTTATGCTTTTAGTTAATGTATCTGTTTGATAAACACTTTTTGTTAATGATTTGCTATTTTTAGCAATTTTGTAATTTTGTAAAAAATGTACTTTTTACTTTACCTACCTTAGTGAGTCGATGGAGACAGTTAGGATGAGAGACCTAACTGATTTTGTAGAAGATGACTATTTAGAGGAGTTAGAAAGAGACTTTTGGGGGTTCTGATTTTTGGGAGCTACAGGAGGTCTGCAGACTATTTGTATCTTCAGACTTGTTCAGAGCTAAGTATTGTGACTCTTATAAGCATTTGCTGATGAAATAATGAAATATATGACTTTTTCCCCTCTAGTTTGTCTGTGTTGGTTTCATTTCCGAACTTGTTTAGTTCCTTAAATGATAAATTCATTACTAGTTAATGTGTATTTGCTGGTAGTGCTTGTCCTTTCTATATGAACCTCAGCATGGTTTCTCTGTTGGATCTTATGTGATATGTTATGCATCTTTATCAGTTTCTGTTTATGATTTAGTTTTTATTTTGCTTCTGAATGTATTCCCTGCTTGTTCTCAAAGCTTACAACCAAAAAACACATTAAACAAACCCTAAACCCTAGTTTTATTTAAGTTTTATCTTGAGTGTGTGTTGGCTTGTTTCTCTGGCCTTAGAAACAATTTCTGGCACAAACACCTTGTAAAAATTTAATGGGTGTGTGATTAAATATGTAATTTGCACAATTTATGGTCTCAGCCCAATATTGAAGACTTAGTCTCTTAGATTGAATCATACAATTAGCCATTTCTTTTAAAGTGCAGTTCTTCCATTCAGCTACACCATTTTGTTGTGGTGTATATGGAACAGTGTGCTGTTGTTGGATTCCTTGTTTAGTGCAGAAAGTAGTGAACTTGTTGTTAACATATTCTCCTCCATTGTCAGATCTTAACTTAATAATTTGATGACCATATTTTTTTTCAACAAGGGCCTTGTAGGCCAAGAACATGTTAAATACTTCGCTCTTAAGTTTTAGGAAGTAAACCCAAGTGCGTCTGGAGTGGTCATCAATGAAAGTTAAGAAATATTTGAAACCAGAAAAGGATGTAGATGGAAGAAGACCACACAAGTCACTATGCACAAGCTCCAAAGGAACTGAGGTGTGCCAACAGGCACTTTTGTCAAAACTATCTCGATGATGTTTTCTGAGTACACAAACGGAACAAACACAATCCTTGCAAGATACCATCGGAAGACCAGTCACCATATTGTCTTTACATAGTTGTTGCAATGAATGATAATTTAAGTGACCAAATCACTCATGCCAAAGTTTTCTCAAGTTATCACTATGAGCAACAAAAACTGAAGGAAGAGGTGATGACCCAAAGTTGTTAAATTTGTAAAACCTAGTAATATCATCAACAGTTCCAATAGCAAGGACATTTTGAGGATTTTTAAAATCCTTAATTACAACTTGGTGAGGTGTAAACGTCATAGTTTTACCTTCACCTGAATGAGTAATTTGATAGACTTATAACAAATTGCAGGAAATTTTTGGAACACATACTACATCACTGAAATGACCATTTTCTACTGGAACTGTTCCAGATCCTACAACACTTAGAGATCTATCATCACCAACAAATATTTGTTTGGTGTTACATTCATGCATAGTAGAGAAGATGGATTGATCCTTAGCCATATTATAAGATTCTCCAGAATCAATTATCCATTCATTTGAAGTAGAAGAAGAAGATGTAGTATAAGAGCAACTAGAATCACAAAGCGCATGTCCATGAGAGTTAGATTTTGAAGACGAATCTAGGCTGATGTGGTGCTTCTTCATTACTACTTCCAAGGCTGCCATCTTCTTGAAGCACTTAGATTCATCATGATTATCTTTCCCACAAAAATTGCAACAATGCTCAGTATTCGTTCCTTTTGGCTTGGATCCTTTGTCATGTTTTAAAGAAGCAGCTAACTAAGATGGTTTGGGACCCTTGTTGTTTGGATTATTATTGCGAGAATTTTGTTTCTTGGGAGGCTTGGACTTTTATTTCTGTTGAGACAATAAGGCTTTCCCAGATGTATCTGCATTGTTAATTATTCCAAGATGAATGAGCTTATCTTGCTCTCTGATTAAGGAATCACAAAAGGATTCAAGACTAGGCTCTTGATAGCTAGCTGCAGTCAAGGATTCTTTCATGGAGTAGAATGTAGATACAAAAATAGAATATGCACGTCCAAGTTTGGAAAGAATATGATAAATACATTGTTTGTCTTGTTTCTTAATATTTCATTATACACATAAGAGTCTAAGAGTTTTAT
Organism: Pseudotsuga menziesii; assembly: GCA_001517045.1. Lineage (NCBI taxonomy): Eukaryota > Viridiplantae > Streptophyta > Pinopsida > Pinales > Pinaceae > Pseudotsuga > Pseudotsuga menziesii. The sequence continues at coordinate 30,336 of LPNX010841142.1, forward strand.
ACTTAGATAAATAGTCTTGAATGCATGAAAAATCATTTGGATTCAAGGAAAGCAACTCATTCTCAAGTTGATGACCCTGAATTTCATTGTGTTTACCAAACATAGATTCCAACTTTTCCCAAGCTTTATCAGGTTCATCAATTCCAGATATGTGGAATTGCAAATCAGTAGAGATTGACATCCCAATCAATCCACGAGCTTCATCACATCTATTTTCCAATTTAATTTTTTTATCATCATCAGTGGGTTCTGTTTCTTTCCCTGAGGTTATCCTGAAAAGTCCCCTACTTCGTAGAACATCCTCCATACGATATTTCCATGAGAAATAGTTAGAACTTGTAATTATGATATCACAAGGGATAGCCATACTGTAAAATAATGGCTGAAAAAACAGAAACTAACTTTCTAGTTGCAAAGATCTCGAAAAAAATATGCGGTTTAAAAAAAATGAACTGAAAACTAATTCTGGATGATGAAGTTATGCTTGATCAATGAAAATGTTGAAGATGTCCCCAATAGTGACGTGGCAGATATTAAATTGACCAACTAAAAAAAAGAACCCCCCTCTTCCCAAGATCAACCTTTGACAATCACTTTATAATAAAGTTGCTTAGAAGTGAATCATTTTTGTAGAATAAGTGAGGTTCACTTTTACAATAATGTTACTTTTAAATAGTGCGGAAATAAATTAAAAGACTTAAACGACTCACTTTTTATTTTATTTTATTTATGTGAGATGCACTTTTACAATAAAGTAACTTGAAAATAGAAATTGCATGCACTAAAAAGTAGCTTAATAAGACTTGAACTCGAGACCTATTAAAGAATAAAGCAACTTTGGACCAAGTGAGCTAAGTTTAAAAGGTATGTAAAAGAATGGAAAGAGTAAGGGGGCATTTTTTTATTTTTTATTTTTTACTCTTCTCTTTCGTTCTTTGTGCTTGCCTTTTTTTTTGTGAATCACAAAAAAAAATGAAAAACAAAAACAAATTTTTTTTCCACACAATGGGGTTAAATCTTGGTTAGCTTACCCGGAAAGTCTGCATTTTCAAGTTTCCTCGTTGTTTCTGATTTACCGTGATCGCATAAGGTGCACAACAAAGAGCATACGTAGCCAAGAAGAAAAGAAAAAAACTTTCCCTTACTATTTCTGATTCGCCGTGATCGCGCAAGGTGCACAGCAGCATACGTTGTCAAGGAAGGCAACAGTCTGAGACCAAAAAAAATAAAAAAATATAATAATAAAACTAATAAGATATGAGAGATTTAAAAAAAAAACAAATCCGTCACTGTAACATTATACCTTCATATTTTCTGAAATGGGTGTTTCTGGAACAAACGAAAACAATTTTCAGTGGAATGAAAACTATTTTCTGATGGAAACGATGCTTTGGACGCAATGGAATAGCTCCCATGGATCAAAAATACACAAAAAATCCAAAACCAGAAACCCTTTCAAAGTTTCAGAAACACCGGTTCCGGATCTTGATCAAAACCAAAAGTGTCTCTTCATAAAATATCTAATACCATGTTCGGGTACACAGGGTAATCCAAGTATACAGGGTACTCAAAATATGGATCATAGTTTATCAAATTCCCTAGATATAAGCAGGACCACCCTGGTCCCCCCGGTGTTCCTGTACTCTGGCTTCTTCAACCTCTTCAGCTTCAGTAGCCTCAACAACATCTATTTGCAAGGTGGGTACTCTCTAGGTAAGTCTCGCCAGCTTCCCCTTCAGAATCCTAATTAGCCCCTGGTCTTCACCTAAGACAGGACGCACATACATGCGTGGATGCCCTTCACAGCAAAATGGTCCAATATTTTCATTTTGACATGTTTATAGGATTAGAACTTTTATACATATGTATATATCTATATATTTAAAATTCATAAAAATTTTAAAAACTTGAAAATAAAAATTACCTAGCTCTCCCCATGCTCCTCCTGGAGGGAGGACAAGGTCTGGATCACCACGGAAATCCATCCCAGCATATGGAAACTTCTCCAGTGCTGGAAAATGCTGCTCCCACCAAAAGTAGAAGTCATCGTAATATATACTCTGCACTGAGCCACCTCCTCCTTGGTGAAGGAAGATATCTCCCCATCTACTCAGCCTAGGATGATGAGGAGAACGAACTGGTAGGGGTACTGCAGGGCTCAATCCCGACACTCTCTCTCAAAGAAGGAAACTAGTTGTGAGGACCCTGCAGCAAACAAGTAATCAAAATACACGATATAGCAGCAGAACTCAAAATCACTTTTATATTAATCGTAGGCCACTTCGAGGGGGAAACCTCCTTTGAGCAAGCTCAATAAAAAATAACTTCACCGTGACTTCCTTGGCCTCAACACACACTTATATACTAAAAATAGGCACCAATACTATGGGTCAAAACCATGGGCCAATATAAACTATGGATCAATAAATACTACAGGCAGCTTACAAAGCATATGCGTCCAACAACAATATACTAACACGGTAAAAACATGGGTTCCTAACATCCCCTCCCCCTTAGAAAAAGCGTTGTCCTCAAACCTTTAGATGTGGAAATTGTCATTGAATCTGAAGGAGTGGTTCCCACATAGCATCCTCTGGCTGCATTCTGTGCCATTGAATTAATTCCTCTGTGATAGAGCGAGAGTGAAGCTGACGAGTGCGCTTATTGAGGACAACCTCCGGTTCCAAAAATATGGATCCTTCATTATCCAGTTCTAGTAAAATAGTTTGGCCTTTGATGTTGGTTCCAAGAACTTTCTTCAGACAAGAGACATGAAGTACTGGATGAATGCGGGAAGAAGGTGGAAGTTCCAATTTATAAGCAACAGACCCAATCTTCTGAAGAATCCTATATGGCCCATAGAACTTTGGAGCGAGCTTATGACACCCTTTGAGTTTTAGTGAGGATTGCTTGTAAGGCCGGAGACGAAGAAAAACCATATCACTGGCTTCAAAAGTGCGCTCAGAACGGTGCTGATCATCTTGTTGCTTCATGCGATTTCTTGCCATGTGAAGGTTTTCGCGCAAAATGCGAAGAACCTCATCATGGTTTCGAAGGACCGTGTCAACTGCCTGAACTGGAGAACTGCTGGGGGTGTAAGGAAGAAGAAATGGCGGTGCCTGACCATAAACTGCTTCATATGGCATCATTTTAGAGGCAGTGTGGTAAGAGGTATTGTACCACCATTCAGTGAGAGGGAGCCACTTTGCCCACTGATGTTGTTGCTCAGAGCAGAAGCAAGGAAGATAAGTTTCCAAGCATTTATTGATAATTTCAGTCTGACCATCCATTTGGGGGTGATAACCTGAACTCATCTTCAGTTTGGTTCCAATGTGGTGGAAGAGTTCTGTCCAAAAATGACTGGTGAAAGTCGCATCACGATATAAGACAATGGAAGAAGGCATTCCATGAAGACGAAAGATCTGGTCCAGGAAAATTTGAGCAACTGAAGAGGCTGTATAGGGATGGCTGAGAGCACAAAAATGACTATATTTGGAGAGGCGATCAACCACAACCAAAATCATAGTCTTCCCTCTAGATTTAGGGAGCCCTTCAATGAAATCCATAGAAATATCTGTCCATATCCGGGTAGGTATGGGCAAGGGATCGAGCAATCCTGAAAGGGGTGTTGTTTCACCCTTATTGCACTAGCAGGTATCACATTCATCCACCATCTGTTGAATTGTCCTTTTCATGCCCTGCCAAAAAAAGTTGCACTGTGCCCATTCATACGTTTTGAGAAAACTAGAGTGCCCAGCTGACGGAGAAGCATGGAGTTCATAGAAGATAGCTTGTTGAAGAGCGATGTTCTGGGGAAGCACTAGATGACCCTTGTATCTCAGTGAAGCACCATCCCAAGAGTAATGTGGGACAATAGAAGGGTTGTTGTCCAAGCGTTGGATGATGCGAGATAATGAAGAGTCATGGACATAACCCTGTTGAACCAATTGCAACCAATTTGGAACAAGCATAGAAAGAGTGGAAAGAGAACCTTGGTCATCAAATGTGCGAGAAAGGGCATCCACCACAATATTGTCCTTACCCTTCTTATAAGTGATCTCATAGTCATACCCCATGATTTTTCTAACCCATTTCTGTTGTGCTAGGGAGGATACATGCTATTCTAGGAAATATTTCAGACTTTGGTGATCAGTCTTGATGCAGAAATGATTCCCTAAGAGGTAGGGTCTCCACTTTTGTACTGCATGCAAAATAGCCATAATTTCCTTCTCATATGTAGAGGCAGCTAAATTTTTACCGGGAAGGGATTTTCTGGTGAACACAATGGGGTATTCATCTTGAAGGAGAAAAACACTAAGTCCATTGCCACAAGCATCACTCTCAATAGTGAAGGGCTTGGAAAAATCGGGCATAGCTAGAACAGGTGTAGTACACATAGCTTGTTTTAGCTTGTCAAATGCACACTCAGTAACATGTGTCCATGTAAAAGCATCCTTTTTCAACAGAGTAGTTAATGGAGCTTCAATCTTCCCATAATCCTTGACAAACTTGTGGTAGTAGCCAGTCAACCCCAAAAAACCACGAAGGCTCTTGAGTGTCTTAGGAGGCGGCCAATTGTTCATGGCAGTGATTTTGGCAGGATCCACATGAACCCCTTGTGCTGAGATAATGTGCTCGAGATACTCAACTTCCTTTTGGCCAAAAAACACATTTAGAATTTTTGGCATGGATATGATGATCAGAGAAAAGTTGCATTACAAGATCCAAATGCTGAAGATGTTTCGCCCATGTTTTACTGTAGATGAGGATATCATCAAAAAATACCAGAATGAATTTCCGCAAATAGGGTCGGAATATTTTATTCATCAAGGCCTGGAATGTGGAAGGAGCGTTAGTGAGACCAAAGGGAATGACCAAAAACTCATAGTGGCCATCATGTGTGCAGAAAGCTGGTATAGGGATATCATCCTCATGAACCCAAATTTGATGATACCCAGAGCGAAGATCCAACTTGGAGAAAAATTGAGCACCATGAAGCTCATCAAGAAGCTCATCAACAATAGGAATTGGAAACTTATCCTTGATGGTGAGGTGATTAAGTGCTCGAAAGTCAATGCAGAGGCACCATGACCCATCTGTTTTGTGGACAAGAAGAACTGGTGAGGAAAAGGAACTTGTGCTTGGGCGAAGAATACCTTGCTTCAGTAAGTCCCTAACGAGGAGTTCAATCTCTATTTTTTGGTGAAATGGGTAGTGATAGGGCCTAATGTTGGGAGGAATGCTTCCAGGAAGGAGATGAATACGATGGTCCTCTGGGCGTGAAGGTGGAAGTCCCATTGGTTCAGCAAAAAAACCTGTATATCGGTCCAGAATTTGTTGGAGATCCAAAGGAGTAGTGGGGGCCACTGATGGTTGCATTTGAATGGAATGGAGCTGAGCGATGACACCATGGGAAATCTTCTTAAGGATTTTTTCCATACGATGTGAACTGATGATGCTGAGAGACCCTGGTTGTAATCCTTTCAATGTGTGTTTGTGTCCATCGGGGGAGAACTGCATCCAAAGTTCAGAAAAATCCCATAATGTGGGGCCAAGTGTGCGCAGCCATTGAGCACCCAAAACCACATCACATCCGCCTAAGGTCAAGGAAAACATGTCAGAGCAAAGGTTATAATCTCCCATAGACATACACACATTACGACACTTCCCTTTGCAAGGTAAGGTGCCCCCATTGGCAACCATGACTTTAAAGTTGGAGCAAGAATGGATAAAACAATCAGCTTGTTTGGCAATCCGAGGGTCAATGAAATTATGAGTGCTGCCAGAATCAATGAGTATTGTAAGAGGAAGCTTCTTGAAGTAAGCACCTACCCCCATTGTTTGGGGGGCAGTGACTCCAGCTAAAGCATGGAGGGCTATCTTGGGCTGGTCGTCCTGAGATGGAGGGTCAGTAGGCAGCTCCTAAGTGTCAACCAGAGCATCCATTCTATCGGAAGCTTCTTCACCAATTTCAGAGGTAGGTGGAGAATCCACATCCAAGAGATAGAGCTTTTGTTGAACACATCGATGTCCCCGAATGAATTTCTCATCACAATTATAACAAAGCCCTTTTTCTCTGCGTACCTGCATCTCTGTTTCAGAAAAATGCTTGATTGGAGGTGAGCGAGGAGCTAGCGGAATGGGAGGTCGTTGAGAACCCATATTTCGGAAGGGAACAAAAGAGGATTTGGAGCACTTTTGGGCTGCCATCTTTTCTTCTGCCAACTTAGCCAACCCCAGGGCTTCCATCATTGTGTTGGGACTGAACATTTTGACCTCAGAGTGAATTGCATCCTTTAGACCACTGATAAAAAAACTCTGGTAGAAGTCATCCGGTAATCTTTCAGTGTGATTAGCTAGTTTCTCAAATTCAGTTTGATACTCTTTCACAGTGCCAATTTGGTGAAGTTTAGTGAGAGCTCCTGTGAAGTCATCAAAAGCACTAGGACCAAATCGTTACAAAAGGAGCTGGCAAAAATTAGGCCATTTTAGCTCTTCATGAGCCTTGATGTACCAACGATACCATTGAAGAGCTTCTTGTTCCAAATGAAAGGAGGCAAGTGGAACTTGGTGGACATCAAAAGTATTATGAAGAATGAAATACTGTTCTGCACGATAGATCCATCCCGTCAGATTAGTACCATTGAAGCGAGGAAAATCTAGCTTCGGACCACGAAAATTGCTGGAAGAAGAGAACCCATTGTTTGATGAAGACTCGGACTGTCGTCTGGTGTTCATAGCTGAATGCTTAAGATGGAGACCGAGAAATTTTTCATCCAGTTCCTGGAGTTTGGCTTGGATGGCTTCAAGTGCTTCCTCCATGGTTTTGGCTCCTGTGCGGGTGACAACCATAACCAAGAGTTTTTTTTTTCTTTTTTTTTGGGAAGTGGATAGAAAATCAAAAACAGAAACTGTTTCAGTAGAGGAAAATCTGGATTTGGGAAAAAATAGGAAGGGTAATTTGGGTTTGAGTAAGTTTTGGACACTGTCGAAAGGACAGGGAAGAAAAAAATGGGGATTTTAGGAGCGGGGTGAAAGAATGAGAAAATTTGGTAGAGAGGGACAAAGAAGCAGAATGAGGAAAGGAATACGGTGGAAAAATTTGAAGGCGTTTGGGTGAAAATTGAAGGAGTTATCGCAAACCCTAAAAATAGACAAATATGGGATTTCAGGTTTTGGGAATTGGAATTTGGGATAGGGTCTTCAGGAATGAAATATGTAGAATGGAATAGCAGAGGTGTCAGTGAATTTTTAGCGAAAATAGAGTTGAAACCAAGGAGATATGGCCGAAAAACAGTTTTTTTTTTTCCAGGAAGGGATCTGCAACGGCACGAAAGTGATCAGAAACAGTGGAATCTGCAATGGCGCGGAAGTGATCGGCAACAAATGGATCTGCAATGGCGTGAAACTGACCGGCAACAGTTCTGGACAGAGGAAATTTGTGATTGTGCAACTAAAAATAGATATGGACCCCAGGTATGTGCGGCTTCCTATCGGTTCAAGGGATTCACTTGGCCACCAATGCTATCTGATGGCTTGCGTATTGGGGCAGTACCCCTCATTCCATGGCTCAGGTAAAACTGATAACCGCTTGGCCACAAACGACAGCTCTTGGTTTACCTCACGGGTGGGAACTAGTCAATCAGGTAGGGGTCGTTGCCCTTTTTGCTGGCAGGTCCTCTCAATGGGCCAGATCCTTTGGGGTTCCTGTGGTACTCCTCACAATGATTTTTAGGGATTATTCCCAAGTACTTCCCACAGTTAAGTGGATAGGGATTATTCCCAGATCCGAACCTGCAACAGAAGCGAAAAAAAAAAATTGGGCATAAATTTCACTCAACGGGCCCAAAAAAGCGCTCTGATACCAGATGTGAGGACCCTGCAGCAAACAAGTAATCAAAATACATGATATAGTAGCAGAACTCAAAATCACTTTTATATTAATCGCAGGCCACTTCGAGGGTGCAACCTCCTTTGAGCAAGCTCAATACAAAATAACTTCACCATGACTTCCTTGGCCTCAACACACACTTATATACTAAAAATAGGCTCCAATACTATGGGTCAAAACCATGGGCCAATATAAAATATGGATCAACAAATACTACAGGCGGCTTACAAATCATATGCGTCCAACAAAAATATACTAACATGGTAAAGACATGGGTTCCTAACACTAGTATTCTAGAATATCCAAAGTTCTTCCTCCTTCCTCTCTTGCAATCCGAGAGTTGTTTTCTCAAAATTGGGATAAATCCCAAGAACCAATCATATAGGGCCCCCTACATGCAATCCACTGCCAACCTCATCTGGTTTCGTGTAGTGAGATGAAGAGAAAATGATCATGCAACCATCACTATGGTACTTATCAATACCTATAGAGAAAGATCAAGTATGTGTACAATAGGGATGCAACTCCCTCTCTTTTGGGTACCTGGTGTGCAGTATATATCAATGTAGTTTTGGACACTCAGAGGGTCACCACCTCTGCCAGTGCCCTCCAAATTGACTGGAGCTCCTCATTGTGACAGACTGGCAATGAAATATATGTCCTTTGAAGTAATCTCCAAGGATTCACCTTAAAGTTTGAACATGCCTAAATCATGATCCCAGTATTTTATCATTAACTCTAGTAGGCGGACATTGGCCCGCATAGGCGATGTGCAAAATAATTTCAACAACCCACTTGCCGCAAAACATTCACAGTGGGGGCACTTTGGAGTGCTTCTTGGTTTATATCCTCATGCTCATGCTCCCTCCACTTAAGCACCATCTTCAAACCTAGTAAAGAAAACATTGCGAACCTTTAGTTTCATGGAAAAATTCAAAATTTTGACCCAAACCACTACTTTTCCCCCTCACGCAGCATACATGACTATCTAGTTAGGCAGGTCGCATACTGTACGTGACTGTCCTTCAGGGAAACCCATGTACAGAACGCGTGTATGCGAGTTTCAATATAGAGAACCTACCTACATAGCGTTCCTTGCTTAATGGCGCTCAAATATATAAAATTTGGACTCAATTTTGAAATTTGCTAGGATCAAATTGAAGAGCTTGGGGTGTAGTATTACCTAACACTTGCAGAATTGGATTTGGTCCACCAGATTATCCACACCGATCAAATGAAGGCAGAGGTGAAAACTTGTCTTTTATGGCTAAAATTCAAAATGGTGAGTTTTATTTATGTTTTTGAACTATTTATAGAAATAAAATTTCTCAAGTGGGCTTCTTCCTATAGTTCATAATTCACTAAACTAATACCATATCTCTTTTTTCCTTGTAACAGGTTTATCATTGTTTTAAGGTGTTTTTTGCTCATATAGGGTTGTTTTTTGTTGTTTCACATGCATTTTGCATCTATACTTACTCCATCATAAACTTAGAAATCAACATTTTAACCACGGACTATGGTATTTTAAACCATTAGCTCCTTTTCTTTACCATTGTTCTTCCATGGATAGGGCCTTCCTCTCATGAGTATCCTCATTTGGAACCAATGTTTTCTTTCGATACTCATGCTGCAGCTGTCTTAGGTACAGGGGAATCCTCGTAGCTAATTTTCATGCCAAATGGAGCCTCATTTTGGTCTCTTTTTACAAGCGCACGCTATCCCTTTATAGGACTCCCCACCTTCATGGAGTTTCTTTAGGCCCAGGTCTGACTCCTAAAAATAGACTTGACTACTGAGTTAACATGTATGTTCAAGATCATTGCGAATATGTGAATGGGCACCCGCATTGGTGGTAGGTTATCTCCTTCTCGGACCACATAGAATAATATGAGAAAGGATCACTCTATTTTCTATAGAATTGAGAAGAGTAGTCTCAAGCATAGGTTTATCACTTTTCTGGACCTGAGGGACTAAATTTATGAAAAAGGAACACTCGACATGAGCTTAGTTTTCTCTTTTTCGTGCTCTGGACCTAAAAAATGAAAAAACTTTTGAGTGTACTTTATGTCTTTGTCATGCTCATTAAACACTAAAGAACAAGGCATCGAGTTTGTTGTTGTAAGCCCCATTTCTCGTACTCAAATGGATCTTTCCAAGTGATATTGATTTCCTTCACACTCGTAAAACTCAAGCTATATGTTGCTCTCGAAGGAGCATTGGGTAGGTGGTAATTTAACCTTTTTCGGACCTCCCTGTCTAAGTACGAAAAAGGTTCACCTTTTCTTCTATAGAAGTTAAGAGAGTTCTTCTGTGGTATGTTTTATACCTTTTTAGCCGTAGGAGACTAAATTGGACGAAAAAGGACCCCCCTGGAGTCTTCTTTGGAGTTTTCATACTCTCTAAATGTGAAAACACCAACTGAGCATATACTAGTTAGGGATCATTAAATCCATGAATCAGTGACACTATCAAGTGTTATTCTCTCTTCTCTTCAAGCTTGTTAAAAAATGAAGAGAGATCTGAGTTGACTTTCCTAGACTCATTAAAATTTAATAGGGAAGGTAAGGAAGAAGTTTTATCTTGGTTTTTAGTGGCAGCATGTCGTTCTTGAACATAGAACTCTCTATTTTTTTCGATACCCATGTCTCAGTGTTCACTTTTAGTTCAACTATTACTTCAAGTTTATTACTCCTCCTCTTGTCAATTCTACCTGGGGAATCTGATCATGTCTCCTACATGACATATAAGTCTAGTTGTTCTATATATAAAGTTAAAAGCTTCATTGGGTCATCTCTGTGTCGTGCTCACTGTTCAAGGACTTAACTCAATGTCTGATCTATATCCTGATCCCATCATTGTCATATCTATTATCACTTGTGTCTCCCTTCATTTATCCATTTCCTAGTCACTTTTGTGATCCGTTGGAGGATCTATTGCCTTCCTTATCACACTATGGTTTCGCATCAGCACTTCCTCAAGACAGAGACCTAGAGTTTTGACGATCATACCTTAGGATTCATTTTCATTATTGGTGAATTCCTTTGCTTCAGTTGTCAATTATCACCTATTGATTGACAATTTGATGAATCCACTCCACGTTCGATTTCAACCTACATTTATTCACATGGCTTGGATTGTACTGGTTCTTTGGGATTGTTTATGAATACCTTAGTTCTCTATCTATGGACTAAGTTGTGCAATATTATGTTCGATCCATTTACACAGCTTCCAAATCTTTGAAGACTCATCATTATTCTATATTGTGGCTTCGATCCATGTTTGTAATATACGTGGTCTTGTACCTGTATTATATGATGTACTCAAACATTGGAAAGGAGCTAGTGTTCCAGTATATTGAACATAACATCCTCAGATATGACTTTGTATATGACATTATTATGTATTTGTTTTAGGTACTACCTCTGCTCCATTGGATTTCTGAGTTATCTAAAGATAATGATTATAATTTATTTTGGCCATCGATTCCCTCTGACCTCACACATTAGGGGGCATCTGTTATCAACCCAAATGGCACTTCTCCATCTAAGTGCCGACACTTCATATGTTGGCACACAAAAGGACACTTATGGATTGAAGGTTTCCTAAACACTATAGATGGGAATGACATGAGATGCATTCACTATCCAACCAACTTTCCATTTTACCTTTTCATATGTTGAATGTCGTACGTGACTATCTCTACACCAACTCACATACATACATGACTATCTCCATAGCATCTCGCATATTGTACATGATTATCTTCATTGCAACCCACTTACAGATCTTTACACAGGTTTCCCTTATAGAAACTCACGTGTCATATGCGGGTTTCCAGTATCAATATGCGTGTACACATCCATTCGAAATTAAAAATAATAAAACATGAATAATGGATATTTGTTAAGCCCTAACCATTAATATCTCAACTATATCAACCTCCTCAACCTTCGAAATTGCTCTATTTTCTAAAGTATAAATAGAGGCCTTGGGGAGGGAATTAATCAATCAATCTTGGAGAGAAAAGTTATACTGGTGGTATATCTTCAGAAGTCTTTGGAGCAGCAGAGCTCAGAATCCTTTGTTTGCAGAGGAGTCCTTGTTTCAGACATTGGGTTGTACACTTATCTCATTCACCATTGTTAATAAAGATAATTCTTCTTCCAACTTTGTGTTGAGTCTCTTTCATGTATCATTGTTTGATGAATATTTTTTATTAAGCACTCTATATATTGTTCATCTAACTTTTCATATATACATGTATAGGATTGTACTTGGAGAATTGTCTCTTTGTGGGTGAAGGAGGTGCATCCCTGAAAGCTTTGGAGAGGAGCAGAGCGAGAGAAGAAAAAGCTTGGATCAACCATCATTAATTGGGTGAGTCCACCATATATTCCTATTTCCTTTCTGTACTTTAAAGCTGATTGTATACAAGTTTTAGAAGTATGTTAATAACCCCATACCCTTGGTTATAATTGTGTTTATTCCTGAACAACATCCCTAGAGCTGATGTTCCTACTCACAGGGTTCAAGATCCAACCCAACGACATTGGGCAGATTCTATGCGTAGACTGGGAAAAGGTAGGGTGTCCAACCCCTACCCAGCTGATTTCTTTCCATGGTGGTAGTGGCAGATCATTGCCATTGATCACTACCCCTATGCAGGGATATATTTTGGGGGAGATCTGGACATGCCCCTACCACTCGGAACAACATACGGCGATATTGGTAACAAATCCCAAACCCTATTTTTAAGTTTTTTGAATTATTAATTTTTTTTTGTTTTTTGATATATAGTCTCAAAAGACATGTTTTGTGTGACGACACATAGTGACAACCTGTTATATGTATGCAGATGTTGGACCACAACGGCTTGACGGCTTCCCTCATTATAGACAGAGGGGAAGAGGGGATGATATCATGGGTGTGGATGTGGAGCGTATTCTCTAAAGCATCCACACAAACTTTGTATGATTGACACACAGAGTACCCATGGTGCAAGTTGAAGACTTTCCTGAGGCCATCCAGCATCAAGTGGTTGGTGTACCATGAGCATGGATTTGGTTATTTTGACGACTAGCTAGAGCCGTGGTGTGCTACCACAATTAGAACCCCCCTCCTCCTCCATAGGCTTAGAGGCCTCATAGTGATTCATTTTTGTACTACCGTGTATTATATTTTGGTGGCTTGGAAGCCCCATTTTTGTATTATGACACTTAAGTATTATGACGTCACATTTTGGATGTTTAATGAAAATTTTGATGATGATCGATTTTATTTATTTACATGTATGTAAAAATGTATGTTTGTGATGTGCTTATGGTCTATGAAACAAATGCCAATCTAACACATAGTTAGTATATGAGACAGCTACTTGATTACAAATTCTTGGAACATGTATGTATGATATGTTGTCAAATTATCGTTCTAACAATCTCACACGTAAGAATCTTCGTATTAATGTCGGATCCCTAATACAATACAAGCCATTAAGCTATGACACTACTAACTGTGAATCAAGATGTACCTCAAGAGAAATAACACCATGTGAAATGGCATCCCATAATAGCTCGATAATGGAACTATACTCAGCAACATTGTTCAAAGAAGGCCGTAAACATACACCTCCTGAAGACAATACCTAACATGTAGGAGTATAAATCACCCAAGAAGCAGAGGCTGAGTGTTGAGTGTGGCGGCTAGCACCATCAGCGAATCCTATGTAAGTGGAATACTCCATTGACATCTACCATAAGAAACAAAATCTAATCAACAAACCCGATCACCATAAGAAAACCTAACTATGCAAAAAAACTATACAATAATATACAATAATCATCCCTGGTTGAAGATCATGCATAGTATTTTTTAAGATAGAGCCCATTTCTAAGCTCCTCCAAGGCCATCCCTTCATAATCTACCAACTCATAGGTGCCCTTCTCTAACACATGTTTAACTACATAAGGACCATGCTACATGGGATTAGACTTCCCTGCCCCCAACGGTTCTTTAGCTTGATCCCACAAAAGGACCAAATCTCCTTCACTAAACCTCCTCGGACAGACAAACTTATCATATTGGACCCTAATGCGATTCTTATTTACTTCTAGAGCCACTAAGGCATCTCGGCACTACTCATCAAGCTGCTCTAAGTGGACCAAACGTTCCTCCAATGTGGAATTCTCTGGTAAAAGTTCTATGGCTAGCTTCAATGAAGGGATTTCACACTCAATCGGTAAGATAGAATCCACTCCATGTACAAGCTGATATGGAGAAAAACTAGTGGCAGTCTTAACCATGGTCCTGTAGGCCCAGAAAGCGGGATATAACATGATATGCCAATTCGTTTTGCTTTGTGTGATGGTTCATTGGAGAATGGACTTAAGTGATTTGTTCATTGCTTCAAATTGTCCATTCACCTTAGGGTAATAAGAAGAGGAGTGCTCCTGCTTATACTCTAGCTTCGAGGCCAACTCTTCCATCATTCGATTATGAAAGTGCCTACCATGGTCAGTGACAAGATATTTTGGAATACTAAACCGAGTAATAATTTGGTTGAATAATAAATGTGCAGTTGTCTCACCATCGGATTTTATTGTGGGTATAAGCTCATCCCATTTCATGAAAGAATCAATAGCGACTATAATATGACGATGCCGCCCAGCTGAAGCTAGGTTACAATCCATGAAGTCAAGCCCCCACTTGGTGAAGGGAACGACAGTGATAATTGGATGTAAGGGGGGAGGATGTGAGCACATATTATGTGCAAACACCTGGCAAGGGTGACACTTCTTGAACACATTAACACAATCTTTAAAGATCGATGGCCAAAAATATCCAACTCTCAAATTTTTTTGGGCTGTAGAAAGCCCAGATAAATGACCACCACACGCCCCTCCGTGGAAATCATTCAGAACAACCTCATCCTCGTCATGGGTTAAACAATGACATAAAATGGAATCTACCCCACGTTGGTACAAAGTTTTATCCACTACGAGGTAGTTCTTAGATACATGACGTAATCGCCGTCGCTCATCCCATGAAAGGTGAGTAGGGACCTTCAACGTTTGTAAATATATGATGATATCCCCATACAATGGATCCAGAGTTGAGATAAGAAAAATATGCTCGTCAACAAACATATCTTCATAAACCTCCTCCTCCTCCTCCCTTGGGAAATCAGAAATGAGCTCCGCAAAAATTAATGATTTCTTTGATTTCGCCGAAACAAACTCGAGATCGAATTTTTGCAAACTAACAATCCATTTATTATACTTTCCCTCGATCATCCTTCTAGTGAGGACGAACTAAAATGGATTGACATGAGCTACCACCAAGGTCTGGCGAAGGAGAATGTAGTGTCTCAATCTCTGAACTGCATGAAAAGTAGCTAAGGTAAGTTTCTCCACATGGGAATAATGGATTTCCGCATCTATAAGGTTCTGGCTCAAATAATATATGACATGCTCATGGAGCTCCTCATCTTCCTGAACCAAAACCATACCAATAGTCTCCATGGATGTGACCACATAAATAAAAAAGTCATGGCTATAGTCGGGTGGACTAAGCACGGGGGCCGATGATAACGCTCGCTTAAGAGCATTAAAGGACTCCTGGGCTCACTCATCCCAGCAATAGGTAGTGTGCTTATTTAAAAGATGCATAAATCCTTTAGTCAAATTGGCAAAGTTAACCACAAATCTCTGTAAGATGTTTTCCATGCCTTGCAAACATTGAATATGTCTACGATTTCTCAGGGGAGACAATTGAAGTATTGCCTCAACCTTTAAGGGATTGACTCTTATACCCTCCTTGGAAACAATGAATCCTAGCAAGCAACCAGACTTCATGCAAAAGATGCACTTATGTGGATTTAACCTAACCAGGTAGTGGAAACATCTTTCAAATACTAATCTCAAATGGTAGGAATGAAGCACTCTCAGCTAAGAATGAGCAGCAAGGTCATCTAGAAAGACTTCAATAATTGATTTGAGATCATGAAAAATCAAGGTCATAGCCTGCTGAAATGTAGCTCTGGCGTTTTTAAGGCCGAAAGGCATCTTCCGATATGCAAACGTACCCAAAGGACAAATAAATGCAGTTTTGTGTTGATCCTTGGGTTTGATTTGAATCTAATTATATCCAGAAAAGCCGTCCATGAAGGAAAATACCTCGCTTCCCGCACACTCATCCAAAATTTGATCAATAAATGGTGTGGGAAAACTATCCTTAGGACAAGCACGATTTAAATTACGGAAATTAGTGCATATAAGGATCGCTCCCTATTTCTTATCAACCAGAATGGGGTTTGAAACCCACTCCATCAATGGAATGGGATAGATAAAAATGGATTTTAACAGCTTTTCTATCTTAGCCTTAATCATGGGTTCTTTTCTATGATTCACCGCACGTAAACGTTGTCGAATAGGATTTGCATTTGGATAAGTTTTAATTTTACATTCGACAATACGAAGGTGCATACCTGGAATTTACTTGTATGACCAAGCAAAGATGTCACAAAACTCTTTAAACAGCGTGGTATACTCCTAAATCTCAGCATGGGAACATTCTGCCCCAATATAGATATTCTCAATCTTGTCAGGATCACAAGAGATATTGATAGGAATAGTAGGTGATATATTTGCCATGTTCCCATCAGCTATCTGACCAGGAGATCTTAATGGAACCACAGGGCTACCAATCCTCTTGCTAAGAATCTCCCTAAAGTCCTCATGCTCCAAACGGTCAATATCAGGAAGAAAATAAGATCTATGTTGTAGCTCTTCCCAAGGTGGTTCAACCCCAAACATGGCCATAATAATAGCTTCATCTGACAAAAAAACACTATCAAGGAAATCATGTGCATGGCAGGACTCAACTGCCCATGCAGGAAGCACATACAGGTCCTCCTCCTCCATCTACGAAGAGGAGGGACTAGGCCTTGCAACACAATCAAGATTCACTTGATATGCTATCATTACTATAGTCAACGACACATCCGTTTCGATATGTCCGTTCGAAGGACTTGGTGTAGGAAGAACCCAGGGATCTTCCATATGGGTAGTGCGAAAAGACACTGAATTCAATGAAGATGAAGCCCCATCGAAACTAGATCCGATCATAAGGACAGGTGTAGAAAAACTAAATGTCCCCATAAGGGATGGATACATACCTACACCCACACTCCCAGTTGCCGGCTAAGAATGGTTGATAATCGGGATAGAAGCGCCCAATGATGCATTAACACTCGGACTTTTGAATGATGCCTGATCAATCATAACAATCTTCCCATTAAATGGAAAACATAGAACTCAAAATAGAGAAGAGGCTATGGATTTCATACTATACATCCAATTCTGGCCCAGTAAAAGATTGTAATCAAGGGGCGCATCAACCACCTCAATCTCGATCGTGACAGTATTTCCTCCCAAATGGACCTTAAGAGAAGGAAGAATTATATGCGGCTGAAACGATCTACTATCAAAGGTAGTAAACATGGTAGCGGATCTAAACAACTCAGGAGAACCCAAACCCTTCCAACACGACAAAGACATCATGAAAGCAGCAGTGCCTTCATCAATCACAATGTGTTTGACGGTCATGTTAAGACATTTGACATGAATCAAGAGAGACATGTAGTAAGGCAAGTGAGGCTGAAGTCCCATGGTTTAAAATTTGATGATGGAAGAAGCGTTATCATCATTCACCCCAAGAGAAAAAAGAAAATATTTCCTTTGTGATGAAAAACTCTAAAGTACTTCAAGCATAGACATTGCACAAGGATTTTGGCCCAAATCCTCGACAACAGAATAGTTCTGGGCGGCTCGGGAATTAGGATTGTGCCCCAAACACTTCAGGAATCCCTTAGGAATGCAAGGTGCAATCTCAGGTTTATCCATAGGATTTTCAATACTCAAAGGGCTCTCAGTTGGAGGAGGTTCCTTCCCAAGGTTTGGTTGTGATGAACTATAGTCTTTCACACGAGTCACAACCTTAGTAGCATGCACCATGTTGATGCACCCATGACTAGTACTAGTTTTTGGCGGATTTTGATCTCCACCTGATGTAGAATGAGGATCATGGGTCCTCGAGTTCATATTTTGATTATGAGTTAAAGGATTTGTCAGCACAATTGGGACCTATGCTATGAACCTCGAGGCATTTTCCATACGAGGGCACAAGTGAGTGAGGTGGTCATCCTTACATAACTTGTAAGGAAACTTAACCTTACGTTTAGATTGCTTGTCCCCCCTAGCATTACAGTTGTTCTTGTCATTAAAATTGGCATTTCCATTCTTGTTACCACTCTTACGATTGTTTTTACCCTTTTTCTTATTCCTTTGGGGTTTCTGGTTGCCCTTCTGGTCCCACGATTGCAAGGAAAGTACACTCACCATTTGGGTGGGTTGAGATGAAGCCATATCTTATCTCGATGTGGATTGATTAATAGACACTTGACTCACTTATTTCACAACCGAATCCGCAGGTTTAGCACTTGTACAACCCACTATGCCATCCACATGTGGTCCAGGCTTGATCTTGGGATTGAAACTAGAATGCGGAGCATTAGGTATGATCTCATATAATAGTCTAGATTGAGAATAAATCAAATCCATCTCCTGTGCCCTAAAAATGCTTGTTCCTAGTTCTAGACTCCGGATGTAGAAACATCCTTCGCAATGTAAGGTAGCAACGATTTAAGGAACCACTCAAGGAGAAACTCCAGCTGTATGAAAGCTTTAATCAACCTCTTCCATATATGCCACTCTTGGATATGGTCTGAGATATGGGTGGCTTTGTCCTACCAAAATTTCAACAAGAGTTCCGTGCCAACGTCGTAATGCACTAGTAGCTAGAATCGATTGAGGAAAGTCATAGCAAGATCATCGAACAAAACGGATGCCCCCCTCGATAAATCTATGTACCATTTCACTACAGTCCCGGTGAGGGTGCGTTGAAATAGCCTTAAGTGGATTGATTCATCGTGTAAGGAGTTGGAAGAGCACCAAAGGTGGAAGCTAGTGACATATTCACTAGGATCTTCTTCTGGTTTTCCCTCAAATTTGGGAATGTCTGAGGGAAGCTTGGTAGGGACAGCTGGCCAAGCCAGGTCATGAGATACTGGATCATTCATTAGTCCTGATAAGTTAGGTAAATTTAATGTTGTGAGGAAAGGGATCCTAGGTTGAGCCAGTCTATGCCCTGCTCCCTGATATTTTTGGTTCATATAAGGCTGACTACTATAAATACCATGGCCTTGGCCATAATATCCTCCTCCCGTTTGACCCGTGTAGGGATGCATGGAAGCATTATGATGTGGTGTACCTTGACTATGCAGTGCTACGAAGACATAATTAGAGGAGTAAGTGGGTTTTTGATACCCGTACCCATAAGGTTGATAGCTTTGTCCATATTTTGGTCCATAAGATTGTCCATGAGAAGCTCCATAAGATGTCCCATGGGATATCCCATGAGATGCTTCCTAAGTAGGGATGTGGGGAACTCCATGCGATGGACCGTAAGACAATCCAGAAATAGGAATAAGACCTCCCAAGACAATAGAAGATACTTGACTCTGAGATACTACTGTAAGAGTAGTCGTAGTATGAACATGACTAGTAGCAACATTCCAACCCGAAGGACCACGTGAATGAGGGGGATGAAGGGTTGTCAAAAATGCATTCGAAGGTGTAGGAATAGAGGATGAAGGGACATGTGAAGGGATGTAAGTGGTATTCCCTATGGTCACTCATCTGCAAATTTGATGTTTTGGAGGGTTTGTCCTGTATGTCACCGACACTACAGAGATGTTGAGGTTTGGATTTCTGGCCTTTAGCCTTAAGAGCCTTCGGTCGTCGACATATTTTAATTTTTTCATCAAACCATAGTAGTTTGTTGTTCGTCGTTGTGGCTGTCGATCAAACTATATTATCAACGTTTAGCGTTTTCAACTACCGATGCATTAGTGGTTAGTGATTCCAATCTTCGATGCATAACCATCGCAATGTTAGTGCTTAGAATCGTTGACACTACGGCAGTGTTCAACCTTGAAGCGTTAACACTGCGAAGATGTTGAGGTGTGAATCGCCAACCCATAGCATGTAGAGGTTCTGATCGCCGATGGTTTTATGATTCATGGGACCTGCAGTGGGTTTCTCGCCCGTCGTTACGACTATCTAGTGAACTATCCTCTCGACGTTCAGAGGTTTCGATCGTCGATAAGGTTTTTTTCCTACTGATTCTTTTACCAAGGGTTATATATGGAAGTGGAGCATTTTTTTATTATTATCTTTGATTGAAAATTGTGTCTCCTCTAGTCCTCATTGATCAAGTTTTACTACCATTTCTCAGTTGTCCGTATTTCATTCGATTGGCGTGTTGCCGTGGAGGTTTCAGGTCATCCCACCGATTGCACAGCATTTTTCTAGGTAGGCAAACCATGGTTTCCTTTTTCTTGATTTTTATTGGTCGTTTTGAGAACCATGGTCTTCCTTGGATAGTTTTTCCCATATATTGTGCCGTGGTCCATTAGAAAAATATTTTTCCTTGCAGTATGCTTATTAGCTAGTTTGATAGTTTTCTTTGGTGATGGGGGTTTTTTGAGCCTGCGTTTTGCACCATTATGATTGTTTTATCCATGTCTGAAGGATTAGGTGGTCGATGCAAACAAGCATTACACTATCTGCACCATCTATGCTGGGGTTGTTTATGGCCGTCTGGGGGGGGGTTTCAATTTTCATATGCACTTACCCTATTTTCATGGGACGATGGAGGTTTTGGTTTTGATAGAGTTAGGGATTTCTGTGATGAGAACACAATATAGGGTCTCATGTTTGAGGATTAGCCTTATTGATAGCGCAATTCACATTTTATTGAGTTAGATCATTTTGAATGCAGTCTGGATTAAATAATGAGTTTTCTATCAGGGTTATGTTTTTAGTTACAGACAGTGGACATAGAGGATTTTAGGACACAACTTGCAGGACTTTCTTTTTCCTTGTCATTTTCTTTTATGCATTAATACTTTGTATAGTTTATTTTTAAGAATGCATATGGAAGAGGTAAATAGGTTGATACAGTTTTTTTTCATTACTAAAACACTCACTAAAATCTCAAATGGTCTAAGAACATACTGTGTTTATCATAGGGTGACTGTTGCGGAGTAGATATGTCTAAAAGACAAAAGAAGAAGGCTCCAATTGTGGAAGGAGAACCAGAGGTTGAAATCATCACCAAGGTTGAATACATATATGAAGATAGAAAAGCTACCACCAGGGTAGATCCAGTTTATAAGTGGGGTGAAATATATAGGATGATTGTAAATCAGAATGTGCCTGATGTAGGATTTGAAGAGCTAACTATTTATGCAAATATCGATAAATTGGCTCTTATGAAGGTAGCCACAAGACCTGAGTTGTTACCATGCTTAGAAGTGATCGAATGGATTCTTCCTAGGGAATATGTAACTATGATGATCCTTGAAAATAATTCTAAACAAGGATATGCTGCATACATCCCTGCTTATGTCTCCATGGCATATCACCTACCTGCTGCTCAGATTTACCTAACAGAAAGTTGGTTGAAATAGATAGATTTGGACCTGGTAGAAATAGTGAAAAGAATGAGGATACCAGGGAGGAACTTTCAACCCAGGCCATCAGGAGAATATGATACATCCAATCTCCAGACCCCTTATATATTTATAGCACTCATGCTGAATAGAATTTTTGGGAGAGCTCATAGAAAAAGCTTCAAATTGGGATGGATACCAATTATTTTCTATGTGGCCACTCAATGAACCATATTCAATTAGTCAAACATAGTGTCCAATAGCCTCTCAACATGCATATCTTCAGCTTTAGGAGGTGTATCACAGAAGGAGTAAGAGTTCTACATGAGCTCTATCCCAGTCGACTGTATACTATGTAACCAATCGTTTCCAGCCTTGAGGTGTAATTCGGATAGGGACAAGACCCCGATATACACTGTATATAAATTATTTTGGGAACAAAAATACCATGGCTACTACAGAGAAATATATGAACACTTCATCATGCCATTGTACACTCTAAATTTCCTAACCAAATGCAATTACATGTCTAAAGAGGAGTTCAAGGTCATTGAGGAGTATGGAGACTACTAGTTAACTGACGAAGGTATGTATATCAGAATGTATGGGGTTCAAGAGCACCTTCTCTACTCCCTAAATATGCCACTAATTTTGTTTGAGCATAAAAAGGTATCATGTCTTGCTATACCTTTCTGGCTAGGGAGTTATAAGTTTTCAAAAGTAAAACAGACTGCAGAATTTGTGCAGGAGATGGAGCACTTCCATTTTGGTGAGATGAACTTTCACAGGAATGACTCCCGGAATAAGGTAGCAAAACACTGCAAAGAGGAAAACATTCATTTTGAGTATACTAACTTTTGGGACAAGGACAAAGAAACCTTCAGGAGTGCAAAGAATATGACTAACTTAAAGAAGAGATTTGAACAGAAAATCACTACTGTGGCCAGAAAAGTAAAAACTATACAGAAGACTAAGACAACTGAAGAAGAAGAGGCCAAAAAGAGAGAAGAAGATGCTAAAATGCTAGCACAAGAGGAAGAAAGCTGGCTAAATAATGAAGAAGAAGAAAGAAAGAGAGGTGCAGAGGAAGTAACAAAGAAGGAAGAGGAAGAGAGAAAGAGAAATGAAGAAGCAAAGATAAAGAAAAGACAAGATGAAAGTGAGGGTCTGAGATTAATAGGATATAAAAAAGATAAGCAAACTACTGACCAAATGGATACATAGGGGGAACATGATCATACAGATCAAGGGCATGGACAAGATAATCCTGATCCCCAAGAGCCTGCTGCAACTTCTGGCAGCACTCAAGGGAAAGCTATGTTTTTTGGAATGAATTTGATCCCTTTCATGCTGAAAGAAGGGGAGGAGGTACCTGATTTCAACACCATTTTCTATGACAAGGAGAAGAAACATATTGTTAAAATAACCGAGAAAAGGGTTGAAATAGGATGACAATCAGGAAAGATGATCACTAACAAGACTTTGGTGTATGGGACGTATGCAGATCCAAGATTGACAGCAAGAGATAGGGTGTCGTTAAACCAAAATACTGAAGATAATGTAGATAGGCTGATGACGGATCTTGAGCAGTCCAAAAAGAATGTATCTCAGTGAAAAGAAACACTGAAGAAACATAGAGATGAAGGTCATAAGTTGAAGGGGAAATTTGAGGACATGTAGAATGAAGTGAGGACTTCAAAGACTGAACTCCAGACTATGTAGGACAATAAGGAAGCTTTATAAATTTCTGCAGGAAAAATGGAAAAAGATGCTCAAAACAGCTTAGCAAAATTACAAAGGCTATGGCTAGAGCATCTAGTTTTGAAATCTGAGAAAGAGAACCTTCAATTTTCGTACAAAACTCTAAGTGCAAAGAAGGTCCAGTTGCAAGAGAAGGTAATTGAGTTAGAATTAGAGAAGGATACCACTGAAGAAAGAGAGAAACAATATCAAATGCATGTAGTAGGTTTGGAAGGATAGAATGCCTCATTGATAGCATCACTGAAAGATGCTATGGAATAGAAGACAGATGTCGAAACTTTGAAGGACCATGTTCTAACTCAAAGGAGGAAGATCCACCATTTGCAAATGTGTGCTGAGGAAGGAAGATGTAAGATTTTACAAATAGATAGCAGATTGGAAGAGATTTTGGATACTACGTCTTATTTTTTGGACATATCTCAGGAGATTCTAGAGATTCTGACAGGAAGAATAGTGTGGATAGAAACAAATGAGGAACCTTTTACAAAGCTACCCGTTAAATATTGGCAGAGTTTAAAGTAGGATTTTGATTTATTGGAGATTTCCATCAATATTGCGGAAGAATTCAAGAAAACGATAAGAAAAACAAAGGGATTATGTGCTAAATACTACAAAAGAGTGCTGGTCACATACAATAGATGCCAATTTGCCACAGAAAAAAGATTGGATGCGATACCAAACATGAGTTGTTCATAGAGAATCTACAGAACAGGTATCAGGAAGACGAGCAAGAGATCCAACAAGTCAAGTATCTAGATGAACACATTCTGAAGAATGTAGTGGCTCATGCAGCAGTAAGTATCAACTTACTAGAAGAACAGTTGTGCCTGAGTCCGGTGAGAATAGAAGTAGTTAAGAATTAGGGTGCTAAGTATGAGATAAATATCCGTTTTCTTGAACCCTCCGATTTTGAAGGCATAGTAGCAGATGCCCAGGCATGGAAAAAGTTCATAAATGACCAAGTGGGCCCCTCTTCATAAAGTGTTCTATAAAATTTTGATTTAAAATGTAATGTATTGTATAAATTATGAGAACTTACTACAAGAAAAACTTTTGGGAGTGAGAGGTTGGGGAAGCCCAAAAGTCATTGAGGGGTAGCCCAAAGGTTTTGCTTTTTTGTATAAATATAGGAGAGTTTAGATGTAGAAGAGACTTCTTTCCAAAGAAATTTTTGAGAGTATATTGTAAGAAGAACTAATTCCTTTTGCAATAAGGAATTACAAGTTTCTACTAGAGAAAGTTTGGTGCAATGTTTCAAATGCTTTGCTATGGATCAGTTGAATGTGAACTATTTCATTTTCAACTTATGTCCATTAACTGTGAGATTGTTCTAACTCATTGCATTTTTGTTTATGTTATGAATGTCTTATAGTTTATTCTGTGAAATTTCAACAGTAAGTAATGAAGGTTGTCATAAACAATAAGCTATCTTGTTGTTCATATTTCTATTAATGTTCATGTGTTCTAAAATAAGTAACAAGTATCTGTAATTTTTCTTAATACATGCATAGAAATACATTACTCATTGATAACTGATAATTTTTCACTCCCTGGGGATAGGTTAGTTAGTTGTAGTTATTTTTTGGGTTTTTGTGATTTAGATGCAAGAGAGGTAAGACGAGAGGTAAGAACCTGCGCATCAAATTGTGACACTCCTCATTATCTCTATTGATTTGCATGTTTTAGATAGGCACTTGCACATCATAACTTAAACACAAAAAACTAAAAATATATACGGTGGATCGGGCCATAATCGGTAAAGCCTTTTAATTTGTTACTTGACCTATGGTAGTTGGACCCTAAACTAGACGGATTCCCCATACCAAATGATAATGGGCTAGTTGGGAACGTTTGTTGGGGAGAATCCCTAACTATTGTTACCTGCGATTTTCCAGGCCTCAACAGATTTTGGCACTAGAAGGAGGGCCGCCATTGCATGGCTAGCTGAGGAAGTTCACTTCCTCGAAATCACTACACTAGTGACAATTTTGAAAGTAGTTTGTTTCACAAATACACTCTTGAAGATAAAGAGAAAGGGTATATGTATCCTCTAGATAACAAAGTGGTTGATGATTTAAGAAGAATCACTAGGGCATATGTGAAAAATATTGGAGGATTACCTATCATTTCTGTCTTACCTAGAAGAGAGTATCAGAAGAAAGATCGCCCTAAATTAGAAGACTCAGTGTTGGTAGAAGATATTGAAGAACTGGTAGAAGCAACCTTACAAGAAGTGGATCAACATTTGAATCAATAGGATCCAGATTCACCATACTGTTCACCTTTTCAGACCCCTGTTCAGTCACCACCTCATTCTCCACTGAGAATTATGGCTAATGTAAATGAAAATCAACCACCTCCACCGCCTGCTTGGAGAGCTAGCTCACCTTTCAATTTAACACCTCCCTTGCATGATTTGCCTCAAGCTTTCGATAAGATGTTACCCAAGTTTGAACCATGTGAAGGCATTTTGGTGGATGATCATTTATAGAGTTTGTACTTGGCTATAGAAGGATTACGAGCGGGGGATCATGAAGATGTACTGTGTAGATTGTTTCCACACACTCTAAAAGGAAAAGCAGCCTCATGTTATTTTTTGCTTCCCGCAAATTCAATCATGGATTGGAACACATTTGAGAGAATGTTTAGAAGTAAATATGCAGTTTAGAAAACTCATGTAGCCTTAATGAAGGGGTTATGTGCTCTAAAGAAATAAAGAAAAGAAAAAGTACATGATTTCACTCAAAGATTTGCTACTTACCCAAACAATTTTACTGCAGTAAATAAGCCATCTGAAAATGCTCTATAGAATACTATACCTCATCCCTTGGGCATGACCTATCCATGTTTTCCAAGAGATAAGTGAGACCCGCATTAGCAGAAACTTATGAAGAAGCTGAAAAGGTGCAGGCTGACTTGGAAAGCATAGAAAATTATCCTGTGCAGTCGGAAGAAAAGAATTTTGGAAACAAGAAACCTTTATTACTAACTAATCCTAAGGATGAGCAGTCACAGGATTTTGAAGGGATGTTGAAGATGATGCAAAAGTTATCCAACAGAGTGATAGATCTAGAGAAGGAAAAAGTTCCTCACAAATCATATAAACCTTATTATAAGAAAAGGGAAGACAATAGTCAACCTAAACCTCCTCCACACAGTCCTTCAGCAATGAATTTAATTGATGTAGGCATGGATAATTTTTGTACTTTTCATCAACAGCCTCATTCTGAGAAGAATTTCCACCAATGGATAAATTCTATGACACTGGTAATGAATCAATTATTGGTTTCCAAACTGAAAGAAACTGGTAAAAAGGAAGAAAAAGATAATAAATCTACACAAAACCAAGAGGAGGATACTCTGGTTTTATGGGACTATGTCTCAATGTTTGATACAGAAGAAGATTCTCTGAAACAAGAGGAAACATCAAAAACCTATGTGACGACAAGAAGTCAAAGATTGTTAAAAGAAGACAAGTAAATACTTCCTAGGATCAAGAAACTTCAAGAAAATATGAAGAAGATACAAAATAACACTACAACTGTTAAAATACCTGATTTTACCATTTCCAGTCAAAATACAAAGAAAATTAACATGCCGATTAATTCTATTGAAGACAAGGATGATAATGTCAAGAATATTCTCAAAGAACCTGAGATGGGGTATGATATTGTGGAAGACATTAAAAAGGCTAAGGCAAACATGTCATTGTTTGAAATATGTGATGTACCTCAGTAGAAAGAGAAATTGTTAAAAGCACTTGAAGTACCAGAAGAAGAGCTTCCCACTGACAACCAACCTGAAGAAGAAATTGGTGAAGCAAGTGTGGGAGCTAAGTCTAAGTATTAAACCCCATCATTTCTCCTAACTTTTGAGATTTTCAATTATAATGTGCACAACTATTTAGTAGACTCAGGAGCATCATTCAACGTTATGCCATGGTAAGTCTACAAGAAAATTAATGGATAACCTAAGACATGTACTTGGCAGGTTATTTAATTAGATAGGACTGCTGGGAAAGTAATAGGAGAAATGGAAGATGTTCTAATTCGCTTATCTACAGATGAGAGGGTATGTCAATACATCGACATTGTAGTAGCTAAAAGACCAGATGCTTATGGATTGGTTTTGAGTCAATATTGGGTGGCAAGGTTAGATGGATACTTTGCATCTAATTGGTCACATTTATGGTTGCCTTATAAGGGAATTCCAAATCAAATAAAAGTATTAAGAGAAACTCAAATGAAATACAATGTTACTCAGTTAGAAGGAAAGAATGAGCCAGTAAATTCTGTGTTGGGAAATTACTTCATTGAATTGGAATCGAGAAATTACCAAGCTGAAGAAGCCAGCAGTACACCTAACACCTAGCCCAATATCCTTCGATTTTCATGGGCTGATGAGATTGACTATAAAATAGTATATTTAGTTTCAGATGTAGTTTTTAATTCAAGTTCAGTAGAAGTAGATAGTTTTTGGGCCTTGTATTTTGATGGATCTAAAAAATTGGAAGCATTGGGATCTGGTTGTGTCCTTATTGATCCAAGAAAAAATAAACATTGTCTTTCTTGTATATTAGAGTTTGAATGTACAAATAATACAACAGAGTATGAAACACTAGTTCATGGACTTAAAAAGGCAATAGAACTGAAAGTGAAAAATTTGAAAGTATATGGAGACTCTGAAATTGCTGTTAAGCAAACTCAAAATAAGATACACTGTATTTCACCACATTAAAAATCCTATCAAAATGAAGTTTGGGATTTGCTTATAAATTTTCATGCATTCATTATTGTGTCCATTCCTAGATTGAAGAATGCAGCAGCTGATTTACTAGCTACCTCAGCTACAATGCTAGTACCTTCTAATTAGAGATGCTCTATTGAAATACTTTTCAGGCTTTTTGTTCCAGATATGATCACCAATCTATGGGTTTTTGATGATGATCAACAAATTTTGGAATGCTTGATGAATGATGAGACATTTAAAGGAGCAATAATAGATGATGAAGAACATCAAGTAGAATTAAAATTTGGGAATTTTATTCCTAAGCGAATCAGGACCCTAGAATGAATGTTTGACCTAAAAAACAAGTTTAGAAAGCCAGTGAATATCAAGACTTATAGCTCATCCTTGCAATTTGAGCTAATAAATTTAGGGACTAAAGCTGAACCTAGATATGTAAATTTAGGAAAGTGTCGTTCTCCGGGAGAAAGGAGTAAGTTCATTAGTTTGTTCAAATAGTAAAAAGATGTGTTTTCCTAGACATATGAAGAGCTTAAAACTTATGACACAAAGATCATACAACATGTCATCCCTATTAAAGTTGGAGTCAAGCCTTACCAACATCCTTTGAGGAAGATGCATCCAAAGCTGGAACCTTTAATTCAGAGTGAAGTGAAAAAAAATTTGGATGCTAAAATGATATTCAAAGTCAGACATTCAGAATCGGTTTTGAATTTTGTGCCAATAAGGAAAAAATCGGGAGAAATAAGGCTCTATGTAGATTTCAGAAACCTCAATCTTGCGTCAGATAAAGATAACTATCTAGTCCCACCCATGGAGAAAATATTGCATATGGTGTAAGGTTCTGAATTATTTTCATTATTATATGGATTCTCTGGCTATAATCAAGTATTAGTAGCTAAAGAGGGTTTACTTAAAATCACATTCAGAACCAAGTGGGGAACTTTTACGTACAGGAGAATTCCCTTTGGATTCATAAATGATGGATCTACTTTCCAGAGGGCCATGGATATAGATTTTTGTGGTATGGTTGGCCGTAGTGTTGTGGTATATCTTGATGATGTCACAATATTTTCAAAAAAGAGAGAGGAACATGCATTCGATCTAAAATAAATTTTCGAGCATTGTCAAAAATATGGTATTTCACTGAATCCTAAGAAATGCGTGTTTGCGGTCATAGAAGGAAATATACTGGGTCACATTGTTTCTAAGAAAGGGATCTCCATAGAATCACAAAGGATTAAATCCATAGAACAGATCCATTTACCCCATAACAAAAAATGTATGCAATCATTCATGGGGACAATTAATTTTGTGCAAAGGTTTCTACCAGATTTTGTTCAAATTGTCAAACCTTTGCAGCAGATGGTTAAAAAAAGTGTACAATTTAAATGGACTAATGTGGAAAAGAACATGTTTAGTAAGATAAAAACATCTATTGCTCATGCACCATCACTCAAAAGTCTGAATTTCAAAAAATATTTTATTTCGTACACTTTTGCATCCGATGATTCATTAAGAGCAGTGCTTATGCAGAAGGAGGATAAGGGAAATGAGTACCCCATATAATTTATGAGCACTTGTCTGTAGGGAGTTGAATTAAATTATCCAGCTGTTGATAAACAATCTTATGTATTTTTCAAAGCAGTAAATCATTTCAGACCATACATACTTAAGAACCATACTAAGGTAATTGTTCCACACCCAGCTGTAAGATCTCTTTTTGTACAAAAGGAATTAGGACAAAGAAGAGGCAATTGGGTAACATGCTTACAAGAATATGATCTTGAGTTCAAACCAGCATCCATAGTGAAAGGGCAGGGATTGTGTAAACTAATGGCTAAAGGTAAAGATAATGAAGAAAACAGTTGGGACAATGAAGCTGAGTTACATTTGGTGGATGTATGTCCCCTATTCACAACACCAAAATTATGGTACCAATACTTAGTTCATTACCTTCAAGAAGGATATTTGCCGAAACATTGGAATTCCAAACAATGAATAGAATTACGTCTAAAATCAGCTTCATATCAGAGAATTTATGGAGTATTATTCAGAAAGAATTATGATGGAGTTTTTCTCAGATGCTTAGAGCGAGAATATGTAAAGAAGGTCATAAAAAAATTACATGATGGGCCTGCTAGAGGCCATTTTTCTAGAGATACAACAGGCCATAATATTCTTACAACGGGGTATTACTGGCCTACACTGTTTAAGGATGCTCATGCTCATGTCAAAAAGTGTGATGTTTGTCAAAGAGGTGGTGGAATACAAGCTAAAGAAGAAGGGCTTTTGAAACCAAAGATGATAACAGAACCATTTGAACAATGGAGAATTGATATCATTGGAGAGATATACCCTAATTCTTCCTTGCAGCACAAGTACATTTTGACGGCAACTGGCTACTTCACTAGATGGGTCGAGGCCATTTCGTTACGCAAAGTGAATGAAGATGTAGTCATGGATTTCTTACAAGATCACATTGTGACCAGGTTTAGGGTTCCAATTTCCCTGGTTTTTTATAATACTACTTACTTTTCTTCTATTAGATTAACTGCATTTGCTAATAAAAGAGGAATCAAGTTGCATTATTCTGCAAACTATTACCCACAAGGAAATGGTTTAGAAGAATATACAAATAAGAATTTGATTAGAATTCTAAAGAAAACCATAATAGAAAATCTAAGAAGTTGGCATTTAGCATTACGTAATGCTCTTTGGGCTGATAGAGTCACACCCAAGAATTCCTTAGGTGTGTCGCCTTACACTCTTGTTTACGGAAAAGAATATATTCTTCCTCCCAACATTATGTTACCATCTTCCATAACAGCTTAGGAATCTAGAGGTATCGATAACGAAATCCTATAGATTAGAATTTATAATCTTTTGAAGTTGGAAGAGTCTAGGTCCAAAGACAAATAACGATTTAAGAATCAACAGGAAGTAGTGAAACATTGGTTTTATAAGCATAAATCTAGAAACAAAGAATTCAAAGTAGGATACCTGGTTCTTAAGTGGGATCATCCACATGATGAAAAGGGAAAGCACACTAAGTTTCAACAGTTATGGGTAGGCCCTTTTCAAATTCCAGCAAAGCTTGGCTCCTCAACTTATAAGTTGCAAGATCTACAAGGGTGGGAAGAGAACTTACCAGTTAATGGTTTAGTTCTCAAACCTTATTTTTCTTGATTTTTATTTCTTGGTGATCTTGTACATAAATAAACTGATTGGTTTGTTTTATTTTTTATTTATTTTATTTTGTTTTGTTTGTTTCAGTTAGAGTTCGATTGATTTTAATGAAGAGGCACAACTTTTGGTTGCATGGAGTTCATCAGAATTCTGGATTAACTAAAATCCTTGATTATAAGACTATGTACCTATGATTTATTTAAAAGAACTTCTTCTAGTTTAGCAGTTTTCCTAAATGGCTATGAACACATTAAAGTCCTACTTAATCCTTGTAAAATAACTCAGGATCAAAAGGTCTAGAATACAATTTCGAGGCTCCATCCATCTCACATTAAAAATGTCTTAGGGGGTGACAGCAAATGACCCATGGAGAGGAAGCATGGTAAACAGTATATTATATTTAAATGATTCCATGCCATGATTTGAAAGCCCAAAGGCAAATAAAATTCAAAATCTCATAAGAAAGCAATATGTATCAAAAAAAAGTACTAAACCATATTAGTACAAGATTGCCAAAGTTCTTCTCCGTCCATGAGATGAAAATTAAATACATCTCTCACACAAAAGGACACTATGGATAGAGGAGCCTGAATTAAAATTTTTTAGAAAGAAGGCAAAAAGGAGGACTCAAAAGAAAGGACAAAAGTCCAAAAACACAAAAGTGCAAAATGGCATGGGAATGAGGAACAAACGAATATTTCTACTTACCATATGTTACAATCCTTTGGTGTCTAAGCTAGTAGCTACCCAAAGGTAGAGATAAAAAATGAAACTCATATTCCTGGCCTCAAAAGAGTTATCTGGGCTTTGAAATCTTGGCTTCCATTTTCCATGAATTGGACTATCATTAATGATTAAAAGTACATACATCTACCATTTGGAAATCCATACATATAGAAGAATTCAGCATGTTGTTATTTATTGTCAAAATAGTCTGTTTCTCAAAGAAGAAATTGTCTAGAGATCTGTGTTCACCAGGTAGTCGCCAATTGTTGCAGCTACAACCTTTCCCCAAGTTTTTTTAAAATTTTGGACCTGTTGAGGCCTAGAAAATTGCAAGTAACAATAGTTAGGGATTCTCCCCAGTAAACGTTCCCAACTAGCCCATTACTGTTTGGTATGGGGAATCTGTCCGGTTTACAGTTCGGCTACCATAGGTCAAGTAACAAAATAAGTATGATGTATATTTTTACCAGTTACGGCCCGGTCCATCGTGTATATTTTTGTTTTTTGAATTTAAGTATGATGTGAAAGTGCTTATCTAAAAATGCAGATGCATAGAGAATACGAGGAGCGGTCACAATGTGATGCAGAGGTTCTTACCTCTTGTCTTAACTCTCTCGCATCTAAATCACACATAGCAAGAAACTAAAACTAACTATCTAACTTATACCTAGGGAGAAAGATTATCATTTATCAATGAGTAATGTATTTTTGCGCATGCATTAAGAAAAATCACAGATAGCTGTTACTTATTTCAAAACACATGAACATTAATAGATATATGAACAACAAGATAGCTTATTGTTTATGAAAAGCCTTCATTACTCACAGTGGAAATTTCATAGAATAAACTAGAGTGCATTCATAACAAGAACATAAGTTCAAAGAGTTAGAACAATCTCACAGTTAATGGATAGAAGCTGAAAATGAAATAGTTCACATTCAATAGATCCATAGCACAACATTTGAAAAATTCCACCAAGCTTTCTCCAACAGGAAACTTGTAATTCTTTATTGCAAAACGAAATAGTTCTTCTTACAACATACTCTCACAAATCTATCAGGAAAAAAGTTCCTATTTCTATCTCACTCTCCTATATTTATACAAAACCGCAAAACCTTTGGGCTTCCCTCCGGTGACCTTTGGGCTCCCCAACCGTTTAAATCCACAATTTTGTCTTTTAGTGAGTGTTGTACAACATGTTACATTAAACTAAAATTTAATAGCACTTTTATAAAGAGGGACCATCTTGGTTGTCGATGAACTTTTACCACGGCTGGGCCTCTGCTACTATTGATTATACTTAGTAATCTGTTGGTCCTTTTTTAGATCTTGTTGAGCTTAGACCTTCACTTTCTTCTTCTTTTCTCTATCCCTACTTCTTCATTCTTCAGCCACTTCCTTCCTTGCTACCACCCTTTTAGACATACCTTCTTTGCAGCAACAATCATTCTGTCATAAACAGAGCCTGCTCTTAGACCACTTAGCGTTTGAAAAAGTAACACAAACTCTATCAAAACATACATCCTGTAAAATGAACTATCAACAATATTAATGCATGAAAAGAAAAATGATAATGCAAAGAAAATCCTACAAGTTCGTATCTTCAAATCCACTAAATCCACTGTCCAAACCAAAATCACAAACCCCCAAAATAGACTCTTTATCTCAATCCAGGACGCATCTGGACTAACTCACAATCCTTCGAAGAAAGCATGAATCAAATCAATGTAACTACCAATTTGAACCCTAAACTACGCTCCTCATCTCGGAGAAAACTAGACTTGACCCAAACCAACGAAACAACTCTGCCATCATAAAATAGAGTAAAAACATATAAAAAAGGAGGGAAAAACCCTCTTGATGAGTAGCACTACTTAAGCATCGGGAGAAAACAAAACTCTCATCGACGAGTGGAAGCACTATAGCATTGGATGATCAGTTCACTGATGAGCCGCAATGGTGGAATACAATCAGACTACAACTTCCATGATCAAAGAAAACTATCGGTAATCAGAAGAACTAAGAACTATGGATTGACGAGTTTAAAACTAAAAATCTCTGCAGTGTCGGTGATACAAACAACAAGGCCTCTAAAACGGTGGCGTCGCTCGAGCATAGAATTCCGACTATTTGTCAAAAACATTTCGATAGCGAAAACAAAAATAAAAATCATCACAAAGCAAAAGGTTTGAAGCAATAAAACCATGGAATCAGTGAAAGTAAAAGTATTGATCGGCCCGTTCTCTATTTTTCCTATGAAATGGCGGTGATATAGAAGGCTAATGCTTCGGACGATAGAAAATAAAATCACTGACAGTCCAAAAAACAATTTAGATAAAAGTGCATTGGCAAAAAATAAGAACTGTCCATTGGGACGTTCATTACTTACCCTCTGCAATGGTGGTTACGTAGAGAACTACCACCCTGATACACACATAAATGTACTTCCGATAGCGATAGAGGAAATCTTTTTTAAATAAAAAATCCTTCATTTACAAATCCAAACTTTAAACTCCACAGTCAAAAGCATTAGCTAGACAAAAGGTAATCATTCAACTTTTGAAATGAAGGAAAGTAGTCTACCTCAAATAAACTTCAAACAATCCAAATTTATAGTAGAGGGAAAAAACAGATTTCAGGAAACCAAATAAATCCAGCCAAGATAAAATTAAAAGGGGGTTCCAAATTTTTTTTTAAATTTGGGAAATAGTTGTAGCTGCAACAAGACCCTTCTTTTATTTTTATCTAGCTTGGGATTGTTTGGTTTCCTGAAATATGTCTTTCCTCTACTATAAATTTTGATCTTTTGAAGTCAGAAGTAAGATCAAATGGTTTTTCCTTCATTTCGGGATTTGAATGATCTAAAAATGCCATTTTTCTAGCTGGGGAAACAAATGACCGTGGAGTTTGTTTTATTTCTCAGAGCTTAACTTTTTCAATTTTTCGATGTTTTCATTTTTTCGTTGTTGAAAATTTGTTGAAGATTGAGTCAGGGAATTAGTTCTCTATGCCACCAACAGGGAAACGATGAAAAATTCTTTTTCTCTTTGATCTGTGGCATTTATCACCTTGTGGTTTTATTGTTTAAACCTTTGACTATCGATAACTTTATTTCGCTTTATCACTATTGGAACGATTGTTCACAGTGGTCGGAGGTGTAGTCCTCTATGAAGCCGATGTTTCGAATGGTTTTTCCTTTATGTCATCGACACTACGGAGATGTTGAGGTTTGGAGTTCTGGCCTTCAGCCTTAAGAGCCTCCAATCGCCGACGGATTTTAATTTTGTCACGGAACGATAGTAGTTCGTTGTCCGCCATTGTGGCTGTTGATCAGACTATATTCCCAATGTTTAGTGTTTTCAACTGCCGATGTATTAGTGGTTAGTGCTTCCAATCTCTGATGCATAACCATTGTGACGTTAGTGCTCAGAATCGCCGACACTACATCAGCGTTTAGCTTTGAAGCGCTGACACCATGAAGATGTTGAGGTGTGAGTCACCGACCCACAGTATGTAGAGGTTCCAATCACCGATGGTTTTATGATTCACGGGACCCGAAATGGGTTTGTCGCCCATTGTTACAGCTTTCTAGTGAACTATCCACCCAACGTTTAGAGATTCTGCTCACCGATAGGGTTTTTTTTCCTGCCATTTCTTTTACCAAGGGTTATATATGGAAGTGGGGCATTTTTTATTATTATCTTTGATTGAAAATCACATCTTCTCCAGTCCTTGTTGATCGAGTTGTACTACCATTGCTCAGTTGTCCAGATTTCATTCGATTGGCATGCTGCTATCGAGGTTTCGGGTCATCCCGTTGATTGCACAGTGTTTTTCCAAGTAGGCAAACCACAGTTTCCTTTTTCTTGATTTTTATTGGTTGTTTTGAGAACCATGGTCTTCCCTAGTTAGTTTTTCCTGTAGATTGTGCCGCGGTCCTTTAGAAAAATATTTATCCTTGCTGTATGCTTATTATCTAGTTTGACAGTTTTATTTGGTGATAGGGTGCTTTTGAGCCTGTGTTTTGTGCCATTATGGTTGTTTTATCCCTGTCTAAAAAATTAGGTGGTCGGTGCAGACAAGCATTACGCTGTCTATACCACCTATTTTGGGTTTTTTTATGGCCGTCCGGGGGGGGTTTCAGTTTTCATATGCTCTTACCCTATTTTCATGGGATGATGGAGGTTTTGATTTTGATCAAGTTAGGGATTTCTACGATGAAAACACAATATAGGGTCTCACATTTGAGTATTATCCTTATTGATAGTGTAGTTCACGTTTTATTGAGGAGTTAGATTATTTTGAATGAAGTCCAGATTAAATGATGAGTTTTCTATCAGGGTTGTGTTTCTAGTTACGGACGATGGACTTAGAGGATTTTAGGACACAACTTGCAGGAGTTTCTTTTGCCTTGTCATTTTCTTTTATGCATTAATACTTTGTATACATTATTTTTAAGACTGCATATGGAAGAGGTAAATAGGTTCATACATTTTTTCTTCATTACTAAAACACTTACTAAAAGCTCAAATGGTCTAAGAACATACTGTGTTTATGACAGGGTAACCGTTGCGGAGGAGATATGTCTAAAAGACAAAATAAGAAGGCTCTTGTTGTGGAAGGAGAACCAGAGGTTGAAATCATCACCAAGGTTGAATACATATATGAATATACCAAATCTACCACTGAGGTAGAGCCCATTTATAAATTGGGTGAAATATACAGGATGATTGTAAATCAGAATGTGCCTGATGCAGGATTTGAAGAGATGACTATTTATGTAAATATCAAGAAATCGGCTCTTATGAAGGTAGGCACAAGACTTGAGTTGTTCCCATGCTTAGAAGTGATCGGTTGGATTCTTCCTAGGTTAGATGTAACTATGATGATCCTTGAAAATACTGCTAAACAAGGATATGCTACATACAACCCTGCTTATGTCTCCATGGAATATCACCTATCTCTTGCTCAGATTTACCTAACATAAAGTTGGTTGAAAGAAACAAATTTGGTCTTGGTAGAAACAGTAAAAATAATGATGATACCAGGGAATAAATTTCGAACCAGTCCATCAGGAGATTATGATACATCCACTCTCTAGAGCCCTTATAGATTTATAACACTGATGGTGAATAGAATTTTTGGGAGAGCTCACGGAAAAAGCTTCAAATTGGGATGGATACCAATTGTTTTCTATGTGGCCACTCAAGGAACCATATTCAATTGGTCAAACATAGTGTCCAATAGCCTCTCAGCATGCATACCTTCAGCTTTGGGAGGGGTATCATAGAAGAAGTTAGAGTTCTATAGGAGCTCTACCCTAGTTAAATGTATACTATGTACCCAATCTTTTCCAGTATTGAGGTGTAATTGGGACAGGCACAGGATCCCGGTATACACTGCATATAAATTATTTTGTGAACACAAATACCATGGCTACTATAGATAAATATGTGAACAATTCATCATGCCGTTGTACACTCTAATTTTCCTGATTGAATGCAATTGCATGTCCAAAGATGCGTTCAAGGTCATTGAGGAGTATGGAGACTACTATTTAACTGAGGAAGGTATGTATATCCAAATGTATGGGGGTTCCAAAGCACCTTCTATACTCCCTAAATATGCCACTGATTATGTACTGCATAAAGAGGCAGTTAGGCAGGTATATCCTAATGGTGTGGGGAGTTTTTTGTTCGAGCATAAAAAGGCAACATTTCCTACCATACCTTCCTGGCTAAGTAGTTATAAGTTTTCAAAATTAAAACAGACTGCAGAATTTGTGTAGGAGCTAGAGCACTTCAATTTTGGTGAGATGATCACAGGAATGACTCCCGGAATAAGGTAGTAGAACACTGCAAAGAGGCAAACGTTCATTTTGAGTATACTAACTTTTGGGACAAGGAATAAGAAACCTTCAGGAGTGCAAAGAATATGATTTCCTTAAAGAAGAGATTTAAACAGAAAATCACTATTGTGGGCAGAAAAGGAAAAACTGTACAGAAGACTAAGACTACTGAAGAAGAAGAGGCCAGAAAGAGAGAAGAAGATGCTAGAAGGCTATCACAAGAGGTAGAAAGATGGCTAAAGAATGAAGAAGAAGAAAGAAAGAGAGCTGCAGAGGAAGCAACAAAGAAGGAAGAGGAGGAGAGAAAGAGAAATGAAGAAGCAAAGATAAATAAAAGACAAGATGAAAGTGAGGGTTTGAAATTAACAGGATCCAAAAAGGATCAGCAGACTACTAACCAAATGGATACATAGGGGGAACATGATCATACAGATCAAGGGCATGGACAAGATAATATTGATCCCTAGGATCCTGCTGCAAATTCTGGAAGCACTCAAGGGCAATCTATGTTTTCTGGAGTGAATTTGATCCCTTTCATGCAGAAAAAAGGGGAATAGGTACTTGATTTCAGCACCATTTTCTATGACAAGGAGAAGAAATGGATTGTTAAAAGAACCGAGAAAAGGGTTGAAACAGGAGGACAATCGAGAAAGATGATCACTTACAAGACTTTGGTGTATGGGAAAGATGCAGATCCAATATTGACAGGAAGAGCTAGGGTGGTGTTAAACCAAGATACTAATGATAATGTAGATAGGCCGATGACAGATCTTGAGATGTCCAAAAAGAATGCAGCTCAATTAAAGAAACACTGAAGAAAGAGAGAGATGAAGGTCATAAGTTGAAGAGGAAATTTGGGGACTTGCAGAATGAAGTGAGGAATTCAAAGACTAAACTCTAGACTCTGCAGGCCAATAAGGAGGCTTTAGAAATTTCTGCAGGAAAAATGGAAAAATATGCTCAGAAGAGCTTAGCAAAATTACAAAGGATGCGACTAGAGCATCAAGTTTTGAAATCTAAGAAAGATAAGCTTCAGGTGTCTTATGAAACTCTAAGTGCAGAGAAGGTCCAGTTGCAAAACAAGGTAATTGAGTTAGAATCAGAGAAGGTTGCCACTGAAGAAAGAGAGAAACAATATCAAATGCAGGTATTAGGTTTGGAAGGACGGAATGCTTCATTGACAGCATCACTGAAAGATGCTATGGAACATAAGACAGAGGTCCAACCTTTGAAGGAACATGTTCTAGCTCAAAGGAGGAAGATCCGCCATTTTCAAATGTGTGTTGAGGAAGGAAGATGTAAGATTTTACAAATAGATAGCAAATTCGAAGAGATTTTGGATACTACTTATTTTTTGGATAGACCTCAGGAGACTCTGAAAAGAAGAATAGTGTGGATAGAAACAAATGAGGAACCTCCTACAAATCTACCAGTTAAAGATCGGTAGAGTTTAAAGCAGGATTATGATTTATTAGAGTTTTCCATCAATATTGTGGAAGAATTCAAGAATATTGTAAAGAAAACAAAGGGATTATGTGTTGAATACTACAGAAGAGTGCTGGTCACATACAATAGACGCCAGGTTTCCGCAGGAAAAAGATTGGATGCAATACCAAATGGGCCCCTCTTCATAAAGTGTTCTATAAAATTTTGATTTAAAATGTAATATATTGTATAAATTATGAGCACTTACTACAAGACACAATTTTGGGATTGAGAGGTTAGGGAAGCCCAAAAGTCATTGAGGGGCAGCCCAAAGGTTTTTCTTTTTTGATTAAATATAGGAGAGTTAATATGTAGAAGAGACTTATTTCCCAAGCAATTTTTGAGAGTATATTGTAAGAAGAACTACTTCCTTTTGCAATAAATAATTACAAGTTTCTGCTGGAGAAAGTTTGGTGGAATGTTTCAAATACTTTGCTATGGATCAGTTGCTTTTGTTTTCAGCTTATGTCCATTAAATCTGAGATCATTCTAACTCACTTCATTTATGTTTATGTTATTAATGTCTTATAGTTTATTTTGTGAAATTTCCACTGAGAGTAATGAAGGTTGTCATAAACAATAAGCTATCTTGTTGTTCATATTTCTATTAATGTTCATGTGTTCTGAAATAAGTAACAACTATCTGTAATTTTTCTTAACACATGCACAGAAATACATTACTCATTGATAATTGATAATTTTTTGCTCCTTGGGGATAGGTTAGTTAGTTGTAGTTATTTTCTGGTTTTTTGTGATTTAGATGTGAGAGAGGTAAGATGAGAGGTAAGAACCTGTGCATCACATTGTGACACTCCTTGTTATCTCTATCAATTTGCATGTTTTAGATAGGCACTTGCACATCACAACTTAAACACAAAAAAATAAAAATATATACAGTGGAATGGGCCGTAACTGGTAAAACCTTTTAATTTGTTACTTTTCCTACGGTAGTCGAACTGTAAATCGGACGGATTTCCCATACCAAACAATAACGGGCTAGTTGGGAACATTTATTGGGGAGAATCCCGAACTGTTGTTACCTACAATTTTCTAGGCCTCAACAATAATGTAAAGCCAAATCACAAGCAAGCAAGGGTAGGATATGTGATCTCCCGAATGAAGTAGGTATGTCTCACCTAGGAGAGGCTTGAGACTCCCATACACAACAATCGGAGTTTCATAACTAATTATTGTGGCCCTCAGCTTCAATGCATATAGCGACTGTGCTTTCCAACCCCAACCTGGCTGGGACACTTGCAGAATAACCTCTGCAAAATACCCCTCGATAACCTAGGTAAGGAAACTAAGTTCACCTCAATATAATCAATGCTCATGCGGACAGTCGTAGGCGGGATTGACTGTATGGGCAGGGTAGAAAAGCCCGAAACTCTTGAAAGAGCCCTCAGATATGAATACAATCCTGGAACTATCTCCAGTGCTACTCAGTTATGACTAGGGGTCATCCCAATCAATAACCGCTCACACTACCTCGTGCTTAACTCCCTTGTAAGAGGAGGATCCTGAGAAACACTAATTATACAAAGGAATTTTACGCTCTGACCTGGACAGACACACACATGTTGTTGTTTAGTGGTCTTGGAGAATTTACTCACAATGAACTATTCCAATACCCTAAAACCTAATCTTTTTGGTGCACCTTATAAAATAAAAGAGTGTAATTCATTTTATTATGCATTGATTTTAATTGGCTTATTACTCAAAAGGGTAAATGATCATGCAACTAATGGTGTTATGATGCAACAAGAAGTAAAATGCACACCTAACAATCAATGCAAATGGACTGTGTTAAATGAAAAACGGGGTATGCTACTACGTGAAGTGCACAATTTTCCTTCCAATAAAAATTCAATCATTCCTATATGAAACCCTGACTAGTACTTCTCCAAGCAAACCTAATGCAACTACCATGTAAAATGCAAAATGCAAAAATGCATAATGATGTAAAACGCAAATATTTTTGTATTTTTGAATTAAAATGAGATAATGTAGCACAAGAATGACTCTACCACCCCCATACTCTGCAAGCACTATCAAACGTCACTCAAGTAAAGAACCAAGGTAAAGAAGACCTAATGCACTAATCCCAAAACAAAAAATAGAAAATGCAATGACAAGACCATTTAAAAATAAAAATTTAACTAAAAGACGTCTCTGGTCAGAAAAAGAGGTGTATATAGACTCTAGAAGCATCCAAGGAGACTCAACAATCATCAAAATTCATGCAGCAACACTTAATCTTCCCCTAAAAGGAAAAACTCAGGGCATATGCGATTGTGTGCAGAAAACTTGCATATGTACACAGAAATCCCAGTAAAACCCGTGTGTACACATGACTGTGAAGCAAAAACTCATGTACAGGAAGAAAAAGAGATAAAAAAAGAAGGTAAACAGACAAGCTTAGACAAAATTTACTTCTATTAGACACCACTAGGAAAACATGCCCCAGACCCAAATCAGAAACAGAGAAATCAGAGTAATTCAAGAACATTGCATGCCGATAAAACCCCCAAAGGAAATGACTAAGAACTCCCCAGTATGGTCACCAATTATGTTATGGATAAAACTTCCTATGGCTTGGGGTACCACAACAGATAGAGTTACTACATAAATCAATCCTTTCCTATATGCAAGAGAAACCAAATATCTAACACTAAAGGATCTCGAAACATACCTTATTTTGGACGGTTGATGTAGATCCCCGTTGAGCTTTTCCACTCTCGCTTGTATAATTAATTTGCTCTCTCAACATTCAGCAAACAAGACAATCATGCTATATATAATTGTGTTATACCTACTCTATCATATATAATCAATAACATATAATCATTTAAAAGAATCCATGGATTCAATACTCATTTAAATACAAATTATTGGACAGGAAAAGATTATTCTATTAATATAAAACTAAGATTACAATAGTGAAAAACTCTATCAGCATGTCTGCGAATCAGAGAAACTGAGTCCTCCACCTAGGCCTCCACCACTTCAATCCTCCATCTCTCGATAGCAAGCTCAAAATCAAAGGCAATCTTGGGAAGAACACAAAGTGCTCCAAGGGACAAAGGGATGCAGACTAAAGTATAACCTCTGGCAACAATGGACTATAG
This sequence comes from Pseudotsuga menziesii, assembly GCA_001517045.1. Classification (NCBI taxonomy): domain Eukaryota; kingdom Viridiplantae; phylum Streptophyta; class Pinopsida; order Pinales; family Pinaceae; genus Pseudotsuga; species Pseudotsuga menziesii. The sequence continues at coordinate 72,684 of LPNX010841142.1, forward strand.
TTTTCTTGCTCTTGAGTTCCTCCTCCTTTCAATGTATCCAAAGGGTTCCTTATATAGTGCTTCAATGGGGTAATGGAAGGTCAAATCCGAGAAATTTCAAAGCATATGAAAGGTCAAGAGACAAATGACTCAAATCCACATCAAGGAAAACTCCAAAACTATTTTTCCTTTTGCACACATCACGGTGTATGTGGGTTTAATTGTCAAATCCGTGTATATACATGAGCATAGGTTTAAAAGTCGCGTATAGCAAATAAGACATGTTTTTAGGGATTATCTTGGAAACATCAAAGATACAAAAATGGTCCATGGGGTCTAAAGAGTCTGCAGAGGTACAGGGAAGGCCATAAAGGTGTGATCCACCATGTGTTGTAAAATCAGCTGTAACAGCCCTGTCGATGGATCTGTGTCAATAATATCCATGTATTCCCATGCAAATGCATCCTTCTATTATTGCAAGAGATGTATCAACTGTTCTTTTTTTCAAGGTGAAAACTATGGATTAATATATAGGCTCTTCCATTATTCAATTTCTATAAAGATACTAGTAATTTTTCTATCAACAATATATAAATAATTGGAAGGCAAATATGTCACCCATTTCTCCTAAATAAAAGCTTTCATTATGGAATCCAAAGTTTGATATTTTGGTTAATACGATGAGGATAGATTTGTGAGAAAACTACTAATTACATCATCTTCTATTTTATTTTTAAAACAAGTTGTTTTTACAATAGTAAGCAGTTGGTGGATAATTTATTTACTGTACTCTTCCTCCTCCACCTGCATCGGGTTCTCATAATATACGATAGACCTAGACAAAGGGTACAAAATTAATCTCCTCAGTAGATTTACCATGAAATATTTCCATGTTAGTGGATCTAGAACCATTGTATGCATTATTTGTTGAAATAATGTAAATTCTAAGAATATTCTACTTGTACTTTACATTATTATTATTTCTCCTTCGGTAGATCTCACTAATGTAAGAGGTCATGTAAAATTCATGACGTAAACTCTCCGTTGTAAGTCTGGTCAATAGTACCCCCCAAAAAAAAAAATATTATTATTGTGAGTTTACCTAGGTAGGTTAGACATGTCGATTAGTTTAATATCCTTGATTTAAAACATATCCGAAATATTAACTCTTACTACTTATCTTAGCAAAACGAGAGTAAATTTTGCTACGTGATTAAGCACTTTCTTCAATCAAGAAAAACATGAACAAAAATGAAATAAACTGAGATTTTCAAAGGGTTACTGGGAGAAGCAAAAGAAACTTTTGGATACTGAAATTTCCTATTCCTAAGAACCTGGATTTTGGGTTCTTTTAGGTTTCGAGCATCATCCAGGATGAAGTCTACTACCAGGTTTCTGGGAGTCCGAATCTATACAAACTGAGATCTTAGCAGTCAATTAAAAGATACCAAAGGATAAGGAGGTATTATGAGATTTATAGGTCCCTGTTTAGTAATATAAAATCCATTTATGTAGGTATAAATAGTTTTGGAACATTTCAGAAGAGTTTGGATGTGTTTGGGTAAAAACTAGCAAAATTGGTCTAGAGATTTCCTGCGTAGAGGAGGTCTCTCAAACACTCTACGAGCTCAACTAAATATTTTTTTATGAGTTGTATTGGTTTCTTGGGTGATTTTATGACCTATTTCAACTTACATAATTAATTTTTGGAACACAAAATACTCATGGCATAAAAAATAGTAAAACTGGTCCAATTAAACTAGCTAAAGAGCATATCTAAGCAAACAAAGGTAAAATTTAATTTTTCACTTTATCATATATGAAAATAATTATTATTAGAGTTTTATAAGACTCTATTAAGAATCAAAAACCTCATATATCATTATTATGGCCATAACATCACTGTTAATGCATAAAAAATTACAAAGGGCTCATTAAATGAGCATTGGAATGCCTCTCTCACTAAAAATTTGGCATTACGACCCCATGGAGTAGAAATATTTTTATGTATCAAAGATACAAATTTCAAGCAAAGGAGAATCTCATAAATATTTTGGAGGATTTGATATCCCTCAATGGTTCCCAATACTGAATATTAGAGGATTGAAACCAACACTTGAAAACAATCTTGCATTCCTGAGAGCATAAGTGAAGTCTCCTTCAATGGGAATCAATTTACAAGGCTGAATGGTTGATCTCAGAGCTTGATATTGGTCTTCAATGGATTCTCCTTGGATCTATGTGGTTGCACTGAAGAATAGAATGGAAGAGAGAAGACAATGGGAAAGCTTGGGGCACATAACCCAAGGTAGTTGAGGCACATCACTCAGATAAGGAAGCTATGCTTCACTCAACATCAAAAAAAAATTGATACAAAAACTATTAAAAAGAGTTGGAATCATTCTTTTATATACTGAGTGACTTGTTGAGCAAGTTATTTAATCTATTGAGTAAGTTATCCACTTGCAAATCCTAACCCTAACACATGAGTGCACCTTCCTTGAGGAGATTAGAAAGTTTGAGATTTTGGTAAATTTTCCTTTCTTTTCATCTTTTAACCAAATTGCAAATTTTTCCCTCCCTGGCCAAAATTTTCCTACTTTATGACTTACTACATTTTTTGCACTTTATGAGTGACTGTTTTTTTGCACTTTCCCTACTTTTGACAGTTGCCATTTTTTTATGACAAATTTATTTTTCCTTCTTTTGTAATGTTTCCATTTTTCATCCTAATCATGTTGGATCTCTTAGTACGCCCTCATGTCTTCCAGAAAACTGAAAAATCATTTAATAATTAATTAATTACATACAAAAAAACCATAATTGGAAATTTTGATCTAATACATGCCTAAATAGTATTAATTAATCAAAATTTCCTAGGAAGAATTTATTTAATTCTTTTTTTAACCACTAGGAACTGATAAGTTCAACATTTTGATGTCCTACAAGGAAGGGAGATGATAGTCCTTCAATCAAGAGTATGCTTTTACTTAAGTAGAAACAATCCAGGGTGTTGCAAAATTTGTTTACCCTCCCAAGTGGCATCTTCATTGGATAGCCCATTCCACTATAGCACCAGTTATTCCTTAATGATCTTGTTCCTCAGCCTTCTTTATCTGGTCTGTAGAACTTCATTTTCCACTAATACCAAATGGAATTCATCATCAAGGGGTGGAAATTCTTTTGATACAAGTATTTTTTTTCCTACTGATTTCTTTAGGCATGATACATGAAATATATTATGGATCTTTCTCTCAGGTGGCAGCTCCAATTGATATGCCACATCACTAATCTTCTTCAAAATTTTGTAAGGCCCATAAAACCTAGTTTGGAGTTTTTTAAATCCCTTTGGATCCAAAGAGGACTACCTTTAAGGTTACAACCTCAAGTATACTAAGTCTCCTTCTTGGAATACTCTATCAATCCTATTCTTATCAACATTCGTTTTATGTTGGTTCTATGCAACCTGCAAATTTTCTTTGAGTTCCCTTAATATGTCTTGATTCTCCTGAAGCCAATATTTGTATTTTTTGGATATAAATACCCCAAACATCATATATGCAAAGGATGGGACCTCATAACCATACAAATCCATGAATGGATTCATCCTAATGGAGAGGTGAAGGGTGGTGTTATAGCATAATTCTCCTAGGTGGTTCCATGTGGCCCAAGCTTTCTATTGTCCCATGACATAGTTGAATAGGTAGTCTTCAATCCATTGATTCACTCTCTCAGTTTGAACATCATCCTGAGGTTGACAGCTTGTGTTCAGATTCATATTGTACCACTAGTTCAATCAAATATTGCTAAAAAGAATTAGTGAACTTTATACCTTGGTCATTGATTATGGTCTTGGGTAAACCATGCAGTTTAAAAACATATTTGAAAAACAATGCAACAAATTTATTGGATGATATAGTGGAGGTGACTCCAAATAATTTTGCAAACTTAGTCAACCTATCAACCACCATGTATATACTATATTTTTCTTGGACTTTCAGTAGTATGGTGATGAAATGCATGGAGACAATTTTCCATTTCTGTTTTGGAATATGTAGGGGCGCGAGGAGTCCAACTAGGTGTGTGTGCTCCACTTTGTTTTGATGGCATGTAGTACACTCCCTCACATGCCTTAGAACATCTTCCTTGAGGCCCTTCCAGGTGAACCTCTCTCTTACCTTTTGGTAGGTATTCAAAAAACCATGATGTCCAACCACTTGTGCATTATGTGCAGCCTCTAGGAACCTCTTCTTTAATTATGATATGAGTTCTAAGAAAATCCTATATTTTTAATATATGAGGTCATTGAGTACCTTGTGTGCCTCATTTATATTGCTCCATCCATAATCCCACATGGAAACATATTTTTTAAGTATTCAGTTCCCAACTATACCTTCCATTCAATTAGAATTTGTAGTAAGGATAGTGTGGGTTTGCAGGAAAGTGCATCAACCACCATATTCAACTTTCCCTTCTTGTATTCAATGTCAAAGTCATAGGATTGGGATTTTCTTACCCATTTCTTTTGTCTATCATTAATCTCCTTTTGGGTAAGGAACTGCCTTAGACTATTGTGATCACTTTTCAATTTGACCTTGATTCCAACTAGATACTCCCCGAACTTGGACAATGAATGCATGATGACCAACATATCCTTGTCATAAATAGAATACATCCTTTCATGAGGCTGAAATTTTTTGCTCTCATAAGCAATGGGGTGCCTTTCTTGCATAAAAAAACCTCCAATTCCTTCCCCCGGGGAATCACACTCCAACACAAAAGGATTCCTGAAATAAAGAAATGATAGCACCGAACAACTGCTCATTATTTCCTTCATCTTGTGGAAATCTTGTTTTTCTTCCCGATTCCAAGTGAATGCCCCCTTCTTGGTCAGATCTGTCAAAGGTGTATTAAATTTGGAGTAACCTTTGACAAATTTCCAGTAATAGTTGCATAGGCCAATGAATCCTCTAAACTCAATGAAGTTTCTTGGGCTTGGACAATCCAATATGGACTTAATTTTCTCTTGGTGCAGCTTCACCCCTTCATGGCAGATCACATGATCGATATAGAGAAAATCAATCATGCCAAATTTGCATTTGGATAACTTAGCATAAAACTATTGATCTGCAAGTATAGTTAGAAAAACATCCAAATGGAATAGGTTATCTTCCCATGTCCTACTATAAATAAGAATATCATGAAAAAAAAGGACGTACTTACAGAGCTACTCGCTAAACACCTTGTTCTTGCAAGATTGGAAGGTTTCCAGAGAATTAGTCAAGCAAAATGGCATGACCAAAAACTCAAAGTGACCAAAGTGATAAAAGAAGGTTGTCTTATGTATGTCATCCTCCTTCATTCTAATTTGGTGGTATCTCGATCGGAGATCTATTTCAAAGAAGAATTTTGCACCATGCAGGTCATCCATCAGCTTATCAATTTGGGAAATTTGGTACCAGTTCTTTATGTTTTTCTTATTCAGAGCTTAGTAGTTTATGCACATTCGAAGTGTTCCATCCTTCTTATTCACCAAAAGCACTGAAGAAGCAAAGGGGATGGAACTTGGTCTAAGGATACCCAAATCAAGGATTTCTTTGATGGTATTCTCAATCTCATCCTTGAACTTCTTTGGATGCTTGCATGGGTGAATTTTTATAGGAAGTGTTCCAATAACTTGGTGGAATGCCATGTTGGAGGTTTAAAAAAAACCCTTATTCTTGTGCAACATATTTTTGTTATATTTTTATCATTTTAAGCAATATGATATAGGATCTTATCTAAGAGAATAACATGCACAACAATAATCACAAGAGACAAGAGATGCAAATAATTTTCCTTGGGGAAACCATAAAGGAGAAAACGCCGCAACTTCCTCAGAGATAGAATGAGAACCATTGGCAACAGTAAAACCCAAAGACAGAAAAGATGATCTCCACAACTATTCTCTCTCTCTCACTTGAGAAAGCTTCACCTCTCTCACTCATACACCCTGGTGAGTGAGTGTGTGTATGATAAATAGAGAGGCTTACTCTCTATTTATATTCTTTCATTCACTTAAAGTCCACTCCAACAAGTCAGCCCCACTTAACAATTACTTACAGGGCCAACATATCTATGAGAGTCTAATAACCCTAGTGCACCATGACTGTGGGGACTTTTCCCTCCGATCAACAAGGAGGGTTAACCTTAACTCAATTGTGGGGACTATTGCCCCGACTTACAATGAAGAGTTAACCTCAATGACTTTAAATGAATTTTTTACATTATTGAATCTCCCGACAGAAACATCGGGGCATGACATGACTCAATTACATTACAGATAATTCCTGGAATAAACATCAGGGTACAATACATAAGATATACAAGTGAATACATTCCAAAGTTACAAATACATCAACACTCCCTCTTAGCTAGGAAGGTATTCTCTTGACACAATTTATTAGCACAAGTCTTATTCTCTGTATCACTTGGATCATCATCAAGTCATATTCATCTTCAAGTCATTTTCATCTTCAAGTCATCTTCATCATCAAGTCATCTTCATCAAGTCTGGATCATCACTGGATCGTCATCGAGTTTATATCATCACTTGATATGGAGTATCACTGGATCATCATCGAGTCTGGATCATCACTTGATCTGGAGCATGACTGGATCGTCATTAAGTATGGATCATCACTTGATCTGGAGTATCACTGGATCATCATCAAGTCTGGATAATCACTTGATATGGATCGTGACTGGATCATCATCAATTCTATATCATCACTTGATCTAGATCATCATCAAAGTTGGATCATCACTAGATCATCATCAACATCACTGCTTCCACTATCTCAATCAAATGGTGCTTTCTCTTGATTCTTCTCATCACAGGAAGTTCTACAGAGCCATCCCTTTTTCATTCTGGTTTTAGGCCTATCCTCTAGGTAGGTATTCAATGTCTCCAGCACTTATATCTCACCATGGAATGAACCATGTCATAAAGGCCCACCCAGCACTTACATCTGTCCATGGGAGGAACACATCCGAGAACCATGTTAGAAAGGCATGCCTAGCACTCACATATGGCCATGAGAGGAACACATCCAAAACCCATGTTAGAAAGGCCCAGTACTCACATCTGGCCCCATCTTGTCAGAAAGGCTCTACACTTACATCCAACCTAATCTTGTCAAAAATGCTCTGCACATACATCCAACCTCATCCTGTTAGAAATGTGTTGCACTTAGGTCCAACCTCATCATGTCAGAAGGGCTCTCGACTCTAGGCTAAGTGTTGGTCCTAGACTGAAACAAATTCCTGGTAACTGACCAGGTGCCTCCATTCTCCCAGAGAATGGCCTCTCAGCACTAAGCTGAGTTTCAGTCCCAGAATGAATCAATTTCATGGTAACTGACTAGGTCCCCCCATTCTCCTAGAGAATGGCCTTTCAACACTAAGCTGATTTTGAGTCCCAGATTGAATCAATTTCCTGGTAACTGACTAGGTGCCTCCATTATCCTAGAGAATGGCCTTCAACACTTATATCTGATCATGTGGGAACACATCCCTTAATCACATCAGAATGGCTCTGCACTTATATTTGATCATGTGGGAACACATCCCTCAATCAAATCAAAATGGCTCTACACTAATAATGTGGTAACACGGCCCACAATCACATCAAAATACTTGTACAGTGATCATGTGGTAACACAACCCACAATCACATCAGAATATCTCTGCACTGATCATGTGGTAACACAACCCACGATCACATCAGAGGATCTCTGCACTTACATCTTACCATGTGAAGCTCAGTCTTCCACCACGTCAGAAAGGCACAACACTTATATCTAACCATGGGAGGCCCTACCTACTACCATGTCATAAGGTCTCATGGACTCACCACTTCCCCTTGGAGGGAACCTCGATTTGGAGAACACCAAGCTTCTCCCTGAAGTAATCAAACTTCACTCTGTCCATTTCTAGCATAGAATCACATAAGGGCTGATTATGTCCAAGGATAACTTGTAATATTATCTAGGATTTTATGCTCAAACAGCCTATCTCACCGGCTATGCTAGAAATCCCTCTTTTAAGAGATCTTGATTTGGATCACTGCTCCTCTTTGCATCATACAAAAACACAAGTCAGATCAACCAAATCAAATAGTAGTTTTCAAAGGAAACATACTACCTTCCAAATATCAAGTGGCAACATCATTTTACTCAGCTGTACTCAGTGCCATGAAGGACTCCATCCTCCCAAACCAAGATATCACACTTTCTCCCATACTATAGTAGCACCTTGAAGTTCTCTTCCTATCAATGGCACCACCTACCCAATATGAATCCTCATAAACCTCCAGGTTAATCTTCTTATTCACATCATACTTAAGCCCATAATCTATTGTACCCTTCAGGTACCTCAATGCATGCTTTGAAATCATCAGGTGAACATGTCTCAATGTGTTCACATTAAAGCAAATATTTTGTCTTGTATTCACCAGGTACATCAAGGAACAAACCACATGACAATACATCATGGCATCAACCATCTTTGATGAAGTAAAAATCAATAGCTTCATCTTTGATGCCATAGGTGCTTTCATGGCCTTGTATTCCATCATCTTGAACCTCTTTAGGACCTCTACGACATACTTCCCTTGTCCCAGGGAGATTCCATCTGCATTCTACCACACCTACATGCTTAGAAAGTAGTGCATCATATCCAAGTCCCTCATATTGAACTTGACAGCAAGTCTCATTCTTGTAATTTTAATGAATTCCTATTTTCTATAAGGAACAAGTCATCGACATATAGCAGGAACATCACTGGTCTTCCTCCTTCAACCTTGAAGTAAAGGTTGGAATCCACTTTACTTTCAGTAAATCCTAGAGCCATCAGTAAGTTGTCCATCTTGTCGTATCATGTCGAATCTCAGGATCTTCTATAGTCACTCCCTATGAAGTGGATCATCATTCTCCCTTTTCCTTTCATACTCTATGTATTGAAACATTGTGTACTGGAGTGACAAGTAGCTTCCTCTACTACTAGCTTCTATCATGCATAATACATCAACTGAATATAAACAAATGCATAACAAAACAATATCATGAACTGATAATTGAATACTTATCTTTATTTTTTTTGTGGGTAGACTCCTTCTTGAGCCTTTTGCTTCATCTTCTTCTTCATTCATAAGCACATCATTTCTTATCCACATGCTCCAATGGGTAAGAGGTTCTTCAAGAATTGAGTCCTTCATATTCCTTATCGCTTGAGGGATCTTCTTTGAATTGTGAGTGCTTGATCTTCAGTTGTTCCCATGTTCTCTTCTCTTATTATGGGTAGAGCTTCATCTTGTGTGTGCTCTTCCCAGAGTCTGGTGAAAGTAATCACTTCCTTCTGGAACAAATTCCTCGAATGAATGAATCCTCATGATCATGGGAGGCCATTCAAGGTGGTTATCACAACTTCTGCATTCTCCATTTCTTCTTCTATTTCTTCAAGTTGTTCTTTGATTTGAGAGACAATTGCAAAGTATGACTGTATGGTCTCAACATTCTGGATCTTCACATTCTTCAACTGGTTTCTCGAAGCCATCTTATGATTTATGTTCTTTCCTTCAAATAGCTTGGTCAAGGAATCAAACATCTCTTTCAGTGTCTTTAGGAAAGACACTTGTGGTATGAGGTGATCCATGATTGAATCGGGAATTATCTTCTTGGCCTTGACAAAGTTCTTCTTGTGTAAGGATTTTAGCCTCATCTTTTTCTAGAACTGGAACCTCTCCACTTATGTAGGTGTCTAATTCATTTTATTCAAGAACTAGTGAGACTCAATACTTCCATACTTGGAATTTTTCAGTTTCACCAAACTTGTCATCAAGCTAGTGTGACTAGTCATTTAGAAATGAGAACCTCAAATGTAAATATCAAAAGATTAGATCTTACTGATTTGAGGTGTCCGTCCTGGTTCTGGAGCTTGCTGATCTAGGGTTTGTTAGAGAAACCCTAACTTTCAAAACTTGGAATATTTAAAATATTATTGGATATAAATATAGACCTCTTCAAGGTGAGCTGTCGAATGTACTCCTTTTCTAAAAACAGTGGAGGGAAGCTCCCAGAACAGGAAGCCCTATTTTACCAATTTCTTCTGTAGAAATGTATGATACATTTTCTGTGGTATATCCAAAAGTACTACTCCTCTATGTCTAAATTTTTTTATATATGTAGACTCATATATCCTTGTTCTAACACCATAGGTTTCATCATAATTTGTTTCACCAATTGGGACTTATGAGTGTCTTCCCACGTTGACATGTTTCAGGACTATTCAGCATAGCGAAGTTGTATGGACTTCCATGTGTCATTGGTGTTTCTTCTGGATCTGAAAATTTTACCACATAAATTACAGTCCATTCCCTTTCTGTAACATCTTGAGAAATTTCATTTGGACCTTCATAGCCCAAGATATAGCAATTTTCCCCAGGTGTCTTGTTTGGGGAGGAATCTTGGGAGAGGTTGGAACCCTAATGTGGAGGAATCCTATCTCCTAGAATATAGCGACTCTGAGGCTGAAAATTGGACACAGTGTACATTAGAAATTTATCTTCGACCAATGAAAGCTTAGGCACCTAAGCCTTATCCAATCTTGAGATATAGCAAATTATACCAAAACTATTAGTTTCAGTATTTTAGGGTTTTTAAGGCCTAGGTTCAAACTAGGGTTTGACTTTCCCATAGTTTAACCCAACCAAAAAAATTGACCCAGCTCTCTAAAATTCGATTTTGATGAGGAGAGAAATCCTATACCAGGCTCACTCGAAAATTCCTCTTTTGTAAAAATCCCTAATTTCCCGCACCAAAAACTGAAAATGCCTAGAATCAAATTCTCCTTCGACAGAAAGATGCACCCTTAAATGGAGAGTTATCCTAGCCTTATTTTGCTGATCGATTGTTGAGAGAGACCCAAAAAGTAAGAATCCCTAACTTCTGTAGCTTCATAGTGTCTTCTTTTCAGATTAGCTCTGATACCATGTTAGATTTTTATCATTTTAAGCAATAAGATCTAGGATCTTATCTGAGAGAATAACATGCATAACAATAATCACAAAAGACAAGAGACATAAAGAATTTTCCTTAGGGAAACCATAAAGGAGAAAACCCCACAACTTCCTCAGAGATAGAATGAGTATTAATGGCAGCAGTAAAACCCAAAGATATAAAAGATGATCTCCATAGCTGTTCTCTCTCTCTCACTTGAGAGAGCTTCTCCTCTCTCACTCACGCGCCCTAGTGAGTGAGTGTGTGTGTGATAAATAGAGAGGCTCACTCTTTATTTATATTTTTTTTTTCACTTAAAGTCGAATCCAACAAGTCGAACCCACTTAACAATTACTTACCAGGTCCAACATCTCTATGAGAGTCTAATAACCCTAGTGCCCCACAACTGTGGGGACTTTGCCCTCCGATCAACAAGGAGGGTTAGCCTTAACTCATCTGTGGGGACTATTTCCCCGACTTACAATGGAGGTTCAACCTCAATGAATTTACATGACTTGTTTACATTATTGAATATCCTAATTGAAACATCAAGGCATGACATGACTCAATTACATTACAGATACTTCCCAGAATAAACATCGGGGTACAATACATAAGATATACAAGTGAATACATTCTAAAGTTACAAATAAATCAACACTTTTTGATGTATTTGGGCTAGTGGTAAACATTGATAGAAGTTATCTTAATGTTGATATGGCACTCAACATCCCATTTTATGTCTTCATGTTTTAAGATAGTTATAATGCTATGGGAAGAGACCCGTTTCTTTGAGTAAGTATTCAAACTTGTCAAAACAACTTGTTTCCCATCTGAAACTTTAAACCTCATTTCCAGGACTTGATAGTTCAAAAAAATTTCAGCAAAGGAAAATAACCATTAGACTCCCAGCACTACATTAGTGTCTTCCAAATTCACCACAAAGAAGCTATCAGTAATTGTGTAGTCCCCAATGGTCACGTGTGGCTTGGGAATCCATTTTGTGTAGTCAATGGAATGATTCCTAGGGGTTATGCCAATGAATACAATAAAGGATTTTTTGGGTAGCTTTATTTTCTCTACCATTTTAGTATCAATGAAATTATTGTTGGCTCCTCCATCCACCAAAACAATATCTTTCTACCCTGAGACTACTCCTTTGAACCATAGAGTATGAAATCTAGGTACTCTAGACATAACAAATTTTTTTATTATGGTTGGTTGTGGTTTCTCCTACTCTTCAGCTGATTCAATATTTTATTCTGCTTCTATTGGTTGGTCATCATCCTCTCCTTCATTTTCATCTTCAGAAAATACTTCAATATAGTGTGATTTCCCCTTATGACATTTATGGCCTGCAACCCAAGGTTCTTGGTAGTAAAAGAAGAGCTATGTCCTCCTTAGTTCATCCCAGTCCTAGTAAGAGTAATATTTCTTTCGAGGGGCAGGAAAGTTACTCAAAATATTTCTTTGATTCTGAAATTTATGGGGCATGGGATTCTTAGGAGGATACTTGGTCCTTGGAATGGCATATTACAGATCTCTAGTTTTTCTCATCGCTTCTTGCAAGGTGGAGGGTCAGTAAGCTTTCACAAACCCTTTAAAAGGTTCTTATAATCCTTATCTGAACAAAAGGATCAGCCTAGCCTCTAAGATGTTAGTGACCATGATAGATAATCATTGGAATTCATATATGTATGCTTTAGGAGTTTTAAGTTGTTTGATATGTGCCAATTCTCAAAAAGAGATATCAGGATATCTCTAGTAAAATCTTTCTTCCAATCTTTGGGTGAGTTCTTCATAAGTGGCCACTTGATCATGGCCCAAATTTTTTATGCCATGAAACCTCCAGTCATTGGCCTCCCCATCAACATGTAGGGATTCCATCTTGATGGCATCCCCCTCAGCCATAGGATTCAATTGGAAGCAGGGATAATGTTAAGAACACCCTCAAATTTATATGTATAATAAATGGGCGAATATCCCTAATATATAGGAAAAATTAAAGGCTATTTTATCAATAATATAATATGTATATATAATTGTTTTCTAATATTTCATTCTATTATATAATCTTGTAAAATCTTGGCAAATATTTCCCTAAATTATAAGATATTGTAAAATATTAGTGAATATTTCACTGAATTATAAAATATTGTAAAAACTTGTCAAGTCTTTCAGCAAATTATAAAAGCTCGTAATGTCTTGGAGAATCTTTTGCTAGGAAGGCCTAACTTTTGATTTTGTATATTTCTAAGGGAGTTCAATAGAAGAGAATATACTATGGCTTGAATTTCTCGACTCCTAGACCATCAAATAAACAAATGCATGAATGCAGAGAGAAATTATTTATTTATACATTTCACTAGAAATATTGGGTCACTCACTACGAGAGGTGTTGTTGAAAAAAATAACGCTAACTATATTCAAGGAAAGCGAGACTCCACTTTTTATCTCATCCCTTAATGGTCTAACAGACATGTGGGGACTCAAATCTTGACATAAAGACAAACTAATAGAATTGAAGACTTTACACAATGTAGTGACTATGGAACCCACAAACCATTATTACAACATGGAGTATTATTGATACCCGCAACCTTAATATAGTGTATGAATTCCCAAATACATTATTTTCAAAATCTCTTATTTTTAAGCTACCATCTAAGAAAAAAATAACTTGTTTATTTGTTTATAGACACAAATGCCACTTTTTTCTTCCTTTTGTTGGCAATCAAAATATGAATTATGTCATTTCATTTAGAATTTTTAGAGGTAGTTAGAAACTTAAAATGGTTATTAGAAATAAGAACATACACTAACAAGAATAGAAATAACATTAATGCACCATCATGCATATCATTAGAACTACTATGTTAAATACTACTTTTTCTCAAATAAACTAAGGAGGTGTTTGTATCCATGTCCTTGAAATTTTTTAGAGCATGCAAAATGTGGTAAAATTGATTTAGCACCCTCATTGAATGCGAAAGACTATATTTTAAATAAGATAATGTCTACATCTCACGTCGAACATGCCCTATACATATTATACACAATCATGATGGAAATGAAGTATCATATTCCAACTAAATAATCTATTTATCATGCATAACTAGATCCATTTCTAGATGATGATAGCAATTAAACATCAAAACAAATCACCCAAAAATTATACTTATGAATGACTCTTACAAAAAACAAAATATCATAGAAAAATTACCAAATCCGACAAATTTAGGTCACAAATAAAATTGACAAACTTGGCAATACGAATAAAAAAAAATACCAGCCATGAACTTCTCAATACAAATGATATAATTTACCAGCACACTTTAGACAAATCTAGAAGAAGATAACATAAATAATGATCATTCCATTGTAGCCTCGCTATTATAATCAATTTGGATTCATTTATATTACAAACATACCAAACATCAACTAACAGACAAAATTTGAACATATACACTCGCAATAACTCCTTAGATCCAATAATAGTTGTAGAGCAAGATCCTAATAAAGACACAATTTAAACAACCGGGTCAAATTCAGTTTGAATATATAAAAACCATGTGGTGTCTCTCCATTAAGATTAGCATCCACTAACAACATATAAATGTCAGTCGGCCATTTAAACATGACAAGGAATAAAATAAATCATATCTATATATATAACCCTTTCACTAAACCAATACTCATGGGATAGAATAAAACCCTAATAACACCAAATGAGGACTAAGAATCAAGAGTGCCCTAGAATTTAACAGGCCTAAAAAATCCATGATAAAAATGTAAATTTACAATATAATAATCTATTGTAATTGTGGATAAAAAGAATAAAAAACATGATAAAAATCATATCATGTTAATTATTGGTTAAAAATCATGATGTGACTTTGTAATAGTTGATAAATAACATATGCAACATGCCACTTCAATACCTAATCTTTCGGCAATGGAGATGTTATGCCAAGATTAAAATGTCAACGAAAATAAGAATTAAAAGTGGAATCGCATCAACTAGAACATTCACCCTACAAGTGGAATTCGATGTGGGTGAACTATAATGACTACAGCCTTTATGTAGAACAAAATAGCCCTTCATTTTTGCTCCAATACTGGAAATCAAGGGCTCCAAGAAGGTATAACATGAAATTGACTAAAAATAAAAGAAAATGCAATGATATGCTTAAATTTCATGAAAAATGGAGGGATAAATAACCCTTGGAGCCTCCATTACTAAAAATTGGGGGAGAAGGAGTGATTTCATGATATTTTCTCTAGAAATTGGGGATGGAAGACATATTGGAGGGATATTTTTCTAGGGTGAAAATAGTTGTTTTTTAAATTTTCCTCATTAATATATGGGAGGCTATTAATTTTGGATTTATTTATTTTTCTAATAACTATTGGGAGAATATATTTTAGATTTAAAAAACCATTTAAATATAAGAAAATATCTCACTAAATTTTTGTAACCCCCTTAATATAGACCATGGTCTATATATATCCCATAAATCATCCATGATTGGAAGTAAGTGTCCGATTTCTGAATCCAAGAGTTTATTGTGCACTTGGAATTGCCATCAAAGTAAGGTAAGGTGATATTTCCAATGGCATGTCTCAAGTAAAAATTATGATTTGGAAGGATTTGAAATCATCAAGGATTCCCTATATACTAAGTTTCACAAAAATATTTGAAAGGAAGTGCCCTTCTGCACTCCTCACTCAATGTCTGATATGAAACATACTTATCCTCCCATGAAGAAACTAATTCAGTATATACTTCATCGTATTCTTTGGGATCCTCCATGAACTTCAGAATGGTAGGTCAGGGATACAACTTAGGTTCATATTTTAACTCATGAGGCTTGTTATGAGGCCATGTATTAGATAATATAGATACACCCATGATCTTCCTCTCTTCATGTTGGGGGCCAATGTTGCTCCCTTCTGGCCCATCTTTCCCACCTAAATTCTTAGCTAGGAAATATCTGGTCTACTGACCAGAATGAATGATATTAATTGAAATATATTGAATCCCTTTCAACATACTCTAAAAAAAATTCTAAACTCTTCCTTCTCATCCATATCTCTATGAACTCTCCCTTCCACTTCTTTGGAGTTCTTCCTTTCATGATTTGAATTAAATTTTGGAATCATTAATGATTATCAAGAGATGGTATGTAGTACTATTCTATGATACCATTGTAATATCCCATATCTAAATCAGATCTGAAATATTAACTCTTGCTACTTATCTTATTAAAATTGGAGTAAAATTTGCTAGGTGATTAAGGACTTTCTTCAACGAGGAAAAACATGAGTAGTAATGAATAAACTGAGAGTTGCAAAGGGTTAGTGGTAAAAACCAAAACAAAATTTTGGATACTGAAACTTCATATCCATAAAAACCTGGATTTTGGGGCCTTTTAGGTTTTCAGTATCAACCAGGCTAAAGTCTACTACTAGGATTCTAGGAGTCCTAACCGATACAAACGTAGATATTAATAGCCAATTCCAAGACACCAAAGGATAAGGAAGTATTAATAGGGTTATAGGTATTTTTATATTAGTATAAAATCCATTTATTCAGGTATAAATAGCTTATATTAGTTTGGGTGTGTTCAAGAAAAAAACTAGCAAAATTGGTCTAGAGATTGTCTACATAGAGGAGGCCTCTCAAACACTATATGACCTCAACTAAATATGGTTATGTGAGTTTTTTTTGTTTTTGGGTGATTTTATGACCTACGAAAACTTACATAATGAATTTTTGGCACACAAAACAATCATGGCATCGAAAATATTAAAACTAGTGAAATTCGACTAGCTAAAGAGAATAAGTAAGCAAACAAATGTAAAATTCGATTATGTACTTTGTCAGATATGAAAATAATTATTATCAAAGGTTTATAATAATTTATTAATAATACTAAAACTTTTATATAATTATTATGTCCATAGAGTCATTTTTAATGCATAAAAAAATTACGAAAGGCTCATTAAATGAGCACTAGAATGCCTCTCTCACTAAAAAACCGGCATTACGACCCCATAGAGAAGAAATATTTCTATGTATTATATATAATAATGTTAATAAGAAAAGGATAATATCAGAAATATTTTGGAGGATTTGATATCGCTCAAAGGTTTCAAATACTGAAGATTAAAGGCTTGAAACCAACAATCGACACCAATCTTGCATTCTTGAGAGAATAAGTGAAGTCTCCTTCACTGGAGCCCAATTTCCAAGGCTGAATGGTCGATATATGATATTTATATTTGTCTTAAATGGATTCTCCTTGCCTCTTTGTGGCTGCACTGAAGTATAGAATGGAAGATAAAAGAGACTGGGAAATATTGGGGTGCATCACCCTAGGTAGTTGAGGCACATTACTCGGACAAGGAAGCAGTGATTCACTCAACAAAAAGAAAAAAATGATAAAAAAAATTTTGAAAGGAATTGGAGAAATTATTTTATGGAATGAGTGAATCGTTGAGCAAGTTATCCAACTTGTAGATAAAGTTATCCACTTGCAAACCCTAACCCATGAGTGTGCCTTCCTTGCGGAGATTAGCAAGTCTAAGCTTTTGGTAAAGTTTCCTTGCTTTGCATCCTTTAAAAAAATTGGAAATTTCACCCTCATTGACCAAAATTTGTATGCTTTATGACTAACTTATTTTTTTGCACATTCCTTCTTTTTAAACTACGTTGATTTTCCCTTCTTTTGATAGTTTCCATCTTTTTTATGACAAATTACTTTAGCCTTCTTTTATACAGTTGCCATTTTTCATCCTAAGGAAGTTGTATTGATTAGTGCACCCTTCTTTATTTTAGAAAAATGACAAATCATTTACTAATTAATTAATTACATACAAAAAACCAATATTGGGAATTATTCTAATAGATGCCTCAAAAGTATTAAGTAATCAAAATTTCCTAGGCAAAATTGATTTATTTCATTTTTTCAACCCCTAGGCATTCAGAAGGTAAACATTTTAATGTCCTCCAGGGAAGGTATATACCAGTTAGATAGGTCGGCCCGGTTAGGTTAAGTTTTATTTGAGAATATTAGTATAAATAGGGAGGTTCCTTCCCTCATTTATACACACTCTCACACACTTGTATTGTGCAAGAGAGAGAAAGAAGGAAGGACATAGAAGGACGAGGACTAGTGTCTATGGTGTTTTGGCTATTATGATTAAGGTTTGGTATCTCTCTCTCTCTCTCTCTCTCTCTCTCTCTCTCTCTCTCTCCCTTATGAGACCTTGTTATTTGTTCATTTCATTCTGGTAATCTATATTGAGGAAGTTTTGTTGGGTTTTTCCATTTTAGTTTTCTCAGGGTAAATTATTGCGTACCTTGTGATTTTGTTTCTTTCAATGATCCTATTTATGTTTTTATTGTGAAAATGTATTAAATTTTAATCAAGTTAGAACTCAAGATATGGAAGCATATAAAAATTAACATGGTATCAGAGCTAGCTTGAAAAGAGAATATTTCAATGGGCATATCTCTCTCTCCTTCCCCGAACAAGGAAATTAGGGTTTTCTACTAAAGTTGATTTTTTTAGTGCAAGTGACATAGGGAAGTGTGACCCTTGCATTCACATATTTTGGATAGAATTTTTTTAGTGGGAATATCTTCCAGAAATTCCATCCCTAGATTGTCTTGGAACCAAAAAACTAGAAAACTAGGAACATAACCATAAATTACAATACAAAATTTCGCAAGTCCAGTTTCAAGTGTTAGAATTTGGATTATTCATAAACTAATTGTACTAGCATACTCACCTCAGTAAAGCACATATTTTATTTATGATCAGTTTCAATTTTATGTCATTTTTTGTTCTCTAGGACAAGATGTCTTTAAGCACTAAGCTTGATGACAAGATGGAAGGCATAGAAAACTAATGTTCTTTGAAATACACAATAGGATTCATTCTAGAAGAGAATGATATTGGAAAGTTCATCAAGGAAGTTGTGTTAGAGCCCAAATAAGACTAAGCAAAGGAAAAGTGCAAGACAGACATTATTAGATCCAAGAGGATCGTAACAAATTATATTATGGATCACTTGATTCCTCAAGTATCCTCCAAGGATACACCTAAGGATATTATTAAATCCCTATCAAGAATGTATGAATGAATAAACATCAACCGAAAGATGAAATTGAGAGCCCAACTCAAAAGTACAAATATGATCAAGGGTGAACTTATCCAAGAATACTTCACAAGGGTCTCTCAATTCAAAGAAAAACTAGAATAAATTGAAGACAATATTGGTGAAGATGAACTAGTAATGACCACTCTCAATGGCCTTACTAGACCATGTGACTCCTACATCCAGACAATATTTGCAAGGAAGGAAATCCTATAATTTGATGTCCCATGGGAAGAATGTTTTCAAGAGGAAACTAGAGTAGCTAACCAATAAGCACTACTTATAGATCATGACAATGCTCTATATACTCATACAAGAAGAAGAAAAGGAAAAAATCATTTCAATAAGGAAACTCATAAGGATTATTATCCTCCTAAGAAGTTTCATAAGAATAAAAAGGGAGATTACAAGTAGAAGGATTTCTCCTCTTATCAGTGTTACCATTGTGATAACATAGGAAAAATTTCTAGAAATTTTCCAACAAAGAAAGATGAATATAAGAGGAAAAATAAAAAGTGAGAACATGCTCATTTAGCAGAAGAAGAAGAAGAAGCTCCCAATAAGTTATCAAAGGAAGAAGTTGAAGATTATATTTTATTCTCCACTCTATCTAAGTTTGTGACACCTGGAAGATACACATGGTTGATTGATAGTGGTGCTTCAAAACATGTGATAGGTGAGAAAAATAATCTCTCCAGTTTTGAAGAAACAGACTCTCCTTAGAACTTTTTACTAGGATATGACTATCAATACCCATCAAGGGAATATGAAAAGATGCATACAATCTTGTTTTAGGAACCTCGATGAATATTAAAGATGTGTTATGTGTGTCAATATTGAATAACAACTTACTTTCTATCTTATCCTTAGATAAGAAAGGATTCAGGGTTTCATTTATAGATGGTGCAGTACTTGTGTGGCATATAGGAAAATATCTAGAATATGCGTCTCTCATTAGCAGAGAAGAAGGTGGTATGTATAAACTGAAAGGTCACTTAGAAGTGGCTTGATTCATGATACTACAAGTCCATGTGAACTATGGCATATTCGTCTTTCTCACATAAACTATACATCCTTACCACATGTGAGTAAGGTAGTCACCGGTCTACCAGATCTGAATATTGATCATGAAGGAGTATGTAAAGGATGTGCAAAAGGAAAGAACATAAAGCATCCATTTCTGAAGAGAGACACCAAGTCAAAAGGAATATTGGAAATTATGCACTCAAATGTATGCCCTCAACATCTAAGTGGGCATGTATATTATGTAACATTCATTCATGATTACTCTCGTAAGACTTTGGTTTACTTTTTGAAATCAAAAGATGAATTATATGGAAAGTTCAAGGAATTCAAAGCCTTGGTAGAAAATATTTCAAAAATAAATATCGAGACACTCAGGTCCAATAATGTATGAGAGTATACTTCAAATGAATTTGAAAAATTCTGCAAGGATGTCAGGATTAAGAGGGAACTTACCACTCCATATAATCCACAATAGAATGGTGTCACTGAAAGAAATAATTGAACCATTATGGAAGTAGTGAAGAATATGATCCATGATCAAGATCTTCATAAGCACTTATGGGATGAAGTAGAAAGGGAAACAGTATATGTATAGAATAGAATATCCCATATTGCATTTGGGTTCAAAACCCCTAAATAAATGTTCACGGGAAAGAAACTATAGGTGAGTCACTTCAAGATATTTGGTTTTCCAGTGTCTGTCCATATTCCAAAAGATAAAAGAACCAAGTTGGATCCTTCCAAAATGAAAGAAATATTTGTTGGATACTGTGAGGTATCCAAGGAATTTAAAATTTATATACCAAGTTACCATAATATGGAAATTAGTAGGGATGTAACCTTTGATGAAGATACAACTCTCAAGAATTCAAGAAAGTGTTAACTTGAAGAAACATATGAAGAAGTGGTAACTCCCAGAGCTACAAAACCGATGAAATAAGTTGCAGCTTCTCCTGATGATGATATTTTGGAAGAACATGATATGTTGGAGCCCTAAGAGCCTCCCCACATGAACATCTCCCATAATAGATATCCATCTTGGGATCATGATATTATTCAAGAAGTAGAAAGGTATAGTGCTCCATAAGGCTCCATAAGGTAGAGCAAGAAGCCAAATCCATTTCCTAGTTATGTGGCTTTGATGTGTGATCTTGTAGACAAAGGACCTACTTGTTTTGAAGCAGTGGTTCAAAAGAGAAAATGAGTAGAATCCATGATAGAAGAATACCAATCCATAATAAAGTATGGTGTGTGGGAAGTAGTTCCCAAACCAGAAGGTAAAAGTGTGGTATCTTTCAAAATGTATGTACAAGATTAAACATATGGTTGATGGAAGTATTGAGAAGTAAAAATCCTTATTTGTAGCAAGTGGAATCTCTCAAAAGGAAGGAATCAATTGTGAAGAGAAATTTTCTCTTGTATCAATGTACACTTCTATCACAACCATCATGGCCTTTGTAGCCAATACAAAATGAAAGTTCCACCAGATGGATGTGGAAAAAACATTCATAAATGGTGGTATTGAAGAAGAAGTGTACATAGAACAACCAAAAGGTTTTGAATTCAAAGACATAAGAACACTTGTTTGTAAGCTGAAGAAGGATTTGTAAGGATTGAATCACGTTCCAAGACCTTATTATGGAAGAATCAATAGTTTTCTGAGGAGCTTGGGATTTACCAAAAGTAAGGATGATCCTAACCTTGAATTCAAGGCCATGGATGATGAAGCTTTCATATTATTGCTATATCTGGATGATTTATTCTTGACAGGTAATGAGAAGAATATCTCTATAGAAATTGAGATGAAAAAACTTGGCTTCATACATTATTTTCTAGGTCTTGAAGTATGGAAGAGCCAAGAAGGAATACTCCTTAACCAAGGGAAGTATGCATTAGAAATCCTAAAAATATTTGACATGTTTGAATGTAAATTGATGGCCACACCCATGCATACACACTTGAATTTGTTGGCTAATGCTTCGTCAGAATTAGTGGATGTGACACTATATGGATAGATTATTGGTTCATTGATATATCTGATGAATACCTGACCAAATATATGATTT
Organism: Pseudotsuga menziesii; assembly: GCA_001517045.1. Lineage (NCBI taxonomy): Eukaryota > Viridiplantae > Streptophyta > Pinopsida > Pinales > Pinaceae > Pseudotsuga > Pseudotsuga menziesii. The sequence continues at coordinate 94,957 of LPNX010841142.1, forward strand.
GTTGTCAATGCTTTGAGTCAATATTTGATGAGTTACCTTAAATGTACGGAATACTATGGTCTCACTTATACTAGATATCAGGACTTCAGAATGTATGGTTATATAGATTCACATTGGGAAGGAAGTTTCTCAGATATAAATAGCACTTCTGAAGGATGTTTCATTCTAGGGTAAGCCATGATATCATGGCTAAGAAGGAATCATTCTAGTGTTGATCTAATAATTGTAGAAGTGGAATATATTGAAGCTTGATCTTCTAGTTTTGAATCCATATGGCCTCAGAAGTTGTTGTCAGATATATTCGATTTGGAGATTAATGCTACCATGATTCTATGTGATAACCAAAGCTGCATGAATATGACATAGAACCCCGTGTTCCATGATAATATGAAGCACATAGAAATCCAGTACTTCTGCATTCATGACATGGTGCAGAAGGGAGCTATAAAGCTCCAATATGTGAACAGAGATGAGCAGGTTGCAGATGTGTTGACTAAGCCTCTATCTCATGTGAAGTTTGAACACTTCCAAGGAAATATATGTGTTGTCTGTAAGGACTTCCCTTGTAAGGAGGAGAAGTATTTATGATACTATGGTATCCTAATCATAGCATGTAACTAATTTGGGATTGATTATCCTTAGACTTGGTCCCATAATTCTGAAAGGAAGGATCCTCTTAAATGTTGATCTTGATGGACTTGATCCCATAATTATGAAAGGAAGGATCATAATTACCAAAGGAAGGATCATCGAAGATGTTGGGATTTATCATCCTTATACTTGACCCCATAATTCAGAAAGGAATGATCGTCTTAAATTCTAATATTGATGGACCGGATCATGTAATTCCAAAAGGAAGTATTATTCAATATTTTTGGAGTGATCATCCTTATACTTTATCCCATAATTACGAAAGGAAGGAACATATTCAACATTGATCTTAATGGACTTGATCTCGTAATTCCAAAAGGAAAGATCATCCAAGATGTTGTTGGGATTGATCATCCTTAGACTTGGTCTCATAATTTTGAAAGGAAGGATCATTTTAAATGTTGATATCAGTGGACTTGATATCATAATTCTGAAAGGAAGGATCATCTAGGATGTGAGTATACTTGATCCTGTAATTCTGAAAGGAAGGATCCTCCAGGATGTTAGTGGTGGACTTGATCCTATATTTCTAAAAGGAAGGATTGTCCTATGGATGTATGTGTTAGATGTGATTAGTATTGGTAGCTCCATAAATAATTGATCCTGTAATCTCAAAAGAGGAAGGATCATCCGAGTACCACAGATGTGTTGTCCATGATTCTTTAATTCTGAAAGGAAGAATCATTTTGGTTGTTATTAATGATGTTTTTATACCTATCACATGTTGTTTTTGTTGTTATTCCATATTTATGTTGATGATATAGCCTCGTGCTATCATTGTTGTTGTTATTCCAGCTTTATGCTGATGAATCTACTCATGTTGTCTTTTTTGTTGGTATTCCAAGTTTATGTTGACGAGTCAGCCTTGATCTATCATTGTTAATGATGTATCAATTTTTATGCATATTATGATTTTGTTCCATGTTGCATATGATGATGTTCCAACAGATGATGATTATGCTCTAACTCCATGATGAAGGTGATGCTCTAGTTCCATGTTGTAGATGATGATTCTCTAGCTCCATGCTGTTGATGATGTTCCAGTTCCATGCTACAGATCATGATGCCCCAATTCGATATTGCAGATGATGATACTCTAAATCCATGTTGAAGATGATGATTTCATTCAAAAATTTCAATGGTCTATATATGTAATACACGATGTTTCAAAATATTGTGTTTATGATGAATCCTCTCTCATTCCAATGATGTTGTGTAAAGAAAAACCAATTTTTATTGTTATAAATAGAATACCCTTCTTGTTAAGGGGGAGTGTTTAAATAATGTAACTTCGAATAATATTCTACTTATACTTTACATTATTATTATTCCTCCTTCGGGATATGTCACTAAAGTAAAAGGTCATCTACAAGTCATGAGGTAAACCCTCCATTGTAAGTCGGGCCACTAGTACCTCAGAAATAATAATAATATTATTATTGTGAGTTTACCTAGGTCATTTGTCCCTTTCAGTTACATAGTTAAGCCTAGTTAGGTTAAACGTTAGTTGGTAATATTAGTTTAAATAGGGAGGATACCTCCCTCATTTATACACACTCACACACACTTGTATTGCGCAAGAGAGAGAAATACGGAAGCGTATAGAAGGAGGAGGAAGACGCATTTGGTGTTTTGTCTCTTATGTTTGGGTTTTGGCATCTCTCTCTTATGGGAAATTTTTCTTTGTTCATTGCATTTTGGCAATCTATATTGAGGATTTTTTTTTAGGTTTTTCCCCTTTGGGTTTCCTAGGGTAAATTGTTGTGTACCTTGTGATTGTGTTTCTTTCAGTGATCCTCTTTATGTTGTTATTCTGAAAATGTATTAATTGCTTATCATGTTAGGAATTAAGCTATGGAAGCATATAAAACTTAACATTATATATGGATAGCCATGGCCTTCCAAGGATTAAAGGTTTCCCTTCTAAACAATATTTTGTTTGTAGGACCATAAATTCAACTAGATAGTCCCACGAATCTACATAAAGGACTATATCCTTCATATTTCCACCTTGTCTAATAGTAGATTGATATATATTATTTCCAAGATCATGGGAATGTTGGTGTTTCCCCCTTTGAGATAGGTTCATAGCTTCTTTGTAAGACAACAAAATCCCAAGGTATCATCCTAATAGAGAAAGACTCAGTCAGGAGCACCTGCGATGTAGATGCAATCTCACCCAAGATATCTCTTTTGGGTAACTTCTAGAAGCATGTTTCTATAGTTGGGTGGGTATTTATCCTCTCACCATACCTTACCAACTCTCTTTCACATTCAATATATTACTCTACTTATCCGTCGACTAAGATTACAACAGTCAATATAATTCCTTATTAGCAATCCCAACTAGCAACAATGCGAAAAATGCATACAAGAACTATTTATAAGACAATACATAACATGTATTCACAACATACATCCATGTGACACAAACAAATTCATCAAATACACATTGACACAATATTATAAATGGAAAACCATCCTGGAAAACCACAAAGGTGCTCTTCATCTTGCATGAGAAATATATGGCACGTTTCATCTACACACTCATCTTGCAGACTTTGTTCTAGATATTATTCTACAATATATAAAGACTTCTCTCTCCTCTCATTCTTTCTAGTCTCTAGTATATGAATTTTTCCTCCCCTTCACTCTAATTTTGATCCGCACATGACCTGGATCAACTCACTCTTCTCTACAACTCTATGAATCTTCGACTCTTCAACACTACAAACCAACATAGACCAACTAGGAGTAAATATCTGACCGACTGGCCAGGAAGTAACATTCTCATACCTTAGGCTATTCTATTTATAGAATCTTACATGTCGTAATTAGTCGACTTCATTATGTTTATTGATAGGTTGTTATTCTAATTCCCATTCATTTACGTTACAAATTTTAGTAGCCACTATCAACCCAAAATAAAAATATGCTTTATTCTTGAAAGCATGCATGACTCTATCCGACTTCTTACCGATGATATCTCAAGCTGTCCTTTTCAATAATTTCATGCCTTCTATCATGGTTTCTTCCATCGCGGCTAATTTCGTCGCATATTTCCATTCTATCGTGGACTTCTTCCCTCACGGCTACTTTTGTTGCAGGTTTTCTTCTCCTGCTACTTCTTCTATCTTATCACTTCTTCCGTCTCAACGTCCTTTTTCATCCAACTAAACTCTCACATTTTGAGTATAATTCTAACTAGATTCTTCCTCTATTTTCCCATGGCCAATAGGTTCCTAACACTCACCCATGGCTCATCCCAAGCCATGCTACACTACTCCAAAACTTCTATAGTTGTGATGAGTTTACTTTGAAAATATTGAAATATTTTCGCTATCTCCTCTGTCTCCCATCGCACATCCTCTTCTACCTTCAATAATTTTTCCACAAAGTTAGAACTAATGTGTTCCAATGTTGCAATTTCCACAGACTATGCTTCTTGTCGTTCCTCCTTATGTATAGGATGAATGATGACTATAACTCTTTCTGATTCATCCTGCAACTCTACAAATTTTATAGTCCTTTGCTGCTGCTAAGTTTGCAGCACTACGACTTGTTGTTGAAGTTTCTTGATTTCAGCACCCTTAGCCATTTTATCACCTAAGGAAAGTTTCTTCAATTCATTTTTCATTTGATTTTCCTTCCTATCAAAAATGCACAACTTCTCTGTGACATTTTCTAGCTCTGCATTACCGATCAATGCTTCCCATGTATGAGAAACTTGCTTGACTACCTTGGCATACAATTCCTCTACCTATTTTATTTTCTTTGTATCTTCTTGTGCTCTAATCCTTCTTTCTTCCAAAACCTCTAGGGTGTACTTTGTTTTACCCATGCTTCTAATTCTATGACCTTTTTATGAAGGTACTCTACAATTTCTCCAAGTCAAATTACCTTTGTTAGATTTTTATCATTTAATCAATATGATCTAGGATCATATTTGAGAGAATAACATGCACAACAATAATCACAAGATACAACAGACAAAAATAGTTTTCCTCGAGGAAACAATAAAGGATAAAACCCTGCAACTTCCTTAGAGATAGAACGAACACCAATAGAAAACGTAAAACCCAAAAACAAAAAGATGATCTCCGATAGTTGTTCTCTCTCTCACTTGTGCGAGCTCCTCCTCTCTCACTCATGTGCTATAGTTGAGTGAGTGTGTGTTTCGAATATAGAGTCTCACTCTCTATTCATACTTGTTTTTCACTTGAATTTTACTCTTATGGGTCCGATCTCACTAGGAGAGTCTAATAACCCTAATACCCCTAACCTGTGGGGACTATTTCCTCGACTTACAATGGAGGGTTAACCTCAATGAATTTACATGACTTTATTATATTAATGACTCTCCTAATCGGAGGAACAAACATCTATGTCAAGGTATAATGAAATACAATGTAAAATATACAAGTGAATACGTTTTGAAGTTACAAATACATCAACACTCCCTCTTAACTAGGAAGGTATTCTCTTGACACAATTCATCAGCACAAGTCTTGATCATTGGATCACCATCCTCATCACTGCTCCCACTATCTTGAGCAAATGGTTCTATCTCTCAATTCTACTTGTCATAGGAATTTATACAAATCCAACCCTTTTTCATGCTAGATGTAGGTCTCAGCACTTATATCTAACCATGGGAGGCCTAGTCTACCACCATGTCGAAAAGGCCCAGCGCTTACATATGACCATGGGAGGCCCAACCTGCCACCATGTCAGAAAGGCCCAACAGTTACATCCAACCATGGGAGGCCCATCCCACCACCATGTTGGAAAGGACTAGCACTTACATCCAACCATGGGAGGCCTAGCCTACCACCATGTCGGAAAGGAACGAGACTTACATCCAACCATGGGAGGCCCAAATTTCCACCATGTCGAAAATTCCCAACACTTATATCCACTGGCATGGTAGGACACACCATATACCATCCGAGGAAAGTCCCTACACTTACATATGGCCATGGGAGGCCCCACCTACCACCATGTCAGAAAGGATTTACACTTACATCTGACCATGGGAGGCCCCATCTACCACCATGTCAGAAAGGCTCACGGAGTCATCACTTCCCCTTGGAAGGAACCTCGATCTGGAGAACACCAAGCTTCTTTGTGAAGTACTCAAACTTCACTCTGTCTAATGTCTTGGTCAACACATCAGCTATCTGCTTGTTCGCAGCAACATACCAGATCTTCACTACTCCTCTTTGCGTTCTCTTTACACCATATCGCTGATATAGTGATGTTTTATCTCGATATGTTTCAACTTGTCATGGAACATCAGGTTCTCCAAAAATTTTACACAACTCTAGTTGTTGCAATATATACAAATATAATCCAATTGGAGATCAAATAGATCAGATAGTAGCTTCCTCAACCACACTGCCTCATAACTAGTTAAACAAGTTGTGACATACTCTACTTTGATTGTACTTTGTGCCACATAGGACTGCTTCCTGCAAAACCAAGAGATCACACCTCATCCCATACTAAAGCATCACCCTGAAGTGCTCTTCCTATCAATGGCACTGCCTACCCAATCCAAATCCACATAACCCTCTAGATTAATCTTCTGATTCACCACATACTTGAGCCCATAATAAACTGTACCCTTCAGGTACCTCAGAATATGCTTTGTAACAATCAAGTGAACATGTCTTATATCCATTAGGAACTGGGTCAATGTTCTCACAACAAAGCAAATAACTAATCTCATGTTCGTCAGGTACATTAATGACCCAATCATACGACGACACATCGTGGCATTAATCATCTCTAATGAAGCATCACTCAATAGCTTTAGGTTTGATGCCATAGGTGTGGCCATGGACTTGCAATCCATCATCCTGAACCTATTCAATATCTCCATTTCATACTTCCCTTGTCTAAGGGATATTCCATCCACACTATGCAACACCTCCATGCTTAGAAAGTATTGCATCATACCCAATTCCTTCATCTCAAACTCGACAACAAGTTTCCTTCTTGCAACTTTAAAGAGTTCCTCTTTTCCTGTTAGGAATAGGTCATCAACATATAACAGGATCATCACTGTTCTTCCCCTCTCAACCTTGAAGAAAAGGTTGGAATATGCTTTACTCTTATTAAATCCTAGATCCATCAGTAATCTGTCCATCCTGTCATACCATGTCGAACCTCAGGATCTTCTGCAATCACTCCCTCTGAAGCGGAGCATCACTCTCCCTCCTCATTTTGTACTCTATGTATTTAAACATTATGTAATGGAGTGAGAGGTATATTACTCTGCTACTAATATTCTATGTATCCATCTAGGGTCACTATATACCAAGATCCTCTATCTTAAACCTTTTCAAAAGTTCTTCTCGCACCCATATGTGATCTTGTCATCCTCTATAGGATTTCATCTTCAACCGTGTAGCAAAGGTTAAGGTCTTCATCACTCTAGGTGATATTCAAGCTCCTGATGTAGGTTTTATCCCATGGGTTCCTTCTAAGCTCGTACAAGGCCTTCTTTAATTTTCACACATGAGTCTACATATCATGTGTCTCAACTCTCATTCGATGCAAATGTCTCTTCGTAGTCTATGCCTTCTTTCTATGAGAAGCCTCATGCTACGAATATTTCCTTGTATCCCTCGATGTTTCCATCTACTACATGTTGGATCTTGTATATCCATACTACAGAAATCCCATCAGGTCTCGATACCACCATGATACCACATACTAGACATCATTCTTCTTGAACTCGTACTCTCCTTCCCTTTCTTCTTGGATAATTCTTCATAGATAGAAGGGTCTACATCAATGATGTCACTCAACAGTGTCACATAACTAGAGTGTGTCTCAGGCCTCTTTCTTTGTCTGGAAGTCCTTTCATACTATCTTTTCATCTTGGATTATTCTTCATCTACCATTCTATTTATATTCTTCTGAATCTCTTTCTTTTTCTATGAAAGCTTCTTGGTTCATCTTCATGTATGCTTACCTATTTGTCACATCTTGCAAAATTTCATTTGGAACTTCGTAGTACAAGATATAGCAATTCTCCCAAGGTGTCATGTTTAAGGATGAATCCTGGGAGAGGCTAGAACCCTGATTTGGAGGAATCATATCTCCCAGAATATAGTGATTTTGAGGCTAAAACATTTACATAGGGCACATCCAGAATTTATCTTCGGTTTGTAAAAGTTTTGTCTCCTGATCCTTCTCCAATATTGAGATATGAAGAATGTACCAAAACTACTAGTTTTATTATTTTAGGGTTTTCAAGCATGAAACCCAATTTGACATTCCTGAACTAGATCTGGATCTGATCTTTTGCAGTGGTGATTTTATGTTCCAGGGTAAAATTAGGGTTTGACTTTCCCAAAGTTTTATCCAACCAAAAATTTCTATCTTGGTCTCTAAGTTTCGATTTTGAGGAGGAGAGCAATCCTATGCTGGGCTCACTCAAAAATCCCTCTTCTATGAAAATCCTTAATTTCCTGCAGTAGTGATAGGTCAAAAACTAAAAATGCCCAAAATCAAATTTTGCTTCGAGAGAAAGGTGCACCCTTAAATGGAGAGTTATCCTAGACTCGTTTTGCTGATGATCTATGGAAAGCGACCCAAAAAGTAAGAAGCCCTAGATTTTGCAGTTGCACGGTGTCTTCTTCTCAGGTTAGCTCTAATACCATGTTAGATTTTTATCATTTAATCAATATGATCTAGGATCTTATCTAAGAGAATAACATGCACAACAATAATCAAAAGAGACAAGAGACACAAAGAGTTTTCCTTGGGGAAACCATACAGGTGAAAACCCCGCAACTTCCTCAGAGATAGAATGAGCACCAATATAAAAAGTAAACCCCAAAAACAAAAATATGATCTCCAACACTTGTTCTCTCTCTCACTTATGCAAGCTCCTCCTCTCCACTTGAATTTTACTCTTATAGGTCCAAACTTAGTAGGAGATTCTAATAACCCCAATACCCCTCAACTATGGGGACTATTTTCATAACTTAAAATGGAGGGTTAACCTCAACTCAATTATGGGGACTATTTCCCCAACTTACAATGGAAGGTTAGCCTCAATGACTTTACATGAATTTATTATATTACTGACTCTCCTGATTGGAGGAACAAACATCTCCGTCAGGGTACAATGAAATACAATATAAAATATACAAGTGAATACATTCTGAAGTTACAAATACATCAACAACCTTGGTCTCTACAAATAGTTCCTCTATTATGCCTTCATCTACAAAGTTGTTGCAAGCAAGTCTTACATCATTTTGGAGCTTATGCATTTCCTCCTCCTAGGTATTATATTTTTGTTCTATTTCTTTAATATTATTTCCTCATGTTACTAAAACCCTTATTCAATACTTTCTCCTGCTTGATAAATGTGCCTTCTCTTACCTTCATTTCTATGATTACAACATTTTTCATTGCATAGAATTCATATAACGACATCTATGACAAATATATTGTCAGATGGCCCAAGTTCTTGGCCATAGTATTCAACTATGTTGTGCTCAAGTCGAGTGCTTATCCTACCACTTGAGTCTTTATTGGTGGAATTGGTATTCATACATCATTTAGTCACTCTTCAGACAAACTAGGTATGTCTTGCGACTCTATCGATGTAGGTGGTCTATAGTCAACAGTGACCCTTACTTCTCTTATGACTTTGTAGAGCATATGTAGTAGATACATAATACTTCTTGTGATCTCTTCATGTCACTCTTATGTTTTCTTAAGGGTTTGTGTCGCAACTTCTGCCATAGCTTCTACCATAAACATAAAATCTTCAACATCAAGTATCAAAGTTCCTATAGTTTTATTATCCTTTATTTTCTTGCGCCTTGTCTCATCTGCCTCTACCTTAGTTTGCTTCCACTTCTTTCCTACCACTAGGTCTGTTGGGTTTGTACTTGAACCATTATAGGGAGGGTTGGGATCTCGTGCTTCTAGAAGTGGTGGGTCCCCTCCATATTTTCCATTTTTCTGCATTTGTGTGCCATCCGTCACATCTCTTCTTCGACAGATAGTAGGTAATCTACGACAGGAACCCTCCATTATTTCAGCCAATCTTGGGTAATGGCCTTGAATTCTTATTTAGACAACAAAAATTGGGTCACCATTTATTGGTGTTGTGGATCTTTTTGTGGCTGCAACAAGATGTGATGTGGCCCAATTACAAATTTAATGATGTATCAAAATCGTTGAACAATTTCATCCTTAATTCTTGTTTATTTATTCACTTGATAGCTTGGAGACTCTCTGTGCATAAATATTTGCACATTGTTTTCTCTATGTTGGTCCTTTTTATCTTTCTTGAACCAGAGATTTTGGTATCGAGTTCCTTGATAGCACACTGGTATGTATACCGCTTGGTAGTTTGCTAGTTCTGACCATCTGACAAATGAAATTAAAATTATTAGACAGGAGTAGTGGAATGTTGTACCTTTTCTTGTGACTGTTTTGGATCTTCTAATAACTCATTCAACATATAATGTGACCATTTCATTTCAACTCCCTCTGCATAGAAATTAACTGTTGCGATCCTACCCACAGTACATTGGTTCAGTCACATTTTTCACAATATTTTTGTTGCTAACACCTTCTTGGAGAACCAAACAGTATGGTCATTGATGGAGATGATTAATAAACCTCTAGTATGCTTGGACAAGTCATACTTATCCTTCATATTGTTCATCAGCATAGTGTCCTGGTTTTTCTTAAACAAATGCCACTTGGTGTATTCTTGGAAGTGGTAGTCCTATAATTGCTGCTATGAGTTTGAAATCCACAAAAAAATTCTTGTTGATCCATACACAACTGCCATGAAATGATACTAGTAACTGCTTGACATAGGCATTCACTTCTATGGTTTGGTCAAAATGTGACATATACAACAACAACAGTAAACACGCTCGGCCTAGTCCTCTTTTCCATTCCATTGGAGCTAGGCACTTTATGGCATCTAGTGTATCCTGTATAAAAGCCATGTATTTATTCATGTCATAATCTCATTGTTTCCATGTGTCATGATCAATTAAGGCCAGCTTATGAAGGTTTGAAGGAATTTTCTGCGACACCTAAACTCATTCCAACACGACTGGTGTTTGCAGTGGGTATCGTGCATTTTTTGAAACTTTAATATTTGGTGCATCAGATCATCTTGGCGGGACATATGGTGGAAACATAGTCACAAATATTAACTCCTCCTCCTCCTCCTCTTGTGGTGGTGGTGGTGTTGTTGCTTTCTTCTTTCAACACCCAAAACATTCGCCCTTATTGTACTAGGTGTACCCAGTGAATCTAGTCGTAACCTGAATAAAGCAAAAAATGGATATTGATAAAAAAAATTCAGGATCCGAAGGCTACGGTGGGATGTATCCAGCAGTTTCTTCCATGATAAGTGTAGGTGAAATAGTCACAATACCATATTTTGTACCTGTACATGTGCTAGAAATCGAAATAACCATGCTCTGAGGAAAACTCCGTTCAACTCTTGTAGTTGCGGAAAAACATTTCTCTCTTGAATGTAGCAAAATGATTGAATACTCGAGAGTGAATCATAATAATATAGAGCCATTCATTCCATCAATCCTTCACATGATCGAGCAATAAATCAAAAGGTATTTGTCCTTTTTGTCACATGGGTTGATCTTTTGAATGATCACTAGGAAACTTCTATGCATGTCGCCACTAACCTATCACATTAGTGGTAGTTATTGTATAATAAATATGGATGTGAAAAAAAATTGTTCTACCAAAATATCTCGATATTTTAAATTAATTACGACCAACTGTCATTTTTACGAATCTATTTTGACTTGTGACATCATCGCTTTTCCTGCGATCATTATCCATCCTTTGGCAGATTCCTTTTCTTGTGACAGAAGGATTGTATACACCCTTCTTTCTCCTTTTGTGACACTCAAAAAATTTACAACAATTTTCCTTTCTTTGGCACATATTAGCAATCTATGACGGTCTTTGATGTTTCTTTGCGAAAGCTAATTTTTTTGCGATTAAAACAAAATTTTTCAGAGGGTTTTTATTTTTATTTTTCTTTATTTTCTCTTTTTTTCTCATTTTTTTCATTCGATCGAGTCATGGCTATCCTGATAAATATTTATCCAACTTCCATTTACCATTCCTTTGGCATGTGTTCCATCCAACTTCTGTAATTCCACTACACCTCTATTAGTGATGTGTGTGACAATATACGCTCCTAACTGGCATGTTTTTAGCTTATGTGGATGCCTGAAGAATTTTCTATCATAAGAAAGAATAAGTCCTTTGACCTAAAATTGATTTTTCTTGATGTGGTGATCATGCCATACTTTCTGTCATTCTTTCTCAATGTTTTGATGATATTCTGAAACAAAACGATCTTCTTTCCTTGACAACACTAACATATGTCATCTTCATGATCGAAATAATCCTTAGGTTGGGTACAATGTATTCCATTGACATCACAACTTGTTATCCATATACCAAACAAAATGGATTTCATCCTTTCATATTCTTATAGGTCATGCGATATTCCCACAGTGCTACGGAAATTTCCTGATCTCAGTCATTTCTTTGGACATCGCAAATATTTTTCAATGCATTCTCTAGTATTTTGTTAAATACTTAGACAACACTATTCACTTGAGGGTGATATGGTGTTGTATTTCTATGTTGGATCTAGAATTATTTCGTTAGTTCCTCAATCAATTGGTTGACAAATTGTGTACCTTGGTCGCTTATCAAAATTTTTGGGCATCCAAATATAGTCACAACATTTTCAAATAAGCAATTAGAAGCAGTCAGAACCGTATAATATTTTACCGATGCTAATTTTTCCCATATAGTTAGGTATTCAGTCATAGTAATACATATATTGCACCTGTGCACTTCCCTATTGGACTAATAGGGACAACAAAATAAACGGCCCATTTATCAAATTCCTGCAGAGTTGTTTATGGTATTAATGGTATTTAATCTTGTCATGACGAATTTCCAATTGTTTGATAGAAATCATAGTTGCAAGAGTATTATTGGGAATTTGCATGCATGGTGGGCCACGAAAATCCCACTTGAAATATCTTTTGGACTGTATATCTTATAGCAAAGTGTCCTCCTGTGACACCAGCATGCACTTCATTTAGTATCATCAGTCGCTCGTGTTCCAAGACACATCGATGAAGAATCTCATATGGGCCCGTTTTATATAAATTTCCAGTAATCAATTGGAAGTCTGAAGCTCACACAACTGACTATTTTTTTCTCATGGAATGGTAAATTCAGCTAGTTCATAACCCATACTAAAAAATTGAATGATTTCTTTGTACTGATCATCAAACATTGTTATCACAAATAGTTGCGTATTAGGGAGACTATCGTTGAGGTTACTAGGTTCGTTGCCACTTTTGATCCTTGACAGATGGTATTGTCCTAAATTCAATTGATCGGGTTTAACAATGAATTCAAAGTCAAATTCCTAAAAAAGGAGAAGCCACCAAAAAATCTCCACCCAACAACACTGGCTTATAAACCAGGTATTTCAATGCTAAATGATCTATGTACATTTTAAAATGTCCACCCAACCACTAGTGTCTAAATTTATGTAAAGCATATACAATATCTAGTACTTCTCTTTTTGTCATGGTATAGTTCTTATCTATTTTTGATAGTTTTATGTTGGCGAAGGAAATAGGATGATCCATCGACCCTTCACCAGGTAGCGCTAGTACAATGCCAAGCACGATAAACAACACATAAACATATACATGAAATTCCTTTTTCAAGTGTGGAAATACAAGTATGGGCATTGTAACCATCTTGTTCTTTAAAGTGTCCAGACTCTCTTGGAAACTTTCCATCCACTCAAACTTAACATCGTTATTCAATAACTTATCCATCAGAGAAGTGACCTCGCATATCCTTTGATAATTTTTTTGTAGTATCATGTATGTCCCAATGTTGCTCTCAGTTTCTTCACTGTGCTAGGTGGTGGTATGTCGATGATAATCACAATTTTGGTAGGTTTGACCAATATTCCATCATGACAAACTATATGGACCAACAAAATTCCATACGGGGCACAAAAGATACATTTCTTTAAGCTCAAGGAAATTTGATACTGGCGATAGTGTTCCAGCATCATCCTATGGCTCCCAATATGATCGTTAATGATCCCAAATACTATCCAATAATTGAAGTATACCTCAATAAATTTGTGAATAAAATATGTCAAGGTAGCCACTACTATCCTAGAAAAAATAGCAGGAGCATTCTTGAGTCCAAAGGGAATTACCATGTATTGAAAACAACCCCACTCTGTCACAAAGTTTGTTTTATGTCGGTCTTCCTTTGTGATTCTAATTTGATGGTATCTAGAGAACCCATTAGTGAATAATTAAATATCTTGAAGCCCAACACTATCAAGTGCCTCATATGTAAATGGAGATGAAAATGGGTCACGTAAACAAGCATCGTTCAATTTTATTAGGTCGACCCAAATACACACTTGACCATTTGTCTTTTTATCTTGCACTACTATCAAACTGATCTATGATGATTCTTCTACAAGTTCTATGATACATGTATCCAAAATTCGATCCAACTCTATCTTGAATTTTTCTTTATACCGTGAATTCAATCAGTATGTTCATTGCTTGATATGTTTTGTGTCGGGATTTAAAAGTATCTTCATTTCTCCAAGGTCTCCAACAATACCTTTCATATCTGAGAATTTCGTAGGTAACAAATCTTAAAACTCGGGCAATAGATCTAGAATTTCCAGAAAGTCTCATCATCCTATTAATCTCCAATATTGGAAAATTTTGGATTCTCTAGGTTGCCAATATTTACTTTCTTGACTTTAAGTGGATTCAGAAATTGGTTGCTAGAAATACCAAATCCTTCCACTACATGCGTACCTTCATACTCAATTCTATTTATGTCAAGTGGGTAATTATTGCAAGGCTCTCACGTCACATTGTAGCACTCCATATAGTGTTGGATTGTTGCATCACGCTGATTAAAGTGTGTCATTGCGACCAGGAAATATTCAAATATGTTTATCTTGATCGCTTGTAATGCAACATAAATCACCAGATGATCATGAAAAAATTCAAATGTGTGTATGAATCTAGTAGATAATTCATCTCATTCAATATTTCCTTTTCTTAGTTCAACTGATGCATACGAACTCCTTGATATCATCTCTAATGTGTGTATGAACTGATGAACCCACTCTTGTCATGGACATGCCTCCCACGTGACATGATAATAATCAATATGGTCAATAGGATTAGCCAATCCTGTATATTTTTTACCAGTATAACATATCTCTTCTCTGGACCTTGTATCCAACAATATTTAACATTGTGGGAATCTTAAGATAGATTCTTTATATGCAGCCCACCTTCTTGTGGGTGTAGCTTTCAACACAAAGTCCAAGGTGGAAAAGTGCTAATGTTCTGTGATTTTTTCTTCAAACTTTTTCAGAAAAGATGCAAGGTTAGGTAAACCTTCATAGGTAGGTATCTCACTTGCATGAGTTCCTATCCATCCCACATACCGTGTAATTCTTGCAAAAATTCTCATGGATACTTCGTGCATATAATTCTGCCATTTTTCCAATGCATCACCATAATCTAATGTACATGATCTAATAATTCATCAACGAAAATCTCTATTAGCTATTATATTTACATAGTCATCCCTCTTAGATGTGATGTTATAATTATGGTCAATATAGTCTCCTTTTCCTTCACTATTTACTAGCTTGAAATATCTCTGGCCTTCTAGTGGATCAATTCGCGTGACCCCCCCTATCTCTGAATCTTCAAATGATAAGTGTTTTTTCTTAAAATTCATGATGGCCTTGTTATAGATGATTTTACCACACTTGGTAGATCACACCTATATGGCCTTCCATGTCCCTCTACAGATGCCTTCAACCCCCCTTGCTCAATTTATACTTTGATGATCCAAGAAAATCCCTAAAAAACACTTGTTTATTGCTATACATGACTTTTAGTCCAATACCTGAGTGTACATGAAATATTTTAGCCAATACCCACATACATTGGGAAATGTGCATAAAAACAAAAACTTTTGGATTTTTCCTCATTGAGTCCCGAATAACTTGACTCTTGGCCTTCCATATGGTTGGAAAATTCTCAAACTAGACCCTCCATTGTCTATTGGAGGGCTATATATTGAGCCTCTTGGATGCATTGAAGGAGGAGAATCTTGGAGAGAAAGGAAACTATAGTTCATTGTTGCCTCACTTGTTTATACTTGAGTTTTCATCCCTTTGTCCCTTTGGACCACACATTGCTTCTCTTCCCAATATTTCCATTAAGATGGAGGACTGAAGTGGTGGAGGCCCAGGTGGAGGACTTGGTTTCTCTCTTTTTACGAGGTGCCGATAGAGTTTGTCATCGTTCTATCTCTGTTATTATTAATAGAAATATCCATTTCTCATCCATTTCATGTGTTTAACTATGAATATTTTGTCCATGGATGTAGTTATATTTGCTTATAGATGATGGTTTATATATGCTATAGTAGGCCTAACACTTTTATATATAACATGCTTTTCTTGTTTGTTGTTTTTGAGAGTGACTTGTGAATACAAGTGTGTTGGAAAAGTTCAATGGGGATCTACATCAATCGTCCAGAATAAGGTATGCTTCATTTCCCTTGGTGTTAGATGCATTTATTTCTCTTTCATATTGGAATGGATTGATTTCTGGTGTCATTCAGTTGATTGTGGTCTACCCCAATCCATAGGAAGTTTCTCTTCGTAACATAATTGGTGACTCCGCTGGGGAGGTTCCTTGTTTTTATTTGGGTATTTTGTGCACAATGTGCTTGAATTTATCTCTATTTCTCTATTTTTGTGTTGGTCCTGAAGTATGTTTTACCATTAGTGTCTTATCGAAGTAATTTTGGTCTTTTCCAGTCATTTTACCCCCTCTTTCTTCTTGTATGTGAATTTTTGCCTCTTAATTGTGTATACATGTAGGTTTTCCCTAAACAGTCATGTATACACACATGTTTTATGCAAATGGTCGCATATACTTCTCTTTTGAAGGGGATTTGGATGATTGAGAGTTGCTGAATGAAGTTTGAATGTTGTTGATTCTTCCTAGGTACTATTGGTGTATGTCTACTACCTCTATTTCTGACTGGAGACCTTTTTTATTTGCTTTCTAGTTAGGAGTTGTTCGTGTCATCTTATTTCCTTTTTTTGGCATTAGTGCATTAGATTTCTCTTATCTTAGAGTCTTTATTGGTTGCTATCTGACAGTTGCTGCAGGGACTGGGAATTGTAGAGTCTTGTTTTTTCATTTACATGTCATTTACTTCAAAAATATACAAAATATTTTATTTTTGGCATGTTTATGAATTTTTGCACTTGCAAGGTACTTGCATTAGGTTTTCTTATTTGATTATAGTCAGGATTTCATATAGGAATGGTTTCCCTATCATTTGAAGGAAAAAATATGCATCTCATGTAGTAGCATACCCTGTTTTCCATTTAAAGACAAAATTGAACTTGGCATTGTTTGTTAAGTGTGCATATTTACTTTCATTGTTGATTCATAACATCATTGGTTGCATGGTCATTTCCTCTTAGTAATCACAACCCCTAAAATCAACGCTTAATTTAAAATGAATTACACATTTTTATTTGATGGGTACATCAACAAGCTTAGGGTTTAGAGCCTTGGAATAGATTGTTTGAGTAAATTTCTCCAAGACTACTAAACAAAACATAGTAGGTGTCTATCCAGGAGAGAGAGTGAAATCCTCGGTATAGTCAATGCTCTCATGAGGCTCCTCTTACACATGATTTAAGCACAAGGAAACATACACGTTTGTGGTGGGGATAGACCCTTGAAACTCTTTGTGTAGCGCCGGAGATATTTCCAGGATCTTATTCATATCTAGGGAAAATTGTGGTATCTTTAGTGCTTTCAAGCTTTGGGATTTTCTACCCTTCCATATGGTAGATCATTCCTGTTACTATCTGTCTAAGCATTGGTTATAATTGGTTGACCTTAGTTTTCTTTCCTAGGTATCGCAAAGGGTACTTTCCAGAGTATTTTTTATGGGATAAATTTCACCAATTGGCTATTTTTTGGGTTTTTTTCAAAAAATAAATTCGTTATTTCGTCATTCTTAGTGTCTAATATCTCCTATATTCACGTAAAATATGTTTCTTTATCTTCATATTCACCAAAATTTACACATTTCAATGTTAATTTTATGTTTCATATTTAATATTTGCCTACCTACTTATAAACATGTTTTTTTCAATCTGAAACAATTGCCTAGAATACTATACTTAAGTATAATATTAGAATCCTTAAAAAATACCCTACAAAGTTTATTCTATGAGTGTGCTAGCTAGGTAGGGGTTGGACAACACCGTTGCTTTACACGTTGAAGCTGAGGGCCACTATAATTGGTTACACACGTCCACTTGTAGTGTATGGGAGTCTCAATCCTCTCCTAGGCAATACATACCTACTGCATGTGGGAGCTCATTTATCCTCCCCTTGGATTTCTTGCAATTTGGCTTAGATTTTCTTAGAATTGTTCTCTTTCTTCACTAGTTGGATTTAGGGATCGCGGTTACTTGAGTATATTTATGTTCTCTTGAGTTCAAGTCCTTTTATGTTTGGCATTCCTGATATCACTACTAGTATCCCGTGACCCACTCTAGGTCCTAGTGCGGACCTTGGTGTTGGAATAGGGGGTACCAAGGCCCCTTACATTTCTCATAGATTTGGGAGTGGTCATATTCCATCCTCTACTCCATTTGTGAAGGATTTTCACTCCCTTCATCTGTTCTTAACACTAGTGTTCACCCTCACGGGGGTGGCAGTGGATACCTGAACGTTGGGTATACACCTTACATTCCTTCTAATGTCCCATCATCCATTGCACTATTTCCTTTGAATGTAGTTTTCGTGATCAATCCTCCCTATATCCTCTATTTTGGACTCTTTACTAATTTCTTCCAATTGTTTTGGACTAATGTTATTGTCATGTAGGGTCCATTTTTTGTACACCCTCTCTGATGCTTTTTCTTGGTCGTATATATTACAGGTATAATTTTGAACTTGCATATAGGTTAGGACCACACATTTTCTTGCCTTATCCATTGCCTTATGACCATGTCTCCTTGAATATAGGTACAAAACCACTTCGTAATGTCACATAACTTTCATACTACTATTAGAAGCGGCATTATGCAAGTGGTATAGCCTTCCTATTTATGGGTTCCTTAGTTAGATCTCTCTTTGCAATTTGGTACCCATGCTGATATTTCTCCACTAGGTTTGGGATTCACTTCTAGTCTAGCATGTCCTTGAGGAAGATCTTCATATCCCTCTTGAACTTTATGTTTCCCATCTCTCATAGGCACTCCATTATATATCAAGTTGTAATTGAATTTCATGTGTTTTTTTTCCTTATTAATATCTATCTCAGCTCCCCATTTCAGAGTTATAAGCCATGTAGACTGAGCTCATATCAATCCTCACCAAGCATAACCTTTTATATATCCTTTATAGCTTGATCATCCCTTACTAGGAGGAGACCTTCCCCCGCGTGTACTCATCCTGTGCATGCTTCCTTGCATTGAGCATAGGTATGTTCTACTGCTTGGAACTACTTTTATTTCCCATGACACTCTTCTCCTCCTAGTTGTATACTATAAGCACTTTTATTCTTTTTCAAGATTTCTAATTTTAAAAAGTCCAAAAAATATTAGAAAACATAAAAATTCGGATGGGAAATGATATTGCTTTTGTCAACCATTGAGTTGTTCCTCCTTCAAACAGATCACTGTATACCACATCCATTGGTTGGGTTATTAGTATGACTTTAGGACATACACTCGTTATTCTTAGTTTTCTCCACCGACTAGTGTTATAGCTGATTTTACCACACATGGTTGATCACACTTTTATGGCCTTCCCTGTCCCTCTACAGACTCTTTGGACCCCGTGGATTATTTTTGTA
Source organism: Pseudotsuga menziesii (assembly GCA_001517045.1). Classification (NCBI taxonomy): domain Eukaryota; kingdom Viridiplantae; phylum Streptophyta; class Pinopsida; order Pinales; family Pinaceae; genus Pseudotsuga; species Pseudotsuga menziesii. The sequence goes on from LPNX010841142.1 coordinate 114,643, forward strand.
CCTTTGATGTTTCCAAGATCATCCCTAAAAACACTCATTATTTTCTGTACACGACTTTTAATCCCTTTCTCATGTATATACATGTATATTACCACTAAACCCATGTGCATCGAGATGTGTGCAAAAGGCCAAATGTTTTTGGAGTTTTCCTTGATGTGGATCCGAGTCACTTTTCTCTTGGCCTTCCATATGCCTCAAGATCACTCGTATTTGAGCTTCCATTACCCCATTGAAGAACTATATAAGTAACCCTTTGGATACATTGAAGGGAGAGGAATTGAAGAGCAAGAAAACTATATAAGTCCATTGTTGCCGTAGCTTCCTTATACTTGAGACTGCATCCCTTTATCCCTTGGATCACTTTGTGTTCTTCCCAATATTTCCTTTGCTTGTGAGCTTGCTATTGAGAGATGTAGGATTGAGGTGGTAGAGGCCTAGGTGGAGGACTCAGTTTCTCCGGTTCACAGACATGCCGATAGAGGTTGTCACTTGTGTAATCTCTAATTTATTTAATAGAAATATATTTTCCTGTCCAATGATGTGCATTTAAATGAATATTGAATACATGGATGTGTTTAATTGTTTTTATGTATCATTGATCATATATGCTAGAGTAGGCCTAACACTATATCATATAGCATGCTTTCCTTGTTTACCATTGTTGAGAGTGAATTGCTAACCCAATCGGGATTGGAAAAATCTCAACGAGGATCTACTACATCCGTCTAGAATAAGGTATGTTTCGAGATCCTTTAGTGTTAGATGTTGTATTTATCTTGCATATGGGGAAGGGATTGATTTCTGTGGTTTCTATGTATGTTGTGGTACACCCCAAGCCATAGGAAGTTTTCTCTGTAACAGAATTGGAAACCATACTAGGGAAGTTCCTAGTTGTTTTCATTTGGGGGTTTTCGGCATTCAATGTACTTTTCTTGCTCTAATTTTTCTGTTTCTGTGTCGGGGCTGGGGGCATGATTACCTAGTAGTATCCTAGAGAAGTAAATTTTGACTCAGTCTGTCCATTTACCTTATTTTTCTATCTTTTTCTTCATATACATGGGTTTTTCTTTCACAGTCGTGTATACACGCGAGTTCTCCTAGAAAAATCATGTATGTACATAGGTTTACTGAGAACAGTCGTGTCTGCCCTGATTTTTTTATTTTTGGGAATATTAAGTGTTGTTGGGTGATTTTGGGTGATTGTTGAGTCTTATTTGTTACTTCTGGAGTCTGTGTCTCCCTTCTGTTTCTAACCAGAGACTCTTTTTGAGTTAATTTTTGAAAAATGTTCTTGTCATTTCATTTTCTAGTTTTTTTTGGGGATTAGTGCATTAGATCTATTTTACCTTGGTGCTTTGCTTGGCTTCTATATGTGAGTGCTTGCATATTATGAGAGTTGTAGAGTCATACTTTTGCATTTTATCTCATTTAATTCAAAAATACAAAAAAAAATAAAAAAATAAAAAAATTGCATTGTTATGTATTGTTTGGATTTTGCATTTAGCATGGTACTTGCAATATGTTTTCTTGGTAAATATTAGTCATATTATCATATAGGAAATGATTGCATATACATTTTAAGGAAAAAATTTGCACTTCACGTAGTAGCATACCTTGTTTTTCATTCGACATAGTGCATTTGCATTGATTGTTAGGTGTGCATTATATTCTTGTTGTGTCATAACATCATTAGTTGCATGACCATTTACCCTTTGAGTAATAAAGCCAATTAAAATCAACACATAATAAAATGAATTACACTCTTTTCTTTTTTAGGGTGCACCAACAAGACTAGGCTTTAGGGTCTTGGAATAGTTCATTGTGAGTCAATTCTCCAAGACCACTAAACAAAACAATTAGGTGTCTATCCAGGTGAGAGTGTGAAATCCTTTATATAGTTAGTGTTCTCAGGATCCTCCTCATACAAGGGAGTTAAGCACGAGGCAGTGTGATCGGCTATGATTATGATGACCTCTGGTTGTAATTGAGTATCATCGGAGATATTTCTAGGATTGTATTCGTATCTAGGGGCTCTTTCGAGAGTTTTGGGCTTTTCTACCCTGCCCATACGGTCAATCCTACCTATGAATGTCTACCTAAGCATTGATTATATCAAGGTGACCTTATTTTCCTTACCTAGGTTATCAAGGGGGTATTTGCAGAGGTTATTCTACAGGTGTCCTGGCCAGGTAGGGGTCAGATAGCATAATCGCTATATGCATTGAAGCTAAGGGCCACTATAATTGGTTACGAACCTCCGGATGTTGTGTATGGGAGTCCCAAGCCTCTCCTAGGTGAGACATACCTACTTCATTCATGAGCTCACATATCCTACCCTTGTTTGCTTGTGATTTGGCTTTACATTTTATAGGTGTATGCTCTATGCATGCTAGTTTGCGTATGGTTTCCGTAATTAGATCAAGTATTTTTATTTTTTGAGTCATTGTGGATTCAAGCATGGAAACCCACCATTCTCATCGTTTAGCAGGACTTCTTCCTTCCACATCTCCTCCTCCTTTGGGAGAGAGAACCAGACAGACTGAGCGGACTACTTCTCATTTTGATTCACACACCATGGGAGATCATGGGGATGGGATTCCAAATATGTCTTCTCCACCTCATAAGGTTGGGGAGGAATATACTATTATCACATATGATGCTTCACACAAACAACCTTCACGATCTATTTATGATCCCTCATTCACAAGTCTCCAGTATTGGTTTCTGGGCGATGAGACTCACCATGAACCCGTAAGCATTAGTCATGTTAGAGATGACATGTATGATATCCCTGCACCTGATTCGGCACATCGTGTTAAGTCAGAAGTTGGTCCTAACACTATGCATGGGGGCACTCCCATCCCTTTCCATGTAGAGAGATTTGGGGGCACTATTCACATTGGACCCTCCATCCTTGTGGTGGAGGAAACTTCACATGTTCACCCTAGACCTAGTGTTAGTAATCCTATGCAGATACCAGAACCGAGACGAGTGAACATTTGGAACACCACTTGCATTCCTTCATATGTCCCTTTTTCCTCAAACCATGTTCCTTCAAATGCATTTTTAATGACTCATCCTCCCCCTAGCTCATGTGGTCCTTCAGGACAGAATGTTGCTACTAACCATGTTCATTCTGTGACTACTTGCACGGTAGTATCTCATATTCAAGCACCTCCTTAATGTGTTAGCAGGTCATGTACCTATTTCTTGATCATCTCATGTTCCAGCTTATAGAGCTTCCCATACCCTTAACTATGGACATTCACATGGTACATCCCATGTAACACGTTATGGAGCTTCTCATGGACATCTGTATTGACCGCATTATCAACAAAACTATCAACCGTATGGGTACGGGTATCAACAACCCTCTTACTCTTCCAATTATGGCTTTGTAGTGCCTCATAATCAAGGCACCCCACATCATAATGATTCCATGCAACCCTACATGGGTCAAATGGGAGGAGGTTATTATGGCCAAGGCCGTGGTATTTATAGCAATCAACCTTACATGAATCAAAACTACCAGGGAGCATGGAATTGACCAACTCAACCTAGGCTCCCTTTCCTTGCAACTTTGAACTTACCTGACTTGTCGATATTGATGAATGATCCTGTGTCTCATAACCCAGCATGGTCGGCTGTCTCTAACAAGCTTCCTTCATACATTCCCAAGTTTGAAGGTAAAGATGGTGAACATCCTAGTGAGCATGTCACCAATTTCCACCTTTGGTGCTTTTCCAATTCCTTACATGACAATTCCATTAGTTTGAGGCTATTTCAATGCACCCTAATGGGTCCTACAGTGAAATGGTATATATATTTACTGGGGGGGTTTATGTTACATTTTATGATCTTGTGCTAACTTTCCTTAATCATTTCCAGCTACCCATACGTTATGATGTCGGTACCGAACTCTTGTCGACCTTCTGGAAAGATAAAGCCACACACATTTCAGATCATATTCAAGAGTGGCATAGACAAAAATGATTAATCAAAGCCTTTATGCCACCAGAGTTTCTTCTTTAGTGGTTCCTAAAATCTTTATTACCTTACATAGAGAAGGATGTTTTGACATCTGGAGTTCAAAACGAGGAACAAGCTATTTTTAGGGCACAAGAGTTGGATTTGATCTATGCTCAATCTGTAATTTTGTATGAGATTATACCCAATGCTCCTAGGTCCAATTTCCACCCCAAGGTCAAGCATGTACCACATTCCAATGGTATTGTGGGATGTACAAGTACCAAACCTACGGACTCAGTTGTGAAACAAGTGATCCAATTGTCAATTAACCAGTCCATGTCGGGACAAGATACGGCTTCATATCAACCTACCCAATCGGTGAATGTACTTTTTGTGCAAACATTGAACCCAAAAGGAAACCAGCAGCCTGGAAGGAATAAGAAAAAAAGAAAAAATAATCGTAAGGGTCGGAACAAGAATGAAAATTCTAATATTAATGACAAGAACACTAATGCTGGGGGGGACAAGCAGTCTAAACGTAAGGTAAAGTTTCCTTGCAAATTGTGTAAGGAGGACCATCTTACTCACTTGTGACCTCATATGGAAGATGCCTCGAGGTTCATAGTAGAGGTCCCAGCTATGTTAACTAATCCTTTACCCAACAATCAAAATATGAACTCGAGTACCATTGATCCTGGTTGTGCATTTGGTGGAAATCAAAACCCACTGGAGACCACTAGTGGTCATGGATGCATCAACATGATGAGTGTCGCTAAGGTTACAAATCATACAAAAGACTATGGTTCATCACAACCAGACCTTGGGAAAGAACCTTCCCCACCAGAGAGCCCTTTACAAATCGAAAAGCCTATGGATAAACCTGAAGCTTCACCTCACATTCCTAAGGGAGTCTTAAATAATTCGGGGCACAATCCTAATGCCGAAGCTGCCTAGAACTATTCAGTTGTCAAGGATTTGGGCCAGAATCCTTGTGCGATGTCCGCATTAGAAGTGCTTTAGAGTTTTCTTCCGCAGAGGAAAGCTTTGTTCTCTGCTCTTGGGTTCAACAATGATAACTCTTCCACTATGATCAAATTTGAAACCATGGGAGTACAGCCTTGCTTTCCTTACAACATGTCTCATTTGATTCATGTATAGTGTCTTAACAACATCGTCAAGCTCACTATCATTGATGAAGGCGCTACCGCTTCCGTGATGTCTTTGTCTTGTTGGAAGGGATTAGGTTCTCCCAAGTTGTCTCAATCCGTTATTATGTTGATAGCTTTTCATGGTATATCATTTCGGCCACATGAAATTCTTCCTTCCTTAAAGGTCCAATTAGGAGGGAAGACCACCGCGATCGAGATCGAGGTGGTTGATGTGCCCCTTGACTACAATCTTTTGCTGGGTCGACATTGGATGTATGGTATGCAAGTCGTATCTTCTTCGTTCTTTCAAGTGATATGCTTTCTATTTAATGGGAATATTGTTACAATTGATCAAACATCTTTCCAAAATCCAAGTGTCAATGCATCATTGGGAGCTTCTGTCACATACCCCAATTTCGTAAAATTATGTAAATTGCTTTATTATATTCCTGAGACTTTATGTTAAATTAAATGCTAAGTAGGGATTGATGACTCAGCAGAGTCAACAGAAATGGAGTGTAATTCAGAATATTTTATTATTAATAAATAAATTGTGGAGACAACAGCATGGGAGAGCTGTTAAAAAGAGGTTACTGGTCAAACTGGTGGATGGAACTAGGTGGAAAGGCAAAATACAAGTGGCAACATCCTCAAACACTTCCTAAGTTGTGGGTGGAAACTTCCATATATTTGGGGTCATGATTCCCCAAGAAAGTGGAATCAGAGCAGGTGGCTCATTAAATGACAGTTAACCCAACAAAGACCTAGGAAATATTTTAAAAGTACTCAATGAAGAGATATGAAGCTACTCATATTTTTCTAGAGAGAATTCAATCAGGTGAATGTTATTCAGGAAATCCATTGAGGAAGAGGGAAATACAGTAAGGAAGTTGTTTTAGGAGGATTGCTGCAGTAACTTGATTTCATTATAGCTTTTTGGGCTGAGAGAGCTGACTGATAGTTCTGAGTTAATACTGAGTACTGAGTTTGAAGACTGGTATCTGACTTTGCTGCACCTAGTTCCAGCCAGGGAGACCAGAGCAAGCTCGGGGGTCCTGAGAAGTCACTGTCTGAGCGCTCTCCAGGAGTTGGTAGGGAGGAACGACCTCCCATTACTGTTGTTGTCCATAGCTTAAATAGGTCCTGTCACTTATTTATTTATGTTTACTGAGTATGAATAGATGCATGTTATGTTTATTTTATATGTCTGAGGAGTTAGTTAGTTTAGTAAAGTTAGTATCTCAGAATATCAGTAGTTAAATGTATTAAGAGTTACTGTGTTTTTCCACATCTGGGATCACCAGACCGTACTCCAGCACAGTACTTCGGTATTGTGAAGTAATTTCCTTCTGAACCGATTTTCCTATTTAGTTACTTTCAGTAACTACAAGTATTTCAAGAATTTATAAGTTATTTTCTTATAGTTTTAAAAATTACTTCCTAGTACTGTATCTTTGTTCCTGTAAATACTAGCTGCAATAAAGAAAAGATAGACTAAGTATTTCTGCTGTGTAAGTTTTATAATGGTTATTTCCCAGTTTAAAAGAATCTAACCTCTTAATGTTGAAAAGACAATACTGACAGTAGGATGTAATAAATTATTGGTTAATTTTACAGTTAAATCCTAGTGGTGTTAGTCTGTATTTTGGTTAAGAATGTAATTATTTAATTATTGAATCTTCTTTTATTTCAGCTAAGCTTAAACAGATTTTAAAACTATTATTCTATTTTCAAATATGATAAATGAATGTTATCTCATACACAGGAATTTATATAGATATGTATTTGAGAATAACCTTTAATAATGAATGAGTATTATGTAAAAATACTCAGGAATTATAACTAAATAAATAAACTAAACCAAACATTGAATAACAATATTAAAAATAATCATGGGAAACCTTAGTAAGAAGTAATATCATTATTCTATTACTAATCATGTATCTATAATGCATACATTATAATAGTAACACTTTAAGTAATAATCTATTATTGAAATTATAAACCTAATTTATTTATACTTGATGAATAAATAAGTAAGAATTATGTATAAAATATTTATACTCTGTGTATTAGAAATTAAATAAACAATACTAGAAGACAATAGTAAAATATAACAAAAATACAACAGGCTTTCATTTTGAAAAGTATGCACTTTATATTCACAGCTTCTAATAAATAGAAGTCAAGTTGTAAAACTAGTCCAGAAACATTAACAATAAATCTATTTAACAATAAGCTGGAGAGTACTTCATCTCCCAAATTCTTTATATAACAAGATAAATTACAGTATTTATATTATGACCGAGAACAATGCAAGAGAATTGTATTCACAGCTAGGATATTTGTATAAGGGCACAAATCCTATATATAATTTAAGAAGTTATTATTTTTAAAACAAAAGAAATAACAGAACAGTGATTAGCTCAATCATTGAGCTTAACCATTATGGTTAATATTATTCATTTAACTCTCAAATACTAACAGAGTTATAATTTTAATGACAGATTAAGCAACTGAACTTAATCTCAACTGTAATATTAGGGTTGAACCCTATGAGTCCAGATTATACAACTAAAATAAATACTGAGAGTTAAGACAATGTTTTCACCTACGGACGTATCATAAATTCAGAGTATAATCGGTTATAAACTCATATTTTATTTATTCCTGTACAAAGCATAGAATTAAAAATGCATGCAATGGACAAGCCCAAAGATACAGGAAAGCTTTATATTAAGTCATATTACAAAACTCTAGGTGAAAACCCTAAACAATTTAAGAGTACATTAAAGGAAGCAGGATGAAGAGGCCGAAACCTCATCTGTAGGCAGGCTTACAGCCATTGCCTTTTTATATATACAGTATTTCTTTTATAGAAAATCTTGAATACAGAAGAAAGGCAAATAATTACAACATCAACCGAAGCCGTAACATCCTTATACAACACAAGGTTAAACCCGTTAAGTATTAATTTTAAAATGCAATTAAAAGACTGAACATAGTTGAAGTAACCACAGAGTCGCATCACTCAAAGTCAAAACCTTAACCGTCCTATCAAACCAGCAAGGAGGGAACGCCATGGTGAAAACCAGGCTTACCAGGTAAAGCCAACCACTGAAGCTTGTGCCATCCACGCCTTAAAGAGGAGCCAAAGACTGCAGTGAAAGAAGAGTTTGAGTTAAACCCTTATCTTTATTCAAATGGTAAAACTATTTCTTGAACTGGAAAGACAAAGGAATACCTGTAACTTACCGGTGAGTTTAAAATAGGTGCAGCCACTATAAACAGCCTGATAACTACGAGCAGAGGGAGCGTAAACCCTTCCCTTGTCACCGAGAAGAATGAGCTGGCAGAAGCAAAGGATATCTTCCACAATGGAAGCATTGACAGTATCAAGTTAGAAGATACACTCATGCTGTGACAGGGTCGACAATGGTGTCGAAGGAAAAAACCCTAGGTTTTTCGACAACCTTATGGCCGCCAACAGCAAACTACGGACTCCCACATGATGCAGTAGAAGAGCACGACGGATTGAAGCAGCATGGAAGCGGCTGTTAAATAGTGCAACAGCAAAAATTGGACCAGGAGGGTTCACAGAGCGACCAAGCCCGAAGGCGAGGGAAAAATGGAAAATTAGGGTTGATTTAATGACTTTATAACACCAATGCATGGCTCTGGTTTGACCACGTCGCGTTTTAATATATTTCATGCAAGTGGGTCGAAGTTCTAATGTCCTGTGACAAGATTCTCATTGATTGTTTTTCCAAACAAAATCATGGCATGGATATCCCTTATGGTCACGATACCATAGTTTCACCTGCCATACATTTCACAACCAAGATGTTAGAACATTTCTATCAAAACTTGCATAGTAAATATTAAAACTTTTCCTTATAAATATTGGAACCATGCATTATAATTATCGTTCAAGAGTAAGTCTTGAAGTATTTTAGACTTAGAGGATTTGTTTTTAATTATAAAAGTTAAGGAGATGGGTATAATGTTAAGTTATAAGTTGTTCTTAAAACTTACCACTATATTGCCATTTACCCTAGTCTCAAGTGAAAAACAAGAGATATATCATTTCTTTTAAGTCTATAAGATAATGGAGTGATGTTAGGTTTAGTTGTTTACAATTCACTACTATAATGCCATTTGCTATAGCTTTGCAGAGATAGTAAAAGACTTGTCATTCTTTCTTTATGTGACTTAAACTTGTAGAATTCAAGCTTTATAACCCACAAATTTGGAGTAAGGTTACTCTAATCCATTTTACTTGTTATTACCAATATAATAACAATCTCTTAATAGCTTTAGACTCCTTATGATAACAAGTAGACTTTTGTTATCCTTCATGCTCAAAGATTTACAAGGATTGTGTAAGTGAGAGTATGTTAGGTAGTTTATGTAAATTATTATAACTATTCTTGTTGGTAGTATAGTATGGAAAATCATAAACGAGTTTAATCATGATAATCTAGGACTAATTCTAAAGGTGCTTATAGATTTTATTCAATTATCAATCATGGAAATAGAAGTAGTTTTCCAATCAATGCGTATCAGACAGTAAACCTGGTAATTGCTGGAAGTAAGAAAAGTACATATATTGATATTATTAACTCCATATCCTTTACAATTTTAGTTGTAAATCAAAACATAGTCTAAATTTAAACTTGGCATGATACAGTAACAATGTATGAGTAAAAATTGGTCTGGATATGGTAACCCAGTTATATTTACTGTGCTAGATAAGAAATATTATTTTACTTCTACATTTGCACTACAGTAAACTCATCAATGGACCAGTACTCCATAGGGATACTTAATTATATTATTATAAAGGAAATAGCTATCTTATTCTCTAGTAATTTCCAACTTTCTATCAGTAAGATCTTAAGGAGATTATAGGAAGAGCTCTACCTTTAAAGGCTTCATAAACCTGGCTAGCATGCTTATACTTTTACGGAATGATTTGGTACAGCAAATTGTTATCTAATACTTTAAAGATTTGTTAGCAGCGACCCGAACATTACCTGTATATTTGTAAGAGAAAGAAAAACTATTGCATTAGCTCGGAAGCTAAGTAATCCCAATCTGTCATGGCAATCCCCCTTGTGGTTGCAAACAGAAAACAATCAATAACTGACAAGAAAATCATCTTTAAAGTTAAGTATAATAAAAGATCATTCAGTTACAATTTAGGTAACATAAACTAATCAAATAGTTAATGACTGCATTAATAAGATTATATGTTATTTTAAAAATTTTAAATTTTTTCGGAATTTTTGGGGTTTTGACATGTGGTATCAGAGCATGGTTCAAACACTAGGCCTTGATGTGGCCCAATTAGTTTCCGCAGAACAGTAAAAATAATATACTAACCTATATTTTTTTTATGTGAAAGGCAGAAAATTTGTTTTTTTTGAATCTAATAGGCAGGTATGGAGAAGCTAGGAGAATATGCTGAGGAGGAATCTCCAAACACTGAGACAAGATAGATGTCTAGAGAACTTGTGAAAGAGGAAGTAACTGCTCGCTCCTCAGAGCTGATGCAGACTATAAAGAATTTAGAGACTGAAATAGAATCAGTCAAGAAGGACAATGAACAGATTCTGAAGACTCAAGAGGAGTTAAATCAAATTTTGATAGAAAAATTTCAGACTGAAGGGAGAAACAGAAGGTCTGAATCTGAAGAAGCTAGCCATCAAAAAGGGTCCAAAAAGATGAAACTAGCTAAACCTGATAGTAGTTCATCATCTGAAGGAAGTAAGGAACAACAGAGCTATTACACTACTAGTGATAGTAGTGAGGCTGAGTTGTATAAAAGAAAGAAAAATTACAGGCCTTATGAAGATATTTCTGGGGAGTTCAAGAAAATAAAACCCCCAACTTTCAATGGAGAAACTGAAAAAGGAGAAGAGGCAAAATCCTGGTTATCCGGGATGAGAAAATACTTTCAGATATATAATTATTCAAATCAGCTGAAGGCGAGAATGGCCATCTATAACCTTTCTGGAAAGGCAGATATATGGTGGAAAGATTTGAAAAGGGTCAAGGGGATCAAAGAAAAAGAGGTCAATTGGAGTACCTTTAAAAGGTACTTCAAGAAGAAGTTTCTGTTTGAACAATACTATGAAGAAAGGGACAAGGAATTTTATGAGTTAAAGCTAGGATCTATGACTATGAAGGACTTAAATAGTAAGTTCTTAAGTCTGCTAAGATATGTGCCGTATTTAGTTGATGAGAAACCTAAAGTACAGCGGTTTCTCAGCTGCCTGCCATATCATATAAAGGATAGAATCGAATATGATAACCCCAAAACTCTGGAAGAAGCCATGCAAAAGGCTAACTTCTGTTTTGAACAGAACAAAAAGAAAGAAGGAATAGCCAACTGGAAGGCCAAAAAGAACAGTAATCAGCCTGAGTTCAAGAAAAAAGAGTTTGTACCCCAGAAAAATTTCAGGAATAACAAGAACAGAAACCATTCTAATGGTAAGAACTTCCAAGGAAGCAAAAATGGTGCTTCTAATAATTCCAATAACTTCAAGGGCAACAAGGAGGCTTCTAACAATTATGGAAATTTCACTAAGAATTTTGAACGGAAGGAGCCTGTTAAGTGCTGGGAGTGCAATGGCCCACACTATGCTTCAGTTTGCCCAAATCGGAAGAAACCAAACAACAATATTCATACTATACAAGATGAAATGACTGTTGGAGACTTTGCAAGGACTATGCCCCGAATCAATGCAGCGTTGGAGAACCGCCAAGCTGATTATCAAAATTCCATGGTGGAAGTAGAAGGTATGGTTAACAAAACCCCTTGTAACTATTTTAATAGATCCAGGTGCTAGCCTTAGTTATATTTCACCGCAGATAGTAGAAAAGTGTAATCTGACTGTTGAAAGGTTTGATAACTCTTGGTTAGTACAACTAGCCACTGGGGCAAAAAGGAAGGTAATCTGTTATGTTAAGGAATGTGCTCTAGATATGAATGATTTTAAAACTAGTGTTAAATTAAATGTTTTTCCACTTGGCTCGTACGACATACTTATTGGTATGGACTGGTTATAACAGCATAAGGTAGTTTTAAATTGTTTTGATAAAACCTTTACATGTGTGAATAATAATGAACAACCTGTAACAGTTAAGGGTATTCCTAGGAAAACTGTAATCATGCAGATTTCTGCCTTACAACTTAAAAGAGCAGTCAGGAAAGGGTGCAAAGACTATGTTGTAACTATTACAGATGAGGCTAATAAGTCTGGAATAAATAAAATAAAAATAGAGGATATTCATGTGTTAAATGAATTTACTGATGTTTTTCCGAAGGAAATTCCAGGATTACCTCCCAGGAGGGAACTGGATTTCACAATTGAGCTGGTACCAGGTGTTGTACCCAGCTCGAAGGCTCTGTATCGTATGAATATTCTGGAGCTTAATGAATTAAAATCACAATTAAAGGAATTAATAGATAAGAAATACATTCGACCTAGTGTGTCCCCTTGGGGAGCACCAGTAATCTTTGTTAAAAAGAAGGACGGAACTATGCAACTTTGCATAGATTACCGTCAACTAAACAAAATGAAAATTAAAAAAAGATATCCGTTGCCCCGCATAGATGATCTGTTTGATCAGCTACATGGAGCTACGGTGTTCTCTAAGATAGACCTGAGATCAGGCTATCATCAGGTGAGATTTAAAGAAGAGGACATATTCAAGACAGCTTTCAGAACAAGGTATGGACATTACGAATTTGTCGTAATGTCATTTGGGCTTACTAATGCCCCAGTCGTCTTTATGTGTCTAATGAATAAAATAATACATAAATACTTGGATAAATTTGTTGTCGTATTCATCGATGACATATTAATCTATTCTAAAAATGAAGAGGAACATAAGGAACATTTACAGATAGTCTTACAAGAAATGCGAGAGCAACAACTCTTTGCGAAGTTCAGTAAGTGTGATTTCTTCAGGGATGAAATCCAGTACTTAGGTCCCGTGGTGAATAAGGAAGGGATTTCAGTTGATCCTGAAAAGATCCAGGCAATTGAAGATTGGCCAGTACCAAAAGACATAACAGATGTTAGGTCCTTCATGGGAATTACCGGTTATTACCAGAGATTCATAGAAGGCTTTTCAAAAATAGCCAACCCAATCACTTCCTTGCAAAAGAAAGGCAAGAAATTTGATTGGAACTTAAAATGTGAAGAAAGATTTAAGAAATTAAAAACTTTATTAACAACTGCGCCTATTCTAAGAACAGCCGATCCTAATAAGGATTTCATGGTTTGCACCGATGCTTGTAATGATGGTCTAGGTGGAGTGCTGACTCAAGATGGGCATGTCATTGCCTATGAGTCCAGGAAGCTAAAGATTCATGAAAAGAATTATGCCACTTATGATTTAGAACTAGCTGGTGTTATTCATGCCTTAAAAATGTGGCGACACCACTTAATAGGCAGAAAGTTTACTTTAATTACTGATAATAAGGGTCTAAAATACCTTTTAGATCAGCCTAACTTAAATGCAAGGCAAGCAAGATGGTTAGCCTTCTTAAGTGAATACGATTTCGAAATTCAGCACATAAAAGGAAAGGAAAAAAAGGTGGTTGATGCTTTGAGCAGAAATGCAAAGCTGAATTTTACAACAAAAATCAGTACTTATATTTCTGATTTAGATGAACAGCTGACTGAAGGGATAAAATTGGATGAAATTTATCAAAAATTACAAGCTACAGCTAAAGAAGAACCTACAGAAAGTTTAATAAAGGGTTATAGTCTAAATAAAGATGGATTTTTATTGTTTAAAGATAGAATGTATGTGCCTAATGTGCCTAAGGTTAAATTGTTGATTCTGGATGAAGTTCATAAAACCCCTTACTCAGGGCATCCAGGCTACCAAAAGACTGTCACCATGTTGAGAAAAGATTATTTCTGGCCTAATATGAAATCTGAAGTAGCTGAGTATATAGCTAGATGTTTGGACTGTCAACAAGTGAAAACAGAACATGAACATCCAGCTGGGTTACTGCAACCTTTGCCTATTCCTAGTTGGAAGTGGGAAATAATCAGCTTAGATTTCATTACTGGATTACCCAGAAATCAAAATCAGAATGATTCAATTATGGCGGTAGTAGATAAATTAAGTAAAGCAGCACATTTTATTCCTGTTAAAACCACTTACAAGGCTGCAAACATAGCTGACATATTTCTAAAGCAGATTTTCCGGCTACATGGTGTACCGAAGGTTTTTTATTTTAGACAGGGATCCTAAATTCACAGGGAATTTCTGGAAATCCTTGTTTAAGGGATTAAACACAACACTGAATTTCAGCACTTCTTTCCATCCTCAGACGGACGGACAGACTGAAAGAGTTAATCAGGTGTTGGAAGACCTGTTAAGAATGTACGTTAAGGATCAACTAGGTAAGTGGGAGGACTACTTACATTTAGCAAAATTTGCATACAATAACAACTATCAATCATCAGCTAAGTTCAGTCCTTTTGAAATTTTGTATGGACGTAAATGTAAAACTCCTATCTCCTCGAATAATCCAGTAGATAGATTAGTGTTAGGACCCGAATTATTAAAAGAAATGGAACAGATTGTGAAACAAGTGCAAGAGAATTTGAATATTGCCCAGGATCGACAAAAGAGCCAAGAAGATTTGAAAATAATTCCTAAAGAGTTCCAGGTGGGTGAGCATGTGTTCATAAAGGTAAGACCAAAGAAGAGCTCCCTAAGATTGGGGAGTTGTGCAAAATTAGCACCACGTTACTGTGGTCCGTTTGAAATTTTATCTAGATTTGGTCAAGTTGCATATCAGCTAGCGTTAACACCTAATTTAAAAGTGCACAATGTTTTTCATATTTCTATTCTGAAAAAGTATGTTCATGATGCTACTAATGTGAATGATTGGAACGTTGTACAGGTAGAACCATAAGGGGAAGTTCTGGTGGAACCGGACTGTATCCTCGGGAGGAGGGAAATTACTCTGTGTAACTGCACAATTGGACAGCTGAAGGTGCAATGGAAGCACCTTAGTCCTGAAGAAGCTACATGGGAATTGGAAAGTAAGATGCAGGAAGCATACCCAAATCTGTTCCAGAAGGTTGCGGAGGATGAGAAATAAGTAACATCGAGGACGATGTTACATTTTAAGGGGGTGTGTATGTCACATACCCCAATTTTGTAAAATTATGTAAATTTTTTTATTATATTCCTCAGACTTTATGTTAAAATAAATGCTAAGTAGAGATTGATGACTCAGCAGAGTCAACAGAAATGGAGTGTAATTCAGAATATTTTATTATTAATAAATAAATTGTGGAGACAACAGCATGGGAGAGCTATTAAAAAGAGGTTACTGGTCAAATTGGTGGATGGAACTAGGTGGAAAGGCAAAAGACAAGTGGCAGCATCCTCAAACACTTCCTAAGTTGTAAGTGGCAACTTCCCTATATTTGGGGTCATGCACGGGGGATTCACTTGTTGACCAATATCCTAGCACGCTAGTTCATATTGTGGGTTTTAAATTTATTAAAAATTAGGCCAATATATTGCAAGTATTAGGGGGGGATGAGAGGTTTAGGGTGAGGGGTTAGAGGGTTTTATAAGGATTAGGGTATAAAAAAGGGGTGGTGGGAAGGTTTAAGGTATTGGGAGGGGGTTTCAACAAAAGGAGTTTGGACCAATATCTACAGAAATTAAGGGTATTCTTTAATATTCCATGATTGCATGTGCTATGTGAGAGGTTCACTGAGTGAATCCCCCATGGGGTCATGATTCCCCAAGAAAGTGGAATCAGAGCAGGTGGCTCATTAAATGACAGTTAACCCAACAAAGACCTAAGAAATCTTTTAAAAGTACTCAATGAAGAGAGCTGAGGCTGCTCATATTTTTCCAGAGAGAATTAATTCAGGTGAATGTTATTCAGGAAATCCATTGAGGAAGAGGGAAATACAGTAAGGAAGTTGTTTTAGGAGGATTGCTGCAGTAACTTGATTTCATTACAGCTTTTTGGGCTGAGAGAACTGACTGATAGTTCTGAGTTAATACTGAGTTTGAAGACTGGTATCTGACTTTGTTGCACCTAGTTCCAGCCAGGGAGACCAGAGAAAGCTCGGGGGTCCTGAGAAGTCACTGTCTGAGTGCTCTCCAGGAGTTGGTAGGGAGGAACGGCCTCCCATTGCTGTTGTTGTCCATAGCTTAAACAGGTTCTGTCACTTATTTCTTTATGTTTACTTAGTATGAATAGATGCATGTTATGTTTATTTTATATGTCTGAGGAGTTAGTTAGTTTAGTAAAGTTAGTATCTAACAATATCAGCAATTAAATCTGTTAAGAGTTACTGTGTTTTTCCACATCTGGGATCACCAGACCGTACTCTAGCACAGTACTTCGGTATTGTGAAGTAACATCCTTCTGAACCGAGTTTCCTATTTAGTTACTTTCAGTAACTACAAGTATTTCAAGAATTTATAAGTTATTTTCTTATAGTTTTAAAAATTACTTCCTAGTACTGTATCTTTGTTTCTGTAAGTACTAGCTGCAATAAAGAAAAGATAGACTAATTATTTCTGCTGTGTAAGTTTTATAATCGTTATTTCCCAGTTTAAAAGAATCTAACCTCTTAATGTTGAAAAGACAATACTGACAGTAGGATTTAATCACTTATTGGTTAATTTTAAAGTTAAATCCTAGTGGTGTTAGTCTGTATTTTGGTTAAGAATGTAATTATTTAATTACTGAATCTTCTTTTATTTCAACTAAGCTTAAACAGATTTTAAAATTGTTATTCTATTTTCAAATATAATAAATGAATGTTATCTCATACACAGGAATTTAAATAGATATGTATTTGAGAATAAACTTTAATATTGAATGAGTATTATGTAAAAATACTCGGCATTATAACTAAATAAATAAACTAAACCAAACATTGAATAACAATATTAAAAATAATCATGGGAAACCTTAGTAAGAAGTAATATCATTATTGTATTACTAATAATGTATCTATAATGCATACATTATAATAGTAACACTTTAAGTAATAATCTATTATTGAAATTATAAACCTAGTTTATTTATACTTGATGAATAAATAAGAATTATGTATAAAATATTTATACTCTGTGTATTACAAATTAAATAAACAATACTAGAAGACAATAGTAAAATATAACAAAAATACAACAGGCTTTCATTTTGAAAAGTATGCACTTTATATTCACAGCTTCTAATAAATAGAAGTCAAGTTGTAAAACCAGTCCAGAAACATTAACAATAAATCTATTTAACAATAAGCTAGAGAGTACTTTATCTCCCAAATTCTTTATATAACAAGATAAATTACAGTATTTATATTATGACCAAGAACAATGCAAGAGAATTGTATTCACAGCTAGGATATTTGTATAAGGGCACAAATCCTATATATAATTTAAGAAATTATTATTTTTAAAACAAAACAAATAACAGAACAGTGATTAGCTCAATCATTGAGCTTAACCATTATGGTTAATTTTATTCATTTAACTCTCAAATACTAACAGATTTATAATTTTAATGACAGATTAAGCAACTGAACTTAATCTCAACTGTAATATTAGGGTTGAACCCTATGAGTTTAGATTATACAACTAAAATAAATACTGAGAGTTAAGACAATGTTTTCACCTACGGCCGTATCATAAATTCACAGTATAATCGGTTATAAACTCATATTTTATTCATTCCTGTACAAATAATAGAATTAAAAATGCATGCGATGGACAATCCCAAAGATACAGGAAAGCTTTATATTAAGTCATATTAAAAAACTCTGGGTGAAAACCCTAAACAATTTAAGAGTACAGTAAAGGAAGTAGGATGAAGAGGCCGAAACCTCATCTGTAGGCAGGCTTACAGCCATTGCCTTTTTATATATACAGTATTTCTTTTATAGAAAATCTTAAATACAGAAGAAAGTCGAATAATTACAACATCGAACGAAGCCATAACATCCTTATACAACACAGGTTTAAACCTGTTAAGAATTCATTTTAACATGTAGTTAAAAGACTGAACAGAGTTGAAGTAACCATAGAGTCGCATCACTCAAAGTCAAAACCTTAACCGTCCTATCAAACCAGCAAGGAGGGAATGCCATGGTGAAAACCAGGCTTACCAGGTAAATCCAACCGCCGAAGCTTGTGCCATCCACGCCTTAAAGAGGATCCAAAGCCTGCAGTGAAAGAACAGTTTTAGTTAAACCCTTATCTTTATTCAAATGGTTAAACTATTTCTTGAACTGGAAAGACAAAGGAATACCTATAACTTACCGGTGAGTTTAAAAGAGGTGCAGCCACTATAAACAGCCTGATAACTACGAGCAGAGGGAGCATAAACCCTTCCCCTGTCACCGAGAAGAACGAGCTGGCAGAAGCAAAGGATATCTTCCACAATGGAAGCATTGACAGTATCAAGTCGGAAGATACACTCACACCGTGACAGGGTTGACAATGGTGTCGAAGGGAAAAACCCTAGGTTTTTCAACAACCTTATGGCCGCCAACAGCAAACTATGGACTCCCACACGATGCAGTAGAAGAGCACGAAGGACTGAAGCAGCATGGAAACGGCTGGTAAACAGTGCAACAGAAAAAATTGGACTAGGAGGGTTCATAGAGCGACCAAGCCCGAAGGCGAGGGAAAAATGGAAAATTAGGGTTGAGTCAACAACTTTATAACACCAATGCATGGCTCTGGTTTAACCACATCGTGTTTTAATATATTTCATGCAAGTGGGTCAAAGTTCTAATGTCCTGCAACAAGATTCCCATTGATTGTTTTTCCAAACAAAATCATAGCATGGATATCCCTTATGGTTGTGATACCATAGTTTCACCTGCCATACATTTCATAACCGAGATGTTAGAACATTGCTATCAAACCTTGCATAGTAAATATTAAAACTTTGCCTTATAAATATTGGAACCATGCATTATAATTATCGTTCAAGAGTAAGTCTTGAAGTATTTTAGACTTAGAGGATTTGCTTTTAACTATAAAAGTTGAGGAGATCGGTATAATGTTAAGTTATAAGTTGTTCTTAAAACTTACCACTATATTGCCATTTACCCTAGTCTCAAGTGAAAAACAAGAGATATATCATTTCTTTTAAGTCTATAAGATAATGGAGTGATGTTAGGTTTAGTTGTTTACAATTCACTACTATAATTCCATTTGCTATAGCCTTGCAGAGATAGTAAAAGACTTGTCATTCTTTCTTTATGTGACTTAAACTTGTAGAATTCAAGCTTTATAACCCACAAATTTGGAGTAAGGTTACTCTAATCCATTTTACTTGTTATTACCAATATAATAACAATCTCTTAATAGTTTTAGACTCCTTATGATAACAAGTAGACTTTTGTTATCCTTCATGCTCAAAGATTTACAAGGATTGTGTAAGTGAGAGTATGTTAGGTAGTTTATGTAAATTATTATAACTATTCTCGTTGGTAGTATAGTCTGGAAAATCATAAATGAGTTTAATCATGATAATCTAGGACTAATTCTAAAGGTGCCTATAGATTTTATTCAATTGTCAATCATGGAAATAGAAGTAGTTTTCCAATCAATGCGTATCAGACAGTAAACCTGGTAATTGCTGGAAGTAAGAAAAGTACATATATTGATATTATTAACTCCATATCCTTTACAATTGTAGTTGTAAATCAAAACATAGTCTAAATTTAAACTTGGCATGATACAGTAACAACATATGAGTAAAAATTGGTCTGAATATGGTAACCCATTTATATTTACTGTGCTAGATAAGAAATATTATTTTACTTCTACATTTGCACTACAGTAAACTCATCAATGGACCAGTACTCCATAGGGATACTTAATTCTATTATTATAAAGGAAATAGCTATCTTATTCTCTAGTAATTTCCAACTTTCTATTAGTAAGATATTAAGGATATTATAGGAAGAGATCTACCTTTAAAGGCTTGATAAACCTAGCTAGCATGCTTAGACTTTTACTGAATGATTTGGTACAGCAAATTGTTATCTAATACTTTAAATATTTGTTAGCAGCGACCCGAACATTACTTGTATATCTATAAGAGAAATAAAAAATGTTGCATTAGCTCGGAAGCTAAGTAAGCCCAGTCTGTCATGTCAATCCCCCTTGTGGTTGCAAACAGAAAACAATCAGTAACTGACAAGAAACTCATCTTTAAAGTTAAGTATAATAAAAGATCATTCAGTTACAATTCAGGTAACATAAACTAATTAAACAGTTAATGACTGCATTAATAAGATTATATGTTATTTTAAAAAATTTAAATTTTTTCGGAATTTTTGGGGTTTTGACAGCTTCTATCCCGATTATCAATCATTCTCAGTTGGCAACTGGGAGTGTGGGAATAGGTATGTATCCTTCTATTATGGGAACCTTTAGTTGTCCTATGCCCACTTTTATGATGGGGTCTAGTTTTGGTGGGGATTCATCCTTGTTGAATTTGGTGTCTTTTTGCGCTACCCATATGGAAGATCCTTGGATCCTTCCTTCACTGAGTACTTCGAGTATCCCCACTTAGACTGATGTGTCATTTCCTGCAACGATGGTGGCTTATCAAGTAAATCTTGATCAGGTTGCAGAGCTTAGTCCTTCCTCTTCACAGAAAGAGAAGGAGGACCCGTATGTATTGCCTATATGGTAAGTTGAGTCATCTCACTCACATGATTGCCTCGATGATATTTTTCCATCGGATGAAGCTATCCTTGAGGCCATGTTGGGAATTGAGCAACCTTGGGAGGAATTGCATCATCGATCATATTTTCTTCCTAAGCTTGATTATATGGAGTGTGATGACTTTAGGGAGATTTTTAACAAGAATATTGGTGGCCCCGTGGTTCCATTAATCTCTCCTGGTCTGATGGCTGATGGAAACATGGCTAATGTATCACCAACTATTCCTATCAATATTTTTTGCAATCCTGGCAAGGTTGAGAATGTCTACATCAGGGCGGATTGTTCCCTTGATGAGATCAAGGAATATACCGGGATATTTAAAGAGTTCCATGATATCTTTGCATGGTAATACAATGAGATGCTAGGTATCAGGCCTTGTCTTATTGAAAATGAGATCAAAACCTATCCGGATGCGAAGCCAATTCAACAACGTTTGCATACGGTGAATCCTAGAAAAGCACCCGCCATTAAGGCTGAGATAGAAAAACTATTGAAAGTTGGTTTTATCTATCCCATTACCTTGATAGAGTGCATTTCAAATCCCATTCCGGTGGATAAGAAGCAAGGAGCGATCCATATATGCACTGATTTCCATGACCTAAATCACGCATTTCCTAAGGATAATTTCCCCACACCATTTATTGATCAGATTTTGGATGAGTGTGTTGGGAGTGATGTATTTTCCTTTATGGATAATTTTTTTGGATATAATCAGATTCAGATTAAGCCCGAGGATCAACATAAGACCACATTTATTTGTCCTTGGGGTACTTTCGCATATCGAAAGATGCCTTTCAGCCTTAAAAATGTCAGAGCTACATTTCAGCGGGCTATGACCTTAATTTTTCACGATCTCAAAATGATTATCAAAGTATATTTGGATGATCTCAATGCTCACTCTCATCTGAGAGTGCATCATCCATATCATTTGATATTAGTATTCGAAATATGTCATCATTACCAGGTTTGTTTAAATCCTCATAAGTGCGTCTCTTGCGTGACTATTGATCGCTTGCTAGGATTCATCCTGTCCAAGGAGGGTATAAGAGTCAATCCCTTAAAGGTTGAGGCAATACTTCAATTTTCTCCCCTGTGTAATATTAGACACCTTCAGTGTTTGCAAGGCATGGAGAACTTCTTGCAGAGATTCGTGGTTAATTTTTCCAATTTGACTAAAGTATTTATGCATATTTTGAAGAAGGACACTCCTTTTTACTAGGATGAGCGAGTCCAAGAGTCCTTTGATGCTCTTAAGCGAGCATTAGCAACGGTCCCCGTACTTAGTCCACCCAACTATAGTCGTTATTTCTTGATGTATGTGGCCGCGTCCATGGAGATGATTGGTATGGTTTTGGTTGAAGAGGATAAGGGGCTCCATGAGCATGTCATATATTATTTGATTTGAAACCTTATATATGCAGAAATTCGCTATTCCCATGTGAAGAAGCTAGTCTTGGCTACCGTTCATGCGGTTTAGCATTTGAGACACTACATTCTCCTTTGCCAAACCTTAGTCATAGCTCATATCAATACATTTCAGTTCGTCCTCACTATAAGGATGATTGGGGGAAAATACAATAAATGGATTGTCATTTTGTAAGATTTTGATCTCAAGTTCGTTTCGGTGAAATCAAAGAAATCATTGATCTTTGCGGAGCTCATATCTAGTTTTCCAAGTTTGGAGGAGGAGGAACTTTATGAGGATACATTTGTCGATGAGCATATTTTCCTTATCTCAACTTTGGACCCATGGTACGGGGATATCATTGTATATTTGCAAACATTTAAGGTCCCTACTCACCTTTCATGGGATGAGTGACTACGATTACATCATGTAGCTAATAACTTTATAGTGGATAACACTTTTTACTGCCATGGGGTGGATTCCATTTTTTGTTGTTGTTTAACCCATGATGAGGTTGAGGTTGTGCTGAATGATTACCATGGAGGGGCGTGTGGTGGTCATTTATCTGGGCTTTCTATAGCCCCAAAAAATCTTGAGAGTAGGATATTTTTGGTCGTCCATCTTAAAAGATTGTGTTAATGCAGTTAAGAAGTGCCACCCTTTCCAGGTGTTTGCATGCAATATGTGCTCACATATAGCCCCATTACATCCTATTGCCACCGTCGGTCCCTTCACCAAGTGGGGGATTGACTTTATGGATTGCAACCCAGCTTCAGCTAGGGGGCATCATCACATTATTGTGGCTATCGATTATTTCATGAAATGGGAAGAGGCTATGCCCACAATTAAATCCGATAGTGAGACAGCCACACATTTCGTGTTCAACCAGATTATCACCCGGTTTGGCATTCTGAAATAGCTTGTCACTGACCATGGTAGGAACTTTTAGAATAAAATGATGGAAGAGTTGGCTTCCAAGTTAGGGTATAAGCAAGAACATTCATATTCTTATTACCCTCAGGAGAATGGACAAGTTGAAGTAGTGAATAAATCACTTAAGTCTATTCTCCAATGAACCATCACACGAAGCAAGACCAATTGGAATATTATGCCGTATCTTGCTTTGTGGGCCTATAGAACCGCAGTTAAGACTGCGACCGATTTCTCTCCATATCAATTTGTACATGGGGTGTAGTTGGTTTTATCAGTTGAATGCAAAATCCCTTATCTGAAGCTAGTTGTAGAGATTTTAGTGGTCAGTTCCGCATTGGAAGAGAATTTGGTCCACTTAGAGCAGCTTGATGAGTAGCGCCGAGATGCCTTAGTGGCTCTAGAGGTTAACAAGCATCAAATCAAGGTCTGGTATGATAACTATATCCGTCCAAGGAAGTTTAATGAAGATGACTTGGTCCTTTTGTGGGATCAAGCTAAGGAACCCTTGGGGACAGGGAAATTTAATCCCATGTGGCATGGTCCTTACATGGTTAAACTAGTCTTAGAGAAAGGAACTTATGAGCTGGTTGATTATGAAGGGACATTCTTGGTAGAGCCTAGAAATGGGCTCTATCTCAAAAAATACTATGCATGATCTTCAGCCAGGGATGATTGTTGCATATTATTGTACAATTTTGCATTGCATAGTTAGGTTTTCTTATGGTGATCGAGTTGTTGATTAGCTTTCATTTTTTATGGAAGATGTCGATGGAGTCTTCCATTTACATAGGATTTATTAATGGTGCTAGCTGCCACACTCAAAACTAAGCTTCAGCTTCTTGGGTGACTTATGCTCCTACAGGTCAAGTATTGTCTTCAAGAGGCGTATGTTTACGGACTTCTTCAAACAATGTTACTGAATATAGTGCCATTATTGAGTTATTACATGATTCCATTTCACATGGTGTTCATTCTCTTGAGGTACGTCTTGATTCGTAGTTAGTGGTTTCACATATTGATGGCTTGTATTGTATTAGGGATCTGGCATTATTATGAAGATTCTTACATGTGAGATTGCTAGAACAACAATTTGAGAATATAATATAAATTCATGTTCCAAGATTTTTTAATCAAGTTACTGACTCATATTCTAACTATGTGTTAGATTGGCATTGGTTTCATAGACCATAAGCATATAACAAACATACATTTTACACACATGTAAATATAAATAAAATCAATCATCATAAAAAAAAAAATTCATTAACATCTAAAAAGTGATGTCATAATACATAAGTGTCATGTACAAAATTGGGGCTTCTGAGCCACCAACATATAATACAAGTTCATACAAAAATGAGTACACTCAGGTCTCTAAGCTTGAGAAGGAGGGGGGTCCTGATCATGATATAGAACTACAGATCTAACTAGTCATTGAAAGAGTCGAACCCATGCTCGTGGTACACCAACCACCCGACATTGCATGGCCTCAGGAAAGTCCTCGACTTGCGCCATGGGTACCCTGTGTAGAAATTCAGGCCAGCAGTAGATTAATTTTACCCACAACAATTATTAGTTGATCATGCAAAATTGCTAACAATGGAGACTGAATATGGAGCTGTAACACAAAATTATATTAAATGAGTCTACAATAGCCAACCCTATAATAATATAGGTTGATGAATATATAGAATACATCAAGAGATCGAATGCATAAGGAGAAATCCAAAACTAGCATAAAGCAGGCTTACCCAAAATAGGCAAATCCCCCATAGGTGTAAAAAGCTGATCCCAAATCTGTCATGAGGCTCACGAATTGGCAAGGGTGCATGGGAAAGCTAATGAGTGGTGGAATGGAAGCTCATACATGCTTTTTCATGGAGGAAAGAGTGGAGGATGAAAGGGGCAACAAACAAGTTCACCTCACCTAGTCTTGCTTTCCTATGTGCCTTAAAACACTGAAAAAGCAGGCAGTAAAACAGAAAAAGTAGATAGGTTCCTAGGAGGCCAGGAATAAAGCAGATTTGATTCCTAAGGCTTTCCCAAGTGCTACATGAGTCAAATATGGCAATTTTGACCTCTATGGATAGGCAATTAGCAACTTGCACATGGTGGGACTCATGAACTAGGCAAATAAGACAAAAATAAATGAATTAATGTCTAAGTGGGTAATACTATGGGTTTGATTATTCTAAAACCCCCCCTTAAGCCTGACTTTATGAGTAATAAATCAAAAATATAGGGCCTATCAGCAAGGCTTAGTCACCCTTTTACATACTGCAAGTCCATATGAAACAAGGAAATAGGCAAAACCAACTTGGGAAAATCCTCCCTTAAACATGGACTGTAAAAAAAATTTGTAGAATCTTGTCTCCACTCATGCTTTCATAGCATGATCAGCAACCCCCAGCAGTGATTTGAGATTGCTGAAGGTCTTCTCACAAAATTCTTTGGTGAAGATATCAGCCACTTGTTCTGAAGATGAACAGAAGAGTAGATGAATGGTGCCATCATGCACAAGCTCTCTGATGTAGTGCATGTGAATCTCAATGTGTCTGGTTCTCTGCTTCTGAACTGGATCCTTGTAGATTCGAATGGTACTCTGGTTATCACAGTAGATGGTAGTTGAGTACTCGGGTTCAAAACCACACTCTCCAAGTAAACCCTGCAACCATAAACACTGAGTTGTTGCATTGACAACTCCTCTATACTCAGCTTCTGTAGATGAGAGTGCAATGGCACTCTGTTTCTTGCTTGACTAGCTGATTGGCCCTTCTGTAAGCATGAACACATAACCTGAAGTGGAATTTCTGTCTGTGCTATAACCTGCCCAATCACTGTCAGTAAATCCATCCAACTCAAGGTCAGAAATGACTTTGTAGAAGATCCCATGTGTCCTTGTTCCCTGAACAAAGCTAAGGATCCTCTTGGATGCTTTCCAATGGATCTCATGAGGCTGATCCATGAATTTAGAAGCCACACTTACTGCATAACAAATATCAGGTCGAGTATGTGTCAAATACAATAAACATCCAATCAATTGCCTATACAGTGTATTGTTTACCATCGGTGGAGAATTATCTTCCTCCAGCTTCACTCCTGAAAGGAAAGGAGTTTTGCTTGCTTTTCAATCTTGCATTCTGAATTTGATCAGAAAATCCAAGGCATATTTGTACTGGTGCACCTTGATTCCAGCTTTGGTTTGAGCAATCTCAAGCCCCAGAAATTGACTTAAGAGCCCCAAATCTGTCATGGAGAAGGCTTGGTTCATAGCTCCTTTTAAGGAAGCAATCTCATCCTGTGAGCTTCCTGTAATGAGGAGGTCATCAACATATAACACAATGATAATTAATGAACCATTAACAGACTTCAAATAGACATTTGGATCTGATTTGCACCGAACAAAATTCAGAGATAGCAAGAAGCTATCTATCTTGGCATACCAAGCCCTAGGGGCTTGCTTTAGCCCATACAATGACTTTCTCAACCTGCACACAAGAGAAGGGTTAGTAGCAAAACCTTGAAGCTTCTGCATATATATCTCCTCAATGAGATCTCCATTCAGGAAGGCACACTTTACATCCATATGATGTACCTCCCATTGCCTTGAGGCTGCAATGGCTAGAGCTAGCCTGATGGAATCCATCTTTGCCACTGGGGCAAAGGTCTCATTGTAATCAATGCCATGAACCTGTGAGTAGCCTTTAGCTACCAATATATCCTTGTACGTCAGTGGTGAACCATCAGCAGAAAATTTGTTCTTATAGACCCACTTACACTGGACTAACTTTCTTCCTGGAGGAAGATCCACTAGCTCCCATGTGTTGCTCTTCTGTAGTGAGTTGAGCTCCTCCTTCATGGAATCTTTCAATATTGGATCTCCTGCTACTTCTTCATATGTTTAAGGATCAGACTCCACCATCAAATAGCATTTTTTAGCAAACATAGGATCCTTCATGCACAGACCACTCTCAAATTGAGATCTAGTCCTCCTTGGGTCATTGGGATCCCCAGCTAGCTCTCTTGCTGCATGTAGTGTCTTGGCTTCCCATTTATGCCTTGTGGGGATTTTTGGGTCTGCAATAAACTCATATCCATCAGAAAAATCAGAATCAGCATGTTCAACAAACTCTTTACTTACTTCTTGAGGTTCATGTGGTGAAAAGGCTTCACCAACTTCCACTGCTGCAAGGGGTTCTTCTTCAAATTGAACACACCTTTCAATGAAGGATTTGTTTGTGTTCAAGTTTATCAACTTGTACCCTTTTGAATCTTTAGAGTATCCCACAAAAAGACACTCTTGGCTTTGGGGCTGCAAAGCCTTCCTCTTCTCTGTCGAGATTCTAGCCCAAGCCTTTGAGCCAAAAATCCTGAAATGGGTCACATCTGGCTTGTGCCCACTCCATGCTTCGAAGGGAGTCATTCCATCAAGCTATTTGTGAGGCACCCTATTCTAGATATAGGCTGCACAGTTGATAGCTTCGTCCTAGTACTTTGGTGGAAAATTTTTGGCCTCCATCATGCATGTTGCCATCTCCTTTACTGATCTATTCTTCCTCTCTGCAACACCATTTTGCTGTGGTGTGTAGGGGATAGAATGCTGCATCTGAATACTTGCATCTGCACAATAGTTAATAAACTCAGTCTTGACATACTCACCACCATTGGCAGATCTGAGTGCTTTGAGTTTTCTGCCACACTAGTTTTCAACCAAAGCCTTAAAGACTTTGAATAGGCCAAAAACTTCTGACTTGTGTTTCATGAAGTGAACCCAACAATACCTGGAAAAATCATCAATAAAGGTCAATGCATATTTTTCCTGACTCATGGACATATGAGGGAATGGGATAGCAACATCACTGTGAATCAGCTCGAGAGGTGCATAGGTTCTCTCATGAATAGCTTTCTCAAATTTGTGCTCTGGGTGTTTTCCTAGGATACAACCTTGTGTTAGAATAATCAAACCCATAGTATTTACCCACTTAGACATTATTTCATTTATTTTGTCTTATTTGCCTAGTTCATGGGTCCCACCATGTGCAAGTTGTCAATTGCCTATCCATAGAGGTCAAACTTGCCATCTTTGACCCATGTAGCGCCCTTGAGTGCTTTAGGAATCAAATATGCTTTATTCCTGGCCTCCTAGGTGCCCATCTGCTTTTTCTGCTTTATTCCCTGCTTTTTCAGTGATTTAAGGCACATAGGAAAGCAAGACTAGGTGAGGTGAACTTGTTTTATTCTCCTTTCATTCTCCTATCTTTCCTCCATGCTTTTGCATGTATGAGCTGCCATTTGACCACTCTTTAGCTTGCCCATGTGCCCTTGCTAATTCGTGGGGTCCTTGATAGATTTGGGATCAGCTTTTTACACCTATGGGGAATTTGCCTATTTTGGGTAAGCCTGCTTTATGCTAGCTTTGGATGCTTCCTCATGCATTCGATTTGCTCATGTATTCTATATATTCAGCAGCCTATGTTATTACAGGGTTGGCTATTGTACACTCAGTTAATATAATTTTGTGTTACAGCTCCATATTCAGTCTCCATTGTTGATAATTTGCATGATCAATTGTTAATTGCTGTGAGTGAAATTAATCTATTGCAGGCCTGAATTTCCACACCTTGGCAGACTCCTTTGGAAAATTTTATCTTGGGAAACCCTATGACCATTTCTTTCTCACTTAGATCAAATAGATATTTGTAGTTTAGATGGCCAAATATTTCATGCCATAGCTTGCTAGCTTCATTAGCATGGATAAGAAGAGCAGAGGGGTTTGAGTAAGGTAGGAAGTGTGAAAACATGTATACCTTTTGAGCATGATTCTCTACTCCTTTAGCAATGACTCTACAAGTTGAGATTTCTGTGATCTCAACATCATCAGGGAAGAATATGACTTTCTTAGGAGACCCAGTGTGGGTCATCTGGTACACTGACAGAAGGTTGGAGGCGAGACCAGGGACATACAGCACATTGCTGAACTTACCATGATCAAGATCTATTCTTCCTTTGCCCATACTTTCAGTGAGAGAGTCATCTCCCAGTACAATAGATGGTAATTTTGACTTGTCCAGTGAGGAGAAGGCCTCCTTAGTCGAAACCATGTGTCTTGAAGCTCCAGAATCAATGATAAAATTGGGTGAGCTTGATGTGCCAGCAACTAGAGCATGAACTCTCTCTTTGTCATATGAACTTGATCCTCCTTCTCTCTTCTTTGAGATTTCTGGAAGGGAGATGCCATTCTTCTCCAGTAGTTGAGTTAGCATGTCTATCTGCTTTTTCATACAAGAGCTTTCAGTGTGATTTCCCTTCGAACAGTATGAGCACTTGTTCATTTCACCTTTGTTTTTCTTCTTCTGGGTATTTTTCTTGGGACCTTGTTGATCCTCTAAATACTGCTTCTTGTCTCTCTTTTTCTTAGGTGGCTTTTTAGCTTTCTTTTTTCTTTTTGAATCCACCTTTGAATCTCCAGCAATCAAAGCTTGATCTTTGGATGGTTTGATGGTGCCCATCATCACCAGCTTGTCATGTTCTTGTGTGAGAGATTCCATGAAATCCGCAAGGCTAGGCATCTTCCAGGTTCGAGCTATGAGTTTTGTGGCATAGAAGGTCAAAACAAAGACTGAGTATTTAGGTCCTAGCTTCGAGAGGATGGCCAACACGAGCTGATCATCTTTCTTTTCGATACCACACTGCTTCAGCTGCAAAACTAGTGCTTTGAACTTGGAGAAATATAGCTGCAGGGATTCAAAGCTACTGGGACTCAGAGAAATCAGCTCATTCTCGATCTGATGTCCCCTCATCTCATCTGTCTTTCCAAAAAGATCAGAAAGCTTCTCCCATACTTGATCCGGTGATGTTAATCCATCGAGATGGAAAATGAGTTCTCAGGAAATACTGAGACATAGGAGGCCATAGGCCCCATCTCTCTGATTGTGCCATTTGATCTTCTCTGTAGCAGCATTGGGCTCTTCTTCCGTAGCCATAGTCACCCTGTAGAGGCCTTTCTCTCTCAACAAGATCTCCATCTCTGCTTTCCATTCAAAATTGTTGAAGGGAGTCAAGATAGTTTTCTGTGAATCCATAGCTTTAGAAAATCTGTCCTGGCTGTCAGTAGAAGGCTCCCAGTCTTGATGTCGAACCTGCAAAACAATTTTAGAAGGAGAGTAACAACCTACAATGGCTCTGATACCATGTATAAATTCATGCCAGCAGTAGATTAATTTTACCCACAACAATTATCAATTGATCATGAAAAATTGCTAACAATGGAGACTAAATATGGAGCTGTAACACAAAATTATATTAACTGAGTGTACAATAGCCAACCCTATAATAAAATAGGTTTCTAAATATATAGAATACATCAAGATATCGAATGCATAAGGAGGCATCCAAAACTAGCATAAAGCAGGCTTACCCAAAATAGGCAAATCCCCCATAGGTGTAAAAAGTTGATCCCAAATCTATCATGAGGCTCACGAATTGGCAAGGGTGCATGGGCAAGCTAATGAGTGGTGGAATGGAAGCTCATACATGCTTTTGCATGGAGGAAAGAGTGGAGGATGAAAGGGGAAACAAACAAGTTCACCTCACCTAGTATTGCTTTCCTATGTGCCTTAAAACACTGAAAAAGCAGGTAGTAAAGCAGAAAAAGCAGATAGTCACCTAAGAGGCTAGGAATAAAGCAGATTTGATTCCTAAGGCTTTCCCAAGCGCTACATGAGTCAAAGATGGCAAGTTTGACCTCTATGGATAGGCAATTAGTAACTTGCACATGGTGAGACTCATGAACTAGGCAAATAAGACAAAAGTAAATGAATTAATGTCTTAAGTGGGTAATACTATGGGTTTGATTATTCTAACACCCTATTTTTCAAGTGAACAAAGTTCATCTGGATGCTTTGGAGTGTCTGATCTGCATCTACACCCATGATATCATCTCCTCTTCCCCTTTGTCGATGACGAGGAAAGCCTTCTGGATGCTATGGTCCTACATCTGGATACACATGACTTATTTTCATTATGTATCCTCACACCAAAAATATGTCTTTTGAGTCAATATATCAAAAAACACAAAAAAATTAAATAATTCAAAACTTAAAAAGTGGGTTTGGGATTCTTTACCTATGTCGCCATAAGCTGCTCCTAGTGGTAGCGGCATATTCGGATCTCCGTAGAATTCTATCCCTGTATAGGGGTAATTGTCTATGGAAATGATCTGTCTCTACCACCATGGAAAGAAGTCTACTGGGTATGGATTAACCACCCTACCTCCGCCTAGTCTGCGCATAACATTTTCCCAATGTCGTTGGACTGGATCCTGAACTCCATGTGGAACAATGTCCACTCTAGGGATTAGCTTTGGTACCTGCTCCAAGAAGAACATGCTCAGTATGCTGCCGAACCCAAAGTTTCATACCCTTCCCATCTTGCATTCACTGAGCTATTGTTTCATGTTGCTCAATAGCGTCGTACTCCAGCCATACACGGTAGGTATCATACACTCCACCGCATAGAACATCATTGGCTGCGAGGCCTGGTGGAGTAAAGATAACCTGGAAATCCTTCCTAATGCTAAAATTATGGCCTTTAGTCCTAAAATTTGGATAGAGTTTGTCAGGATTTGACTCCCAACCTTTTCCATCTCTGGAAAGCAGTACACAGCTATGTACTCATCAATATTCATCCCTCCTCCTAGCCCATGATATTAGAGATTCACCACCTCCCCTCATCAAGACAAACTAGTGATAAAGTATATGTCCTCAACCTCAATGCTAAGCAACATCCCGTCAATCTGAAATGTCTCATATTCTGGATCCCAGTAGTCCACCATTAACTGGAGTAGTCTTGGTTTTTCCCTCAGGCTGCCAAGACACAAAAACTTGTATAAACCACATGCCTATAATTCTTGTTGGGCCATCAGATCACCTTGCACGGCCTCCTCCAGATCACCATGCTTTCTTTACCTCCACTCTAATACCATCCTGCACAAAAAACCAAATTTTTGATCAGTTTTTGCCTTTGAAAACGTTGTTTGTGGCCCCATACATGACTGTTCTCAGAACAACCGCATATGTACGCAGCTTTGGGTTCTTTTTCCACGTATGGAAAGCCCTATGCACGGAAAAAATCCCAATTTCTATGTGGGCCGAAATGCACAAATATGGATGGATTAAAAAAAATTGGACCATGAAAATTCAAAAAATTTGCATGAAATTGGAAGAGGAGGGCATGAAAATCTACCTAGATCAAACGGGGAGAGATTCCGTCGGACGATGCTCTCGGAATTCGTTTCTGAAGTTCTGAGCTCAAATACACTATGTTGGGTAAAAATTTTAAATGATATGAAAATTTTTAAATTTTTTACTATTTATAGAAAATTTTGAAATTTTTACCCACTTTCTATAGTTTTTGACCATTTTGGACCGTTTGAACTAATTTGATGATGTAGGAATCTCTTTTGAGTGCGATTTGACCGTGTCTTTGATCCATTTGTGCCTATTATAGGTATTATGTCTAAACTGACATATAGGTTAGGTTTCACATTCGTTTGGATTTTGCATAACCTTATGACCATTTCATTTTTACCTTTGGTATGAACCCATTCCATCTTGTCACAGAACTTTCTTGCTACTTCTAGAAGTGACATGTTGTGAATGGTACAACTTTACCATATATGGGTACCCTAGTTAGATCTTGTTTTGCATTTGGTTCCCATGCCGACATTTTTCCTTTAGGGTGTGGAGTCCTTTGTATAGTACCACCATGACTTTGAGCAAGAGCTTCATACTCCTCTTGACCTTTATGCTAGCCTTTTCCCCAGGAATCCCCTATATATGTCAAGTTGTAATTGCATTATCATGAGTTTTGCTTGCCTTTTCTGATCCTTATGCTGGCTTCCTTGACTTTGGTTATCATCCATATAGCCATAGCTTGTCTCATTTCTAGCCAAGCAAAGCCATTTCATATATCTTTTGCAGCTTGATTTCCATTTTTTATTGGGAGGGGACTTTCCCCCGAGTGTTGTTATCCTGCACATGTTTGCTTGCATTGAGCATAGGTATGTTCCACTTCTTGGAACTAGTTTGTTTTCCCTTTGACACTCGTCTCCTCCTAGATTTGTAACTATAAATAACATTTATTATTTTTCAAGATTTCCAAAATATCTAAAAAAAGTCCAAAAAAAAAATCAAAAAACCAAAAATCCAGATAGGAAAAGATGTTATCTTTGGCAGCAGTCGAGTCGTGTCGCCTTTGAACAGATAATTGTATATCACATCCATTAGTTGGGTTAGTATTTTTACTTTAGTAGTTGTACTCATATATCTGAGCTTATCTCCATCAACTAGTTAAGCTTCCAGTCCCCATGGAGCCTCTGTCGAGGCCTCATGTGTCGCAATGATGTCTCAGTTTTGTATATCAAGTCTATGCTGCCTACATTCAGTCACTATTCACCTTTATGCTCTTGTTTGAAGGAATTTGAAGCCTGAGTCGGTCATTCCTCAGTTTCCTTGCCTTTACATGTCAGCCATTCCTGATACTATTACTAGTTTGTGCACGTCTTGTTCTAGTCCTTCCACATTATACAACATTGCTGAGTACCTTGTATTCATTCATGGGGGATGCCTTGATGCCCTCCTTCCAGCATATTTCATCCCATTGACTTCATATCATTTATTATGGGACAGGAGTCTAGATTCATTTGACCACCTTGAAACTTACAATCATTAGTGGTAGGTTCTCTCACCATCAATAGTTTTGGGAATACATCAATGTCCCCTGATCAGTGGATTCTTCCAAGTGTTCGACCTCAACACATTTATTCACACTTCTTATATTGCACTCTACTACCTTGATTTCCATTTTCATTATCGGTGGGTGACCTCGCGTCTGTTAACGATATACATCAATGAATGGTAATCAGATGATGGACTACTATGTTTGACATTGACACCTCTATTCACATAGTTGGACATGTACTCGTAGTGGTATGTCTAGAAGAATTTCTAGATTAGTGGCATTTCCTATATGCTGCCTCTTTCATCGTGCCAGGGTTCATGAGATTTCAGCTCTCATGACTTGATTCCAGTGTATGTCAAATATATTCAGCTTTCATGGAGATCTTGATCCTTTGTATATCTTCATCATGGATATTTTGATCTATTATATAATTTACGTGGTGATGACCACACATGTCACATTTTGCATATCATGCCTATTCATGGCCATTGTACTCTTATGTATCCGGAACTGCTATATGTATTTGCAATCATGTGCAGAGTTTGATTATTGTATTATACTATTGGATGGCTGGTTCTTCCACCTGGTTCTTCATCACTCCATTTTTGGGATGGACTTATATTGTATTTCAACCATCATGTTACCCCTCTGACCTCACACATTAGGGGGCATCTGTTATAGCTAATTTTACCACACATGGTTGATCACACTTTTATGGCCTTCCCTATCCCTTTGTAGATTCTTTGGACCCCATGGACTATTTTTGTACCTTTGATGTTTCCAATATCATCCCTAAAAACACTCATTATTTTCTGTACGCAAATTTTAATCCCT
This sequence comes from Pseudotsuga menziesii, assembly GCA_001517045.1. Taxonomy (NCBI): domain Eukaryota; kingdom Viridiplantae; phylum Streptophyta; class Pinopsida; order Pinales; family Pinaceae; genus Pseudotsuga; species Pseudotsuga menziesii. The sequence continues at coordinate 149,431 of LPNX010841142.1, forward strand.
TTCTCGTGTATATACGTGGATATTACCCCTAAACCTGCATACATCAAGATGTGTGCAAATGGCCAAATGCTTTTGGAGTTTTCCTTGATGTGGATCTGAGTCACTTGTCTCTTGGCCTTCAATATGACTCGAGATTTCTTGTATTTAACCTTCCATTACCCCATTGAAGCACTATATAAGGAACCCTTTGGATATATTCAAGGGAGAGGAATTGAAGAGCAAGAAAACTATAGTCCATTGTTGCCATAGCTTGCTTATACTTGAGTATGCATTCCTTTTTCCCTTGGAGCACTTTGCATTCTTACCAAGCTTGCTATCGAGAGATGGAGGATTGAGGTGGTGGAGGAATAGGTGGAGGACTCAGTTTCTCCGGTTCGCAGACGTGCCAACAGAGGTTGTCACCTGTGTAATATCTTATTTATTTAATAGAAATATCTTTTCCTATCCAATGATGTCCAATTAAATGAATATTGAATCCATGGATGTGTTTAATTATTTATGTATCATTGATTATATATGCTATAGTAGGCCTAACACTATATCATATAGCATGCTTGCCTTATTTACTGTTGTTGAGAGTGAATTGCTAATGCAAGAGGAATTGGAAAATGTTTAACGGGGATATACTAAAACCATCTGCAATAATGTATGTTTCGACATTCTTTAGTGTTAGATGTTGTATTTCTCTTGCATTTGGGGAAGGGATTGATTTCTGTGGTTTCTCTATCTATTGTGGTACACCCCAAGCCATAGGAAGTTTTCTCCATAACAACTAGTTATGCTTCTAGACCCTATGGAGCCTGTGTCGATGCCTCCTTTGTCATAGAGATGTCCCAGTTTGCATGTCGAGTCTATACTTCCTATTTTAGTCACCATTTTCCTTATTCTCTTGTTTAAAGGAATTTTATCCCGAGTCGACCATTCATCAGTTATATTGTATTTGCATGTCAGTCATTAATGATACAATCATTGGTTCATGCACATCCTATTCTTCCAAGTTCTTCCAAATTATCCAATGTTGTTGAGTACCTCAAGTTGGTTGATGGGGGAAGCCTCAATTTGCTCAGTCTAGCGGATTCCATTCCATCCACTTTAGATCATTTATTCTGGAATAGGATTCTAGAGTCCATTGAGTTCCTTGAGACTTGCATTCATTAGTGGTGGGTCCTCTCGCGATCGATAGTTTTGGGAATACATCAATGTACCCTGATCAATGGATTCTTTCAAGTGTTCAACCTCAACACATCTATTCACACTTGTTGGATTGCACTATGTACCTTGATTCCCATTATCATTCTGGGTCGGATATCTCGTGTCTATTAAAAATATACATCAATGACTAGCTATCAAATGATGGACCATCATGTTCGACCTCGATACCTTTATTTGTGTGATGGGACTCATAGTGGTTTGTGTAAAAGACCTTCGAGCTTGGTGGAATTTCATATATGCTACCTCTTTTATCATGCCAGTATTCATGAGATGTCAACTCTCATGACGAGATTCCAGTACATTATTAGATATCTTCATCCAATATGGAGATCTTATCCATTATATATTTTACGTGGTGATGACCACACATGACATTTGTATATCATGCCTATTCATGGCCATTGTACTCTTATATATCCGTTACTACTACATGTATATTTGTAGTCACATGCTAAGATTTATCATTTTAGTGTACTGTTTAGTGGTTGGTTCTTCCACCTAGGTCTTCATTACTCCACTTCTAGGATGTATATAATGTATTTCGGCCATCATGTTACCCCTCTGACCTCACACATTAGGGGGCATTTTCTATAGCTCTAAGCTTAATTTACCACACTTGGTATAGCACACTTTTATGGCCTTCCATGTCCCTCTACAGAATCCTTGGACCCCCCTTGATCAAGTTGTACTTTGATGATCCAATAAAATCCCTAAAAACACATGTTTATTTGTATACGTGACTTTTAATCCAATACTCGCACACAAACGTTTTTAGCCAATACTCGTGTACATCAAGAAATGTGCATAAAAACAAAAAAATTTGGAGTTTTCCTCATTGAGTCCCAAATAACTTGACTCTTGGCCTTCCATATGCCTGGAAAACGCTCGGACTCGACCCTCCATGTCTATTGGAGGGCTATATATTGAGCCTCTTGGATGCACTAAAGGAGGAGAATATTGGAGAGCAAGGAAACTATAGTTCATTGTTTCCTCACTTATTTATTCTTGAGTGTGCATCCCTTTGTCCCTTTTGAGTGCACATTGCTTCTCTTCCCAAGCTTGTCATTTCTTTTTAAGCTTTCAACTGAGATGGAGGATTGAAGTGGTGGAGGCCTAGGTGAAGGAAATGATTTCTCTCTTTCAACAAGCTACCGAGAGAGTTTGTCATTGTTCTATATTTGTTTATTATTAATAGAAATATCCATTTCTCATCCATTTCATGTGTTTAACTATGAATATTTTGTCCATGGATGTAGTTATATTTGCTTATAGATGAAGTTTTATATATGCTAGAGTAGTCCTAATACTTTGATATATAGCATTCTTGTCTTTTTTGTTGTTGTTGAGAGAGAATTGTGAATACAAGCATGTTGGAAAATCTCAATGGGAATCTACATCAACCATCCAGAATAAGGTACGCTTCATATCCCTTAGTGTTAGATTCATTTAATTCTCATGCATTATGGAATGGATTTATTTCTAGTGTCATTCAGTCTGTTGTGTTTTATCTCAAGCCATAGGAAGTTTCTCTCTATAATAGGTCTGATTATCGATCTCCTAGTCGATCCCCAAAAGTGTAGGATATGGGGTTGTTTCATCGACAATGTCAATTACTTTAAAATAAACATACTTTCTTAGGCCTTTTACCTTAACAGGAACTTGAGTTAGTCGACCGATAGGCAAGACTTTCGAATGATTTGCTAATATGAGATCAATGGGAGACCAATACAGTCATGGTTTCCCCATTCTTTTCCATGTCTATCTTGTTCAAATGTTGACATCAGATCCAAAATCTAGGATAATGTAATCCATATCATAATCTCCTATCTTAGCATTCATTCTTAACTCAGAAGCGGTCTTTAATCTTTCTCCTGCATGGTTTATTATTCTATCTGGTTGTGCTTCTTCTTGATGTTCTTCTATTAGAGCTATAAATTCTATGACAACATCTTTATCATATATTAGCAATAAGAAACTTTTAAAAAATTATTTAATCTTACCAACCTTTCCCGCCGGTTGATTTCGTAACTGTTGATCGAATCTTTCAGGAATCTCCATTGTCGATATTCTTGGCAGTATAGGAGCAGACATCGACGCTTGATTCTTGTTGATGAATTCTAGTTGTGCATCCAAGAATACTTCCTTTTATCTTTGGATGTCAAAAAATACTTTCTTTTGTGCTTCAGGTCACACTTGTGGTTGGTCATGCTATGTATCATGGTCTGCTATAGAAACCGCACCTCCACTTGTCACGACAATAATATTTGTTTCTCTTAACTCAACAAAAATCATCTGGATATTTTGGTTGGGATTTAGATTTGGATTCTATAGAGGTTTTGGATTTCCCACATTTCTATCCTACCATTTTGCAATTAACTGCAGACATAGTTTGATAGTATGATCAAATTCTTTACAAAACGAGCATGCATTTGCAAGGCTCACATAGTACTTAGCAAACTTTTGTGGTTGTCCACAATTGTAACACCTGATTTGGCCTCTTCCACAACCAAATTCTCCTTGTTGTCCTCGACCTCAAAATTTTCCACCCCCCCTTGGTTGGTATTGTTGACGTGGGTATTGATTTTTCGGATACTGGGTCTGAGGATACTGATCTTGCGGATATTGAGCTTGAGTCCTCTCACCTTGTAGCCGCTCTTCATTTTTCATTAAATAAGCGTCGACTATTTTCCTTTGTAGCAACTGGAATGCTATGCAGTTCTTCTCATTGTGGCCTACTGATTTAAAAAATTTACAATATAAACTAGCCGCCGCGCTTACAATATTCTGTAAGTAAATGCAGTCTTTTGATCGATTTAATATTGTATAGAATATTCTACACCAAGGCATCCCTTGTGTATCTATTGGGTTCGGCGCTCTTGTTGGAACATAATTCATGAACATTGAGAAATTTTCCTTATGGTGTACTTCAGTTCTGCATCTAGTACACCATATTTCTTCTTGGACTTCCTTCCCTTTTTTAATTTCCTAGAGTTGCAGCATAAGGTTGGATAGCTACGACTGAATCTGCATCATTCCTACACTAGTCTCTCCTACTGGTGAGGATTTTAGCTTCATGACCATCTCCATTGATTTATTCTATGACACAATATTTTGTTGCATCAAGGGAATATAGATGTGCAGTAACAACAATGCAATGAACCACTCTTTTTGTTGTACATATGACATCTGAAAGCTTAATTTATCCATTAATGTCCTAAATATATTATCGAAGTCTCACATGGACTCCGTAGGTAATTGCTTAATCTCCTTAATCTATGTAATACACTGAGATTCACATTGGTATTTTTGAATTCATCTATTAGTCCTGCTTGAATTTCATCGAGCTTCTGTGTGACTCCTTTCAGAACCAGAGAAAACTTTATATACCAATCTAGCACACGACCCCTCAGAGTTGTGATCATTTGCGCCTTCTTTATTGCATCATCCAGGATCGGTCGCACAGTCCATATGACTTCACATATAAACCAATGTTTCTTTGTGTCTTATAACCCATTTCCATTGAATATTGGTAGCTTAATATTGTTAACTACCATTATATTGGTCCTTGGTACTATTGGACAAAACTTTTGGCTAGCAGGACTCCCTTTTCTGTTATTCCCAAAGTTAGTATTACTTGTATTGACAAACCTACCAGGAGAAAAGTTTATAGATATTACCTCTAGATATGTACGTGGAGTTGTAGGTGTGACATATTCGTATTCTAGATATGGGGCTTCTTCATCTCATTCTTCCCTTTTGGGGATGGGTTGATATTCCTCTTCATCATCGCAAGAACCTCTGTCAGAGTGATACTTCAACTCGCATTCTTCTCCTCTGGTCATACTGCAACTTCCTCTTCTTGCCATAATACTTCTTCTTTTTCTTGGCCAAAATATCCTTCCACTTCTTAGACATCCACCTTCAAGTGTAGTTCCTCTGTCACCAGGGAACATCTCAGCTTACATTGCTCCATTTTTCGTGCACTTCTTCTACAACATAACCCAGGTATATATATACAGTTTTTTATTCGTCAAACTCTATTCTCAGGATTCATTTTTTGTATACAAGAATATTTACCCAAGTTTTTAAAGATGTAAGTATCTTCCTCGTGGTCCTTGGAAAATATTTCTTTCCACCTCATTGTATGATGCTATTGTGTCGACAACAAATTTATTAATGTATCCCTCCAAAATATTGTCTAACCAAGAAGTAAAATCCCTTGACATAGGGTTTCTAATACTCTTCAATCGTTGACATAGATAAGGATTCCACTCTATTGGTTCCCCCCATTGGAAATTTTTTCACTAGGTTTCTAGCTTTGAAAACCACTCATACAACACAATAGGAAATTCAGAAAAAAAAAATTTCATGAATATTCATACAGAGGTATCGCTCCAACCAAATTGTCGGATTCAACGACGATACTTCACTTTATTCTCATGCAAACTATGATGTTTTAAAATCCACCCACTCTTGAATTTATAGCTTTGACGAGTGCCAAAACATATTCCTCACCACAATGATTCACGATCCCATCAACAAAACCATTTGTTGGTGTTTCTCGCTTCAACCCAGGCTCAAAATTTCTTTGTATGACAACAAAATCCCAAGATATTAGCCTAATAGAGTAACTGTCAATCGACAGCACCTCCAACGCAAATGTAGTCTCACCCGAGATATCTCTTATGGGTAATTTCTAGAACTAGGTTTCTATAGTTGGGTGTGAATTTATCTCTCACTGCACCTTAAAAAATTTATCAATCAAAATTGATGGATGTATTACTTATAGTTATTATGCACATTCAATATATTACTCTACTTATCTATCGATAGAGATTACAATAGTTAATATACTACCTTATTAGCTATCCCAACTAGCAACAGTGCGATAGATGTATACAACAACCCTTTATAAGTAAATACTTAACACTTATTCATAGGATACATTCATGCAACATAAACACGTTCATCAAATATAGATTGACACAGTATTTAATGTGAAAACCCATTCGATAAAACCCACAAAGGTGCTCTTCATATGGAATGAGAAATATATGGAACCTTTCATCTGCAAACATAGCTTACAGACTCTGCTCTAGATATTCTTCTACAAGCTATACAAACTTCTATATCCTCTCATGCTTTTTAGTCTCTGGTAGTTAAATTTTTCCTCCCCTTCCATATTTTTTCTATCTGCACATAACCTTGATTGAATCACTCTTCTCTACAACTCTACGACTCTTCAACACTATAAACAAGCACATACCAACTAGGAGTAAACAACCAACCGAATTATTAGGAAGTAACCTACACACAGCTTGGGTTCTTCCTCTTATAAACTCTTACATTTCATAATAAGTAGACTTCATTCAATTAGCTGACAGGCTATCATTCCTATTCTCATACATTTCCATTACAACTGTTAGTAGGAATTATCGGCCCAAAATACAAAGATGCTTTATTCCCTAAGGCATGTGTGACTCTAGTTGACTTCCTACCCATGATCTCTCAAGCTTTCCTTTTCATTTGTTGCATGCCTTCTATCATGGTTCCTTTTGTCACGGGTGATTTTGTCTCATCTTTCCCTTATGTCATGGACTTATTCCCTCATGGATCCTTTTGTCATACCTTTCCTTATCCCATAGCTTCTTTTGTCTTATCTCTTCCTCCATCACAACTTCCTCTGTCACATGAGTGAACTCTTCAGATTCCAAGTAGAATTCTAACTAGACTCTTCCTATATTTTCCTAGGGCCAACAGGAAGTTTCCATGGAGTGGATTCCTAATCACTCTATGGTTTCTTTATTCATTATTCTTATGGAATCTCACAAATCAATTAAGGTATTTGTGATACAAGTTTTCTTCATGTAGATTTCAACTATTGGATTTTCAATATCCTTATACTTCAGAGTCTCACTTTTCCGAACATTAGTTCTACCAATTGGTCGATCACATGTATAGTGGGAGGATCCTTTAGCTTCCTACCATGTTTCCTATTGCAAAACTCTTTGACAGTCTTATAATATATTCGGATATACTTAATGTCTTGAAACAATGGAACCTTGACACACACATTTTGTATCTCACCTAGTAAATCGAACTCAGGCTAGTTAAAGAGTTTTATTAGTCCTAACATAACCGAATAAATAGGAGACTAAGAAAACCCTTCAATTAGTGTTTGGTCTAAATTTATGGGGGGAATAGGTTGTGATGTCTTAGACATATGCTACTCATTCTATATCTTATAATGACCTATTTGTGGTTGTGAAATATCCACCTCTTGGTGTTCTATAATGTTTGGAGTATTTTCTTGATTTACTACTCTTGTTGATCTAAGATGGATTCCATGACATTCTACGTGGGAAATGGATGTGGGGTAACAAGGAAATAAAATAGTTTGAGGATACTAAATCACTTTACTATTAGTAGGGTTATGGTTTAGTTGTGTAGGTAATTACGGTCTTGGGTGGTGATTAAATTTATAGTTTCTTACAAGTAGATACAATAGCTATTATTGATTTAGTTTTGGTTGTGGTACCAACATTTGTTGACATCCAGGGGAAGTTCCTTGCCACATGTGTCACCATTATATTGAATGTGTAGGATGATACCATTGAGAGGGGAATTGTATCTATTGGGAAGGATATCGGAACTATGGACGAGTCCAATGGGTATTAAAAAATTAAGGGGTAACTTGATTCATACCAGCTGGCCTAGGTTTCCAAGGCTTCTGAGTATATATGACTAAAGCTTTCTCTTTTTCCATATTCATTCCTTCATACACTTATTTTATATTTGTAGAATATGGAAAACTAATAGTACATACGGTGATTTTGTTCATAAAAACTACAAATCCTGACACTATTAGTGGGTACTCTTTTAAAGAGCACTTCTATCTGCATTTAGGACAAAATATAACCATATATTTTTTCATTTCTTCCTATTTTTCCTTCACTTGTAACATATCAATTTGAGCATACAAGGATCTTAACATGTTAGTTTTAAAAGTATAAATTAAATTATCTAATTCAACATGTGGAACTCCTCCTGAGGCTGATTTTTTTACTCTAGACAATTTCTCCTAGGGATTTTTCCAGCCTTAGTTGTTCCTTCAGAATATATCCTACAAATATTACATCTTTCATTGATATCTACATTAGAAATATCACCTATCGCCATTACATTTAGGATGTCCAAATATTCATCCCTCGGTTGAGCATCTAATCAACATTATTTTTACTGGTTCCTTGCACAAATTGTGGTGTTTGGATATCCATAGATTATAATTAAATTTTCCAAAATAATCCTTGTTACAACTAATTTTACCACACATAGTGGATCACACCTTTATGGCCTTCCCTGTCCCTCTACAGATTCTTTAGACCCCATGGACCATTTTTGTACCTTTGATGTTTCCAAGATCATCCCAAAAACATGCATTATTTTCTATATGTGACTTTTAAACCTATTCTCGTGTATATACGTGGATATGACCCTGAAACCTCCGTACATCGAGTTGTGTGCAAAAGGCCAAATAGTTTTGGAGTTTTCCTTGATGTGGATCTAAGTCACTTGTCTCTTGGCCTTCCATATGCCTTGAGATCACTCAGATTTGACATTCTGTTACCCCATTGAAGCACTATATAAGTAACCCTTTGGATACATTGAAAGAAGGAGGAATTGAAGAGCAAGAAAAATATAGTCCATTGTTGCCGAAGCTTATACTTGAGTCTACATCCCTTTGTCCCTTGGAGCACTTTGTGTTCTTCACAATATTGCATTTTCTTGTGAGCTTGCTATCAAGAGATGGAGGATTGAAGTGGTGGAGACCCAGGTGGAGGACTCGATTTCTCCGATTCGCAAACATGCCGATAGAGGTTGTCACTATTGTAATCTCTGATTTATATTAATAGAAATATATTTTCTTGTCCAATAATGTGTATTTAAATGAGTATTGAATCCATGGATGATTTTATGTTATTGATTATATATTCTAGAGTAGGTCTAACAAAATTATATAGCATGCTTTTCTTGTTTGTTGAATGTTGAGAGAGTAAATTACTAATACAAGTGAGAGTGGAAAATCTCAACGGGGATCTACATCAACCATCTGGAATAAGGTATGTTTCGAAATCCTTTAGTGTTAGATGTTTGGATTCTCTTGCATATGGGAAAGGATTGATTTCTATGGTTACTCTGTTTGTTTTGGTACCCCAAGCCATAGGAATTTTTCTCCGTAACAGAATTGGCGACCATACTGGGGATTTCCTAGTCATTTCCTTTGGGGGTTTTTATCAGCATTCAATGTTCTTGAATTGCTCTAATTTCTATGTTTCTGAGTTGGGTCTAGGGGCATGTTTTCCTGGTAGTGTCTGATAGGAGTAAATTTTGTCTCAACTTGTCTATTTACCTTTTTTATCTCTTTTTCTTCTTATACACGATTTTTGTCTTCACAGTCGCCTGTACATGCGGTTTTGACTGGGATATCCATGTATATACGTGGGTTTTATGCACACAGTCGGGTATGCCCTGAGTTTTTCCTTTGTGGGGAAGATTAAGTGTTGCTGGATGATTTTTTATGATTGCTGAGTCTTCTTGGATGCTTCTAGAGTCTGTATACACCTCTGTTTCTGACCATAGACACTTTTTAGTTCGAATTTTTTTTAGAATGTTCTTGTCATTGCATTTTCTATTTTTTGTTTTGGGATTAGTGCATTAGGTCTCTTTTACCTTAGTGCTTTGTGTGAGTGTTTTTTGATAGTGCTTGCAAAGTCTAGGGGTTGTAGAGTCATCCTTTTGCTTTATTATCTCATTGTAATTCAAAAAATACAAAAATATTTGCTTTTTTGCATCATTTTGCATTATTGCATTATTGCATTTTTCATGGTACTTGCACTAGGTTTTCTTGGAGAAGTATTAGTTAGGTTTTCATATAGGAATGATTGCATTTTCATTTGAAGGAAAATTTTGCATTTCACGTAGTAGAATACCCCATTTTTCATTCGACATAGTGCATTTACATTGATTGTTAGGTGTGCATTTTACTTCTTGTTGCATCATAACACCATTAGTTGCACGATCAATTGCCCTTTTGAGTAATAAGCCAATTAAAATCAACGCATAATAAAATGAATTACAATATTTTCTTTTATAGGGTGCACCAACAAGATTAGGTTTTAGGGTCTTGGAATAGTTCATTGTGAATAAATTCTCCAAGACCACTAAATGAAACATGTATGTGTATGTCTAGGTGAGAGTGTGAAATTCCTTGGTATAATTAGTGTTTCTGAAGATCCTCCTCTTACAAAGGAGTTAAGCACGAGGCAGTGTGAGCAGTTAATGATTGGGATGATCCCTGGTCATAATTGAGTAGCACCGAAGATATTTCTAGGATTGTATTCTTATCTGGGGACTCTTTCAGGAGTTTCGAGCTTTGCCACCCTACCCATACGGTCAATCCCTCCTAAGAACTGATTATATTGAGGTGAGCTTAGTTTCCTTCCCTATATTATCAAGGGGGCACTTCGCAGAGGTTATTCTGCAGGTGCCCTAGCCAAGAAGGGGTCGAACAGCACAGTCACTATATGCGTTGAAGCTGAGGGCCACTATAATTGGTTACAAACCTCTGCTTGTTGTGTATGGGAGTGTCAAGCCTCTCCTAGGAGAGACATACCTTCTTCATTCAGGAGCTCACATATCCTACCCTTGTTTGCTTGTGATTTGGCTTTACATTGTATAGGTGTATGCTCTGTGCACACTAGTTTTCCTAGGGTTTGCGTAATTAGAGTGAGTATTTTTCATTTTTTGAGTCATTATAGATTCGGGTATGGCACTTCACCATTCTCGTCATTTAGCAGGACTTATGCCTTCCACATCTCCTCCTCCTTTAGGAGAGAGAAATAGATAGTCCGAGTAGACTACTTCTCACATTTATTCACACATGATGGGAGATCACGAGGATGAAATTCCTGATATTTCTTCTCCACCTCAAGCGGTTGGGGATGTAGATTCTACTCTTGTACATGATTCTTCACCAAAAATACCTTCACATTATATTTATGATCCCTCATTCACAGGTCTTCGGTATTGGTTTCTAGGCGATGAGACTCATCATGAACCCACTAGGAGTAGTCATGTTTGCTATGGCATTCTTGATATCCCTGCACACAATCCGGCACATCATGCTGAGTCAGAAATTGAACCTAGCACTATGCCTAGGGACACTCCTATTCCTTTCCATGCAGAGGGATTTGAGAGCACTAGTCACATCGCACCTTCCATCCTGGTGGTGGAAACTACCTCACATGTCCATCCTAGACCTAGTGTTAGTAGTCATATGTAGATACTAGAACCGAGACAAGTAACCATAGGGAACACCACTTACATCCCTTCACATGTCCCTTTGTCCTCAATTCCTACTCCTTCGAATGCATTTGTGACAACCCTTCCTCCCCCTCATTCACGTGGTCCTTCGAGCCATAATTTTGCTACTAGTCATGTTCATATTGCAACTGCTCACATGGTAGAATCTCATAGTCAAGTACCTCCTGTTGTCTTGGGAGGTCATATTCATGTTTCTGGATCGTCTTATGGTCCATCGCAAGGAGTTCCCCATATCCCTAATTATGGAGCTTCTCATGGGACATCCCATAGGACATCTTATGGAGCTTCTCATGGACAATCTTATGGACCATAGTATGGACAGAGCTATCAACCCTATGGGTATGGGTATCAAAAACCCGCTTACTCCTCTAATTATGGCTTTGTAGCACTGCATAGTCAAGGTAGTGTTATAGCTGATTTTACCACACATGGTGGATCACACATTTATGGCCTCCCCTATCCCTCTACAGACTCTTTAGACCCCATGGACCATTTTTTTACCTTTGATGTTTCCAATATCATCCCTAAAAACATCCAATAATTGCCATAGATGACTTTTAATCCCTTTATTGTGTATATACATGGATTTGACCCTTAAACCTGCGAACATCGGGATGTGTGCAAAAGGCCAAATGATTTTGGAGTTTTCCTTGATGTGGATCTCAGTCACTTGTCTCTTAGCCTTCCATATGCCTTGAGATCACTCGAATTCAACCTTCCATTACCCCATTGAAGAGATATATAAGGAACCTATTGTGGCAGCAACTTTTCTCCCCAAATTTCTTGAATTTTTGGACCTCTCCTCATGTGTTTGCTTTGATCATTGGATCTTTCGAGTTATTGGGCCGTTTTTTAAGCTTTAATGACTACAAAATCTTTATTCTTGACCAAAGTTTGGGTTTTGATTATGTTAGAGTTTATAATGGATGACAGATATTCAGTTTTATTTTACTTGATCGATCAAACCAGTTGTTTTTGCTGTTGGTCGCCATTATGAAGGGATAACAGGTCGCTTTCCATTGTTGGTCTTTAAAGCTGACTGAATTATTGAGTTTTCCATTGGATCAGGAGTCTTGTTCATTTGGTCGGAAACCTTAACCTTTTCCCATCCGCCATTGTGGCTCCTAGTCTGATTTGTCATCCGAAATGAGAATTGCCCCGACTGCCGATGTACATTAACTTTCCTGCCGCTTATCCGGAATCTTTACCCTTCTACCGTTGCGGCCGGGGAACCCTTCTCCCTGCCGATGTCAAAGTCGCCCAACGTCCGATTATTTTTCCCCCCCATTTCGCGTATCTTCTAGCTTTCTTTTCTGCCATTGCGGCTCTGAAAGTCTTTTGGCTGCCAAAGTACTAATGCGTCCAATGTCTGATTAAATCCTTTCGCCCGTGTGTCGCTTGCCTGGTTCTTCTAGCCCTTCCGCAGTTGTGGCTCTTAAAGACCTTTCACATTCGATGTAGAAGCCTTTCGACCGCCAATCATAAGTTTCCATCCCAAGGCTTGATCGATTTTCTTCTTAGAACCAAAGACGCACCAGGTCGTTTCCTTGAGGAATAGTCATTCAATTGTTAGAATCTGATGTTTTGGTTTGTAACGCCTTCCAATAAATGATGCTTGTCGATTGATTGCAGGTTGGTTCGGGAGAGCAGTCAAACTACCGTGGCATGGAGGAAGACGGACCATCTAGTAGAAGCAAGACCGGGACTAGTAGGATCACAAAAGAGAAGGACAAAACAAATGAAGACAAAGACGCAGAAGGGAAAGGTCCATCCGTTACTAATCAGCAGACGAACGGGAAGCCAAAGTGGCCTGAAGATGGATCTAAAACGTTGAAGAGGGATTACAAGGTCACGCATTGGGGGGCAGCCCAAGAGATTGTACTGTATAGTTTAAATAGGATAGGAAGAATGGAGAAAGGGATTTTTCCCTGGAAAATTTTGTAAATGTTTGCTTGTAAGAGGAACTATTTCGTTTTGCAAAGGAAACTGCAATTTTTCCTGCTGGAGAGAGTGAAAAGTGGAATGTATCAATGCGACTCAATGAATAATGTTGAAGAGGAACTATTTTGTTTTTAGCTATGTTTCATTTACTGCAAGAGTATTTAATTTCTTGAACCTATGTTCTTGTTGAATGTTCTTCAGTATCTTTTGGGATATTTTCCACTATGAGTAATAAGTGTTGTTTATAAAATGATCGGCTATCTGGTTATTTAAATATCTGTAAATGTTCATGTGTCTTGAAAGAAGTATCAGCTGTCTATGATTCTTCATAATGCATGCGCAAAATGTATTACTCATCCAAAATGATAACCTTGCTCCCTAGGGATAGATTAGATAGTTAGTTTATTTCTTATTGTCTGGGATTGGGTTTCTTGCGAGTCTAAGACAAGAGGTAAGAACCTGCGCATCACATTGCAACGGATCCTTGCATTTTGATCACCTTGCATTTAGTTAGGCACTTGCATTTCATTTCTAAGTCAAAATACAAAAACTCGGTGGACCGAGCTGCAACCGGTAAACCCTTTCATTTTGTTACTTGACCTACAATAGTCGGACTGCAAACCAGACGGATTCCCTATTCCAAATAGTCAACGGGCTAGTTGGGAATGTTGATTGGGGAGAATCCCTTACTGTTGCTGCCTACAAATTTCTAGGTCACAACAGTTTTGGTGCTAGAAGGAGGGCCACCAGTGCATGGCTGGCCGCGGAAGCTTGTTTTCCTGAGATTTTTCCTCCGGTGACAGTTCTAAAGGAAGTGGGTTCCATAATCCAATCCCGAAAGAAAATAGAGAATATCTATACCCTGTTCGCAACGAAATTGTTAATGACCTAAGAAGACATACCTGTGCTTATGTAAAGAAGATTGGAGGATTTCCAATTATCCCCGAATTTCCTAGAATAGAGTACAAGAAGAAAGACCGTCCTGTAGTAGAATATTCAGTGTTGGTTGGAGACTAGGAAGAAATTGTAGAGACAGCTCTGTAGGAGGTTGAATTACCTTTGAACCAAGTAGGCCCAGATACCCCTTACAATTCTCCTGTTCATACCCATGTTGGTTCACCTCCTCACTCTCCACCTTTGCTTATGGCAGGAGTTAATGCCAACCAGCCACCCAACCCACCAAATCCACCACCTGCATGGAGAGCCAGATCACCTCTAAATCTGACCCCGCCTTTGCATGATCTACCTCAATCCTTTGATAAGTTGCTGCCTAAATTTGACCCCAATGAGAAGATCCTAGTGGATGATCATTTGCAGAGTTTTTATTTGGCTATAGAAGGATTAAGGGCAAGGGAACACAAAGATGTGGTCTGTAGACTATTCCCACATACCCTCAAAGGAGCTGTGGCCTCATGGTATTTTGGATTGCCCACTAACTCTATCCTAGACTGGGATACCTTTGAGAGAATGTTCAAAAGTAAGTATGTAGTCCAAAAGACTCACGCTACCCTCATGAAAGGACTGTATGCATTGAAGAAAGAAAAAAAGGAAAAAGTGCACAGTTTCACACAAAGGTTTGCAACCTATCTTAAGAATTTATCTGAAACAAATAAGCCTTCAGACAAAGTACTGATTGAGTACTATACTTTTGCTTTAGGCCCTGATTTGGCCATGTTTGAAAAAGGTAGGGCCAAGCCTACTTTGACAGAGACCTATGAAGAGGCAGAAGTGGTGGAAGCAGAAAGAGAAAGAATTGAGGACTATCCAGAGCAATTAGGAGAGAAAGGTGCAGGAAGAAAAACCTTATTGTTCACTAAGCCTAAGGAAGAAAAGTCGCCAAACCTGGAGAATATGGCTAAGATGATGCAGAAGCTGTCCAACAAGATTATAGATATGGAGAAAGAAAAGGAGGCGCGGAAGTTTTATAAGCCATATTATAAGAAAAGAGAGGATAAGGATCATTCTCATTCTCCTTCTCATAACGCTGCATCCATGAATATAACAGAGGTCGGCATGGATAATTTCTGCACTTTCCACCAACAGCCGCACTTTGAAAAGAATTGTCCACAATGGATAAACTCTATGACACTGGTGATGAATCAACTGTTGGATTCAAAGTTAACAGAAGAAGACGATGAATAAAGAAAAGAGGATTCTGCCTCTACTTCGAATAAAGAGCGGGAAGAAGAAACCCTGGCTTTATGGAATTCTGTCTCATTATTCGATGCTGAAGAAGGAAAGACTCACGGATACGAGGGCATTATGGATACCAACGTGGCCACAAGAAGTAAAGGGAAGTTCAAGGAAGGCAGTCTTATTCTCCCAAAGATCAGAAGGATTTAGAGAAATGTGAAGAAGAAATTTCAAAATGAAGACTCGGCTGTTAAGGTTCCAGAATTCACGATCACCAGCCAAAATCCCAGACAATGTGATCCAACAGTCGGTCCAGGTGAAGGAAATGCTGATAAACCCCATCCCATTGGACGGCCAATGAATTATGACATTGTGGAGGATTTAAAAAAGGTAAAAGCGAATGTTCCCTTATTCGAAATGTGTAAGGTGCCGCATCAAAAAGAGAGACTGCTAAAAGTGCTTGAAGCATCAGATGACAAGCTTCCCGCCGACAATCAACCTCAAGATGAAGAATAAGTTGGAGAAACTAGCGTTGGAAGTAAGTCTAAAACTAAACATCCACCTTTCCTCTTGACATTTGAATTTTTTAATCATAACGTGCACAATTGTCTGGTAGACTCAGGAGTGTCCATCAATGTCATGCCCATATCAGTATGTAAGAAGATAAATGGGCGGCTGAAGCCTACCACATGGAGGGTGGTTCAGTTGGATAGGACAGATGTTAAGGTAATTGCTGAGATGGAAGACGTCCTCATCCGTCTGACCTCCAATGACAAAGTATGCCAGGTTATTAACATCGTGGTGGCTGATATACCAGACGCTTACAGCCTTGTCCTGAGCAGATATTGGTCAGCCAAATTAAATGGGTATTTCGCCTCAGATTGGTCACATCTGTGGTTTTCATACAAAGGGAGTCCAAACCAAATCAAGGTTCTAAGATAACCCCACATGAAGTACAATGTTACCCAGCTGGATGAGAAGAATATACCTGTGGATTCTATATTGGGAAACTATTTTCTTGAGTTGGAACCAGGGAATTATCAAGTGGAAGAAGCCAGGAACCCATCTGACACCCAGCCTGATCTCCTTCGATTCTCACAGGATGATGAGATTGATTGTAAAATAGTAGACTTAGCTGTAGGAATAGATTTACATTCAGTTGTTAGTGATTTTTGGACTTTATTTTTTGATGGCTTGAAGACATTAGAAGGATCAGGGGCCGGCTGCGTCCTTATCGATCCACAAAAAAATAAACATTTCATGTCATGTAGATTAGAGTTTGAGTGCACTAATAATACAACTGAGTATGAAGCACTGGTGCAGGGACTCAAGAAGGCGATTGAATTGAAGGTAAGTAATCTAAACGTTTTTGGGGATTCTAAAATTATTATGAAACAAATCCAGAATCAAATCCACTATATTTCCCCTCACTTGAAAGCTTACCAGAATGAGGTATTGGACCTGCTTAAATGTTTTAATGCATTCAACATTATTTCAATTCCAAGAATTAGGAACGCAACAACTGAATTATTGGCCACTTCGGCCGCCAGGCTTGTCCCCTCAAATAATCGATGTACTATTGAATTTCTTTTCAGGCCTTCAGTACCGGATATGATCTGTAGGTGTTTGATGATGACCAGCAAATGTTTAACAAATGATGAGGTATTCAAAGGAGCGATTATTGATGATGAAGAACACCAAGCCGAGATGAAATTTGATAATTTCGTCCCTAAAGGGGTCAAAACATTAGAGAATATGTTTGACTTGAATGAAAAATTCAGAAGACCCACTAATGTAAAGACGCATAGCTCAACTCTATAGTTCGAGCTGATAAACTTAGGGATTGAGATGGATCCTAAGTTTGTGAACCTCGGCAAATGTTGTTCACTAGCCAAAAGGGATAGGTTTGTCAATTTGTTCAAATAGTACAAAGATGTCTTTGCCTGGATGTACCAAGATTTAAAAACATACGATACCAACATCATCAAACACGTTGTTCCCATCAAGGCGGGAGTCAAGCCATATCAGCAGCCCTTGAGGAAAATGCATCCAAAACTGGAACCGCTGATCCAAAGTGAGGTAAAGAAATTTTTGGATGCCAGAATCATTTTTAAATTCAGACACTCGGAGTGGGTATCAAATCTGGTACCAGTCAGAAATAAGTTAGGAGAGATCAGACTGTGCATGGACTTCAGAAACTTAAACCGTGCCTCAGATAAAGACAACTATCCGGTGCCCCCCATGGAGCAATTGCTGCAGATGGTCTCTGGTTCTGAATTGTTTTCATTATTAGGTGGTTTCTCTGGCTACAATCAAGTATTGGTAGCCGAAGAAGATAGATTAAAGACAACGTTCAGGACCAAATGGGGAACTTTTGCTTATAGAAGGATGCCCTTTGGACTGATTAATGCTGGAGCGACTTTTCAGAGAGCTATGGACATAGCTTTCCATGGACTGATTGGACGAAGCGCTGTAGTATACCTTGATGACATTAAAATATTTTTGAAGGAAAGGGGAGAACACGCTTTTCACCTAAAGCAAATCTTCGAAAGCTACCGGAAATATGGCATCTCCCTCAATCTTAAGAAGTGCGTATTCGCAGTCATAGAGGGCAAGTTGCTGGGACACATAGTTTCAAAGAGAGGTATATCTATAGACCTAGAAATAATTAAGGCCATTGAGCAAATCCCTACGCCACATAATAAAAAGGGAATGCAATCGTTTATGGGAACCATAAATTTTGTAAGAAGATTTGTACCTGATTTTGCCCAGACTGTTAAGCCACTGCAGCAGACGGTCAAGCAAAATGCACAATTTAAGTGGACTAAAATTGAAAAGAATGCTTTCAGTAAAATCAAGACTGCTGTTGCACATGCACCCTCCCTTAAAATTCCAGACTTTGATAAAGAACTTATTATGTATACATTTGCATCCAATGATTCATTGGCTGTTGTGCTTATGCAAAAGGAGGATGGCGGTGATGAGTTCCCAATCTCTTTTATGAGCACTGGGATACAAGGGGCTGAATTAAACTACTGGCCATTGATAAGCAAGCTTATGCCATGTTTAAGGCAATGAAGCAATTCAGGCCTTATATATTAAAAAATCGAACCAAGGTAATAGTCCCTTACCCAGCCGTAAGATCCCTTCTCATATAGAAGGAGTTAGGAGAAAGGAGGGGCAACTGGGTAACAACTCTTCAAGAATACGAGCTTGAATTCAAGCCATCCTCTATAGTGAAAGGTCAAGGGTTATGCAAATTGATGACTAAAAGCAGGAACAAGGAAGAACAAGCATGGGAAGATGAAGCCGAATTGCATGTAATGGATGTATGTCCATTGTTCATAGCCCCCGAGTCTTGGTATAGAGACCTTGTACATTACTTACAGTCAGGGCTGTTACCAGAACATTGGAATTCCAAACAAAGAAGAGCTCTGCGGCTTAAATCAACATCTTATCAAATTGTGGAAGGAATATTATTTAGAAAGAATTATGATGGGGTTCTTCTGAGATGCTTGGAGAAAGAAGATGCTAAGAAAGTAATGTCCGAATTACATGACGGTCCGGCTGGGGGACATTATTCAGGTGACACTACAGCCCACAAAATCCTCAGAGCCGGTTACTATTGGCCTACACTCTTCAAGGATTCACATGCACATGTTAAGAAATGTGATATTTGTCAAAGGTGTGGTGGAAGATAGCCTAAAGCAGTAGCACCCCTTAAGCCTATGATGATCATGGAACCATTTGAGGAATGGGGGCTGGACATTATTGGAGAAATAAAATCGAATTCTTCCCTGCTGCACAAGTACATTCTTACTACAACTGATTATTTCACTCGCTGGGTCGAAGCTATCCCACTGCGCAAGATAAACGAAGACGAAGTCATTAGCTTCCTACAAGATCATATCATGACCAGGTTTGGAGTTCCAATTTCGTTAGTTTTTGATAATGCTAAGTACTTTTCATCAATTAAATTGACTGCATTTTCTCATGATAAAGGGATAAAACTACATTATTCTGCTAACTACTATCCGCAAGGGAATGGCCTGGCTGAATCGTCTAATAAAAAACTCATCGGGATTTTGAAGAAGACTGTAATAGAAAACCAGAGAAGTTGGCACTCAGCCTTACCCAACGCCCTGTGGGCTGACAGAGTCGCCCCTAAATCTGCAATATGGGTGTCACCATATAACCTTGTGTACGGTAAGTAAGCCATCCTACCTCCCAATATCATGCTACCATCTTCCATTCTAGCTCAGGAGTCTAGGGGATCGGATGACGAAATTTTACAAATAAGAATTTATAATCTCCTGAAAGTAGAGGAAGCCAGATCTAAAGCCAAACAACGCTTTAAACAACAACAAGAGTCAGTCAAGAGATGGTTTGACAAGAATAAAGCTGGGACGAAAGAATTTGAAGTAGGAGACTTAGTCCTCAAATGGGATCACCCCCATGATGAGAAAGGAAAACATACTAAGTTCCAACAGTTGTGGGTAGGCCCTTTTCAGATTGCAGCCAAGCTCGGTCCTTCTACTTACAAGTTGCAAGATCTGCAAGGGTGGGAGGAGAACCTACCAGTAAACAGTTTGGTTCTCAAACCTTATTTTTCTTGAGTATGTTTGATTTTTTCTGTCTTGTATATAAATAATTCACCCGACTGTCTTTCGAGTCATGTTTTAGTTGGTTTTTGTTGAGTTCTTTTAGCTTGTTTCGTTGATTTCAATAAAGGGAGTAAACCTACGGTTGCGTGGGGTACGTCTAAAATGTTTGGGTTTGATAAATGTTTTGGTGTTAGACTGTGTGTTGTTGTTTGAATGAAAGAATTTCTTCCAGTATAGCAGTTTTCTTGAAGAATTCTATGTGCATTGAATTCCTGCTTAACCCCTGTGAAATAAACCAGATTCGAGGAGTCTGGAATACTATGTTGAGGCTCCATCCATTTCACACTTAAAATGTTCTAAGGAGCGAGAACAGAGGACCCATGGAAAGAGAAAGGTGAACAGTATGTTAAATATAAATGATCCCATGCCAAGAAGTAAATTCCAAAAGGAAGAAAAGAGTCAAAACTCCTTTGAAAGCATCATACATCAAAACAAAGGCTGAATCATAAGTACTAAATTGCCAAAAGATCCTCTCCGTCCGTGAGCTGAAACTTGAATTACACCACTCACACAAAAGGACACTATGCGATAGAGGATCCTGAATTAAAATTCAGTAAGAAAGGTGTACAGGAGGACTCAGATGAAAGGGACAAAAGTCCAAAAAGCACAAAAAGTGCTAAAATGGCATGGGAACGAGGAAGAAACGAATACTGTTGTTTACCACCTGCTACAATCCTGTGGTGTCCACACCGTTAGCTACCTGAAGACATAATTAATAATGAACTCATTTCTGGCCTCAACAGAGTTATCTGGACTTAAAGGTCTTGGTTTCCACCTCCCCAAAATGGACTATCATCAATGATTAAGGTACACACTTCTGTCGGTTGAGAAATCCATATGTCTAGAAGAATTCATTAGATGCATTCTTGTTAAACAGTCTGTTGCTAAAAGTATAATCACCCAGAGATCTAGGTTCCCCAGGTAATCGCCAATTGTTGCGGTAGCAACTTTTCTCCCCAAACTTCTTGAATTTTTGGACCCCTCCTCATGAGTTTGCTTTGATCATTGGATATTTTGAGTTATTGGGTCGTGTTTTAAGTTTTAATGACTACAAAAGCTTTATTCTTGACCAAAGTTTGGGTTTTGATTACGTTAGAGTTTATAATGGACGGTAGATATTCAGTTTTATTTTACTTGATCGATCAAACCAGTTGTTTTTTCTGTTGGTCGCCATTATGAAGGGATAACAGGCCTGCTGTCCATTATTGGTATTTAAATCTGACGGAATTATTGAGTTTTCCATTGGATCGGGAGTCTTGTTCATTTGGTCGGAAACCTTAACCTTTTCCCGTCTGCTGTTACGGCTCCTAGTCCGATTTGTCATCCAAAATGAGAATTGCCCCGACTGCCGATGTACATTAACTTTCCTGCCACGTATCCGAAATATTTACCCTTCCACCGTTGCGACCGGGGAACCCTTCTCCCTGTCGATGTCAAAGTCGCCCGACGTCCGATTATTTTTTCCCGCCCGTTTCACGTATCTTCTAGCTTTCTTTTCTGCCATTGCGGCTCTGAAAGTCTTTTGGCTGCCAAAGTACTAATGCGTTCGATGTCCAATTAAAGCCTTTCACCTGCATGTCGCTTGCCCAGTTCTTCTAGCCCTTCCACTGTTGCAGCTCTTAAAGACCTTTCATGTCTGATGTAGAAGCATTTCGACCACCGATCATAAGTTTTCCGCCTAAGGCTTGATCAATTTTCTTCTCAGAACCAGAGACGCACCAGGCCGTTTCCTTGAGGAATAGTCATTCAATTGTTAGAATCTGATGTTTTGGTTTGTAACGCCTTCCAATAAATGATGCTTGTCGATTGATTGCAGTTTGGTTCGGGAGAGCGGTCAAACTACCATGGCATGGAGGAAGACAGACCATCTAGTAGAAGCAAGGCCAGGACTAGCAGGATCGTAGAAGAGAAGGACAAAACGAATGAAGACAAAGATGCAGAAGGGAAAGGTCCATCCGTTACTAATCAGTAGACAAACGGGAAGCCACAGTGGCCTGAAGATGGATCTGAAACGTTGAAGAGGGACTGCAAGGTCACGTGTTGGGGGCAGCCCAAGAGATTGTACTGTATAGTTTAAATAGGATAGGAAGAACGGAGAAAGGGATTTTTCCCTGGAAAATTTTGTAAATGTTTTCTTGTAAGAGGAACTATTTCGTTTTGCAAAGGAAACTGCAATTTTTCCTGCTAGAGAGAGTGAAAAGTGGAATGTATCAATGTGACTCAATGAATAATGTTGAAGAGGAACTATTTCGTTTTCAGCTATGTTTCATTTACTGCAAGAGTATTTAATTTCCTGAACCTATGTTCTTGTTGAATGTTCTTCAGTATCTTTTAGGATATTTTCCATTGTGAGTAATAAGTGTTATTTATAAAATGATCGGCTATATGGTTATTTAAATATCTGTAAGTGTTCATGTGTCTTGAAAGAAGTATCAGCTATCTGTGATTCTTCATAATGCATGCGCAAAATTTATTACTCATCCGAAATGATAACCTTGCTCCCTAGGGATAGATTAGATAGTTAGTTTATTTCTTATTGTCTGTGATTGGGTTGCTTATGAGTCTAAGATGAGAGGTAAGAACCTGCGCATCACATTGTGATGGCTCCTTGCATTTTGATCACCTTGCATTTAGTTAGGCACTTGCATTTCATTTCTAAGTCAAAATACAAAAACTCAGTGGACCGGGCCACAACCGGTAAACCCTTTCATTTTGTTACTTGACCTATGGTAGCCGGACCACAAACCGGATGGATTCCCTATTCCAAACAGTCAACGAGCTAGTTGGGAACATTGATTGGGGAGAATCCCTTACTGTTGCTGCCTACGAATTTCGAGGCCACAACAGAACCCTTTGGATACATTGAAGGAGGAGGAATTGAAGAGCAAGAAAACTATAGTCCATTGTTGCTGCAGCTTATACTTGAGTCTGCATCCCTTTGTCCCTTGGAGCACTTTGTATTCTTCCCAAGATTTCCTTTTGCTTGTGAGCTTTCTATCTAGAGATGGAGGATTGAAGTGGTGGAGGTCCAAGTGGGGGACTAAGTTTCTCTTATTCGTAGATGTGTCGATAGAGGTTATCACTACTGTAATCTTTGTTTTATATCAATAGAAATATATTTTCCTGTCCAATAATGTGTATTTAAATGACTATTTGATGCATGGATACTTTTAAATGCTTATATGTTATTGATTATATATGCTAGAGTAGGTCTAACACAATTATATATAGCATGCTTATCTTGTTTGTTGAATGTTGAGGAAGCAAATTGTTAATACAAGCGAGAGTGGGAAAGCTCAATGGGGATCTACATCAGCCGTCCGGAATAAGGTACGAATTGAGATCCTTTAGTGTTAGATGTTTGGTTTCTCTTTCATATAGGGAAGGACTGATTTCTGGAGTTAATCTGTCTGTTGTGGTACCCCAAGCCATAAGAATTTCTCTCCGTAATAGGTACACCACATCATAATGCTTCCATGCATCCCTACATGGGTCAAACAGGAGGAGGATATTATGGCCAAGGCCATGGTATTTACAGTAATCAGCCTTATATAAACCAAAAATATCAGGTATTGTGGCATAGACTGGCTCAACCTAGGATCCCTTTCCTCGCAATGTTAAATTTACCTAACTTGTCGAGACTAATGAATGATCCGGTATCTCATGACCCAGTTTGTATGACTGTCCCTAAAAAGATTCCCTTGGACATTCCCAAATTCAAGGGCAAAGAAAGAGAATATCCTAGTGAAAATGTCACTACTTTTCACCTTTGGTTCTCTTCCAATTCCTTACACGATGACTCAATCCGTTTAAGACTATTTCAACGCACCCTCACTGGGCCTATAGAAAAATGGTACATAGAGTTACCAAAGGGGGCATTTGTTTTGTTCGATGACCTTTCTATGACTTTCCTCAATCACTTTCAGCTACCCGTGCATTATGACGTTGGTACAAAACTCTTATTGACATTTTGACAAGACAAAGCCACACATATCTCAGACCATATCCAAGAGTGGTGTAGACAAAAGAGGTTGATTAAAGCTTTCATAACGCCAGAGTTTCTCCTTGAGTGGTTCATTAAATTGTTGCTACCTTACATCGCGAAGGATGTTTGTAGATCCAGAGTCTAGAACAAGGAACAAGAAATTTTTAGGGCACAGGAATTGGATTTGATTTATGCTCAATCTGGACTGTTATGTGAGATCATAACTAACACTCCATGTTCTAGTTTCGATCCCAAGATAAATCATGGACCACATGCTGATGGCATTGTGATTTGTACAAGTAACAAACCTGTGGATTTGGTTGTGAAACAAGTGATTCAATTGTCTATTAATCAATCCAATTCAAGAAAAGCCACGGATTCATCTCACCCCACCCAAACGGCAAGTGTACTTTTCATGCAATCGTCAGACCAGAAGGGCAACCAGCAGCCTGGAAGGAATAAGAAAAAGGGTAAAAACAATCGTAAGGGTGGGAACAAGAATGAAAATGCCAATTTTAATGAAAATAATGCCCACAATGCTGTGGGGGACAAGCAGTCTAAACATAAGTTTAAGTTTCCTTGCAAATTATGTAAGGATGACCACCTCACTCACTTGTACCCTCATATGGAAGATGCCTCGAGGTTCATAGCACAGGGCCCAGCTGTGTTGACCAATCCTTTACCCCATAATCAAAATATGAACTCGAGGACCCATGATCCTCATTGTGCATCGAGTGGAGATCAAATTCCATCAGATGTCAGTACTGGTCATGGCTGCATCAACATGGTGCATGCTACTAAGGTTGTGACTCGTGTGAAAGACTATGATCTGTCACAACCGGACCTTGGGAAGGAACCCACTCCAACTGAGAGCCCTTTGTGTATTGAAAACCCTATGGATAAACCTAATATTACACCTTGCATTCGTAAGGGAGTCCTAAAGTGCTTGGGCCACAATCCTAATGCCTGAGCCGCCTAGAACTATTCTATTGTTGAGCATTTGGGCCAAACTCCTTGTGCGATGTTGGCACTTGAAGTACTTTAGATTTGTCCTTCACAAAGGAAAGATTTGCTTTTTTCTCTTGGATTTAATGATGATAGGTCTTCTTTAGTCATTAAATATGAAACCATGGGACTACAGCCTCCCTTTACTTACTATGTGTCTCTCTTGATTCATGTAGAGTGTCTTAACATGATCATCAAACGCAGTATGATTGATGAAGGCGCTGCTGCTTCCATGATGTCTTTGGCATGCTAGAAGGGTTTGGGTTCTCCTGAGTCATCTCAATCCTCTATCATGTTGACTGAATTTGATGGTAGATCATTTCGGCTGCATGGAATTCTTCCTTATCTTAAGGTCCATTTGGGAGGGAAGACCGTCGCGATCGAGGTCGAGGTGGTTGATGCGCCCCTTGATTACAATATTTTACTCGGTCAGAATTGAATGTATAGTATGCAAGCCATAGCCTCTTCTCTATTTCAAGTATTATGCTTTCCATCTAATGGCAATATTGTTATGATTAATTAGACATCATTCAAAAATTCGAGTGTTAATGCATCATCGGGAGCTTCTATCTTGATTATTGATCATTCTCAGCCGACAACTGGGAGTGTGGGTGTAGGTCTGTATCCATCCCTTTTATCAACCCAAATGGCACTTCTCTGTCTGAGTGCCGACATTCCTTATGTTGGTACACAAAAGGACATCTTAGGATTGAATTTTTCCAAAACACTAAATATGGGCATGACATGAGATGCATTTACCCTTAAACCAGCTTGCCATATTATTTTTCTAAGTGTTGAATGGTGTATGCAACTATCCTCATTGCAACTCACGTACATACATGAATATTCCCATTGACAACTCACGGACTGTACATGACTATATCCATTGCAACCCGTGTACATTAGCATACGCGGGTTTCCTTTAAGCAACTCGCATGTCATATGTGGGTTGCCTATATTAATAGTCACGTACATCTTGATTCGACATTAAAAAATATAAATCATGATTAATGGAGATTAGTTGGGTCCTAATCATTAACTATCCTAACTGTTTCAACCACCTCAACCTTCAAAACCACTCTATTTCCCAAAGTATAAATAGAGGCCTTGGGGAGGGCATTAATCAATCATGTTTGGAGAGGAAAGTTATGTTGGTGGTATATCTTTAGAAGTCTTGGAGCAACATAATTCAGAGTCCTTTGGTTGTAGATCCTTGTCTCAGAAGCTGGGTTGTACTCTTATCTCATTCACTGATTGTTAATAAAGAGAATTCTTCTTCCAATATTGTGTTGAGTCTCTTTCATGTATCANAAATATATTGTTTGTCTAACCTGTCATATATACATGTATAAGATTTTACTTGGAGAATTTTCTCTTTGCAGGTGATGGAGGTGCATCCCTAGAAGATTTGGAGAGAATCAAAAAGGAAGAAGATCAAGCTTGGACCAACCATCGGTAATCGGGTGAGTCAAGTATTTCTTCCTATTTCCCTTCTGTA
Source organism: Pseudotsuga menziesii (assembly GCA_001517045.1). Taxonomy (NCBI): domain Eukaryota; kingdom Viridiplantae; phylum Streptophyta; class Pinopsida; order Pinales; family Pinaceae; genus Pseudotsuga; species Pseudotsuga menziesii. The sequence goes on from LPNX010841142.1 coordinate 176,252, forward strand.
CTCTATTAAAGATGATTGTCTGTAAGGTTAGTAGTAAGTTGGTAAACCCGGACCCTAGGTTACAAGGGTGTTTAATCCTGAAAAACAGAACTGGTGACTCCACTGGGGAGCCCAGCCTACTATGGGTTAGTTCTGTATATCCGTTCCCATTCTTCGCTTTGATTCAATGTGTAGTGTTTTGTATTGGTTTGGATTTATAGTGGTGTTTGAAGACCTTCATAATTTTTCTTTTTTTTGAAAACTTTTACTCCTGCACACGGTTTGTTGTGCTACACAGTCGCATATAGAGATCTGTGTATGCGGGTTGCTATATTGGACAGTCGTGTACAGTACACTAGTTGCTCTTATAGGCAGTTACGTACAATCCTGAGCAACAAAATTTTTGGGAAGGTTGCTTGTCCCTTTCCTTCTTTGGATTTTGTCTTGCTTTGTGGTATTTAGTACTATCATTTCACTATAGGTTTGATAGCCCTGTTAACCATACTTCATGCTTTTCGGTAAGCCCTTGAGTCTTTGTTGGTTGGATTGTCTTTCGTTTAGCAATTTGTTTTTGATTTTCCTGTTGGGTATAGGTCCAAGTGTCATGTGTCTGAATTAGTGATTGGGTTTCTATATACCGTATATCCCATGCTAGTTTCAAGTAGTGTTGGTTTGTCACTTGCCTTTTATTGATTTCAATGATTTTCATTCATTGTGTATCCCCAAGCTAGGTTTTTTACAAGTCTTCCTTAGGTGGTTTACCTTTGGTTCTTATAAGTCTGCTATACTTCATTTTGCTTACTTTATATACTTATATTATTCAAGCATACTCAACAATTTTTGCATTTAGGTGCATAGTATTCTTTGAGGAATTTGAAAAGTGAAAAGAAAAGGATTGGAAACATTTTCATTTGAATTGCATATGGTATTTTTACTTTCAATTTTTAAATAAAATCTCAAAAATTACAAAAATAAATCTTAGTTTTCTCTTTCTTAGTTGCATTTTCATTAGTTCATATTGACAAAAATAAATAAAAAAGAAGCTTGTTTTAAGTAGTGATAATTTTCTTTGGAATTGATTCATACACCTGGTTTTTTTTACTTTGCTTATTGAGTCAATAATATCATAGTATTTCACTCCAATTGCCTTATAAGTAAGAACATCCCTTAAAATGAATGCTATAATTTAAAATTTATTAGTAATTTCTATTTTATAGAGTCATACATCTACTAGCTTAGGCTAGACTTGTGGGATAGGAAGTGTAAACTCCCCATAAGTACTTAAATTCAGACGTAGTGGGCCAATCGATAGGTAAATCCTTTCTTTATTTATAGTATCTAGGAATCTCCTCTCAAATGGGATTTAATCATGAGGCCACGTGGAGGCATTGGACTGAGGAGATAACCATCCAATTCCTTGTCAAAAGTTGACCAAGTTTTTTACGCATCTAGGGATTCTGTCCTAGACAGAGTTTTGGGCTTTGCTACCCAGCCCATGTGTACGAATCAGGATTACGACTGTCCCCCCAGACTATCGATATAGTTAAGGTAGCCTCTAGTCTCTTGGATATCTATGGTTTATACACATGTAAACCAGAAGGCTATTTCTAGTTCACCTTGGACAGGCTTGGAAGGTAACCCTTGTTGAAAGTGTAGGAGGGTGGTGGGTGATTTCTCCACTTGTGCCTAAGAAATTATTCGAGTACACCAATAAACTATCTCTCAGCTTTCTTTGGGAAAGAATATCTTACGCCCTTGTGATTGTTGAGACTTTTAGGAAGTTTTTTGTAGTGATTGCTCTGTGGTTTGCCTGTGTTTTATCCGATTTTAGGGTGTGAAGTGTCAATTTTACAATCATGGAAGACCAATCTATCAGAAGTTCATGAAGGTTGCAAAACCTTCCTCCTCTTATCACATTAGAACCTCCACCTCCCCCTCAAAGGCAGAGATTGGACACAAACGGTTCTTTTGAACCGTTAGGAGTTAGTGAAGTTCCAGGTGAACTAGAACTTAGGGAAAATTGTTTTAATTTAAACACAATTGAGATAGAAGACTTGTAGGCTAATGAGTTTGCAAGGAATTTTAATTCACCTCTAACTGACTTAATCGATCCTATGATCATTCAGGTTCATCATTTTGATCCACCCATAATTGGTGTCCCTGTGGGTAGAATAATGTCTACTGTAGGAGAAAGTTCTTTTACTTCCACCTCATCCGCTCCAGCTGAAGGGGTACTACCTCCCCAGGTAGGTTCCCCTAGAACAAGTATACCTACTACATCGTTAACTCCAGCTAGCCAAGTGGTTCAACCACCGGCTCCCACAAGTCTAGCAGGTGCTTCTAGTGGTATGGTCACTGGGATTCCTAGTGTACCTTTAATTCCTACTTCCTTCGTACACACTACCCATAGTGGTCCTATAGGATCCTTGAATTTTGTCCAAGGATTTCCTTGGAAAGGGGGGCACATTCCCCCATCCACTCCATATGTAGGCCCAACACCCTCATATGTAGGGGTGCAGTTTGGAAACACTAATCCTTATGGTCAAGGTTTTCAAACTCTAGTTTCAGCTCTGTTTAAGAGCTATCCCTTTTCTCTTTTAAGCGGAGGGATACCTGCTTCTGTATTTCAAACCCAAACCTTGACTGGGGTAGCCAGAGCCTCTTATACTACACCTCACATCAATAATACATTGGCTTATGGATGGAATCCTTTCCAAAGAAACCCATCCACTTCACGACCGGCAACAAGGGGCAACCCCACCTTCACATATGGGAATATGGGGGAAAGTCCCTCTAATCCCCAAACTGGTACTTTTAGTGCTTCGATTATACCCAAGCTTCTATTCCTGGCAACATTAAACTTTCCATATTTGTTGAAACTGATGAATGACCCGGTGAGACATGATCCCTCCTGGCCACCTGTCCTACCAAGTTTCCCTCGAATATCCCAAAATTCGATCGCAAAGTTGGTGATGATCCTGGAGCTCATGCCACCACTTTCCATTTATGGTTCTCTTCCAACTCACTGAATGAGGATTCAGTTTGGTTGAGGCTGTTCCAAAGAAATTTGACAAGTACTGTAGAAAAATAGTACATTGAGTTTCCTTCTGCTGCGTTTAGCAGTTTTTGGGACTTGGCTGATGAATTCCTTAGTCACTTCCATCTTCCTGTCTATTATGATTTCAAGACAGACTTGTTATCTACCTTCTAGCAGAACAAGGCCACTCATATTTTAGATCACATCCAAGAGTAGAGAAGACTGAAGAGCCTCATTAAATCCACTATACCTCTTGAGTTCTTATTAGAATGGTTCCTTAAATCCCTGTTTCCTTATATATCTAAGGATGTATCTACTTCAGGAGTGAAGAATGAGGAAGAAGCTATCATCAGGGCCCAACAACTAGATTGGATATATTCTCAGTATGGGATCTTATATGAGATTTTCCTTGAGGCACCATGGCCAATGCACGATGTAGAGAAACCTAATCTCAGACCCCATGCCAATGGTGTGGTTGGTTCCGTGAATTCTCCCACTATAGAATATTTGGCCAAACAACTCCATCAGCTGTCCATCAAACATTCTATGGCGAAGAAAGAAAAGGATTCCCCCTCACCCAAAAATGCAAATGTTTTTGCACAAACCTCTCAGAAGGGAAATTAGCAGCCCGGTGGGAAAAAGAAGAGAGGAAAAAAGGGTGAGGGAAACCAAAACAAGCAAAAACCTACAAACAATGCTGATGGGGGCAAGAAAGAAAAGAAGAAGGTGAAATTACCATGTAAGTTGTGCCATGAAGATCACCTGACCCATCTATGTCCCCTTATGGAACAAGCTCAAAAGCTATTAAAATCTCAACAAATGGCTGTCCTGAAGGATCCTTTTCCCCAAGGACAGAATTCTACTTCAGCTTCAAATTCCGTAGGGGGCACCCCAAATGCTCCTGACCCCAATTATATCAACATGGTTTGATCCAAGACTTTACTACAAACCAAGAACAAGAACTATGAAAAAGAGACCTCAGATAAGGGTAAGTTGATAGGTGAAACTTCTAACCCTCTCACGATTGGGAAACCTGCCGAAATTATGCCCAAGATACTGAAACGTGTCTTTAAGAAAACCTTGCATAATCCTAATGCTAGGGCTGCAGCAAACTACTCTATAGTTGAAGACTTAGCCAGAATCCTTGTGCAATGTCGGCTTTAGAGGTGTTACAGATTTCTCCCTCCCAGTAGGATGCACTCTTGATAGCCTTAGGAAGTATGGACTCATATAGTCTCATGGAAAAATTTAATCTGTCTGATGTCAAAATTCGCCTACCATATCATGTATCCTTATCGATAGATTTCATCCATGGTGGAAATAACATTGGAAGGGCATTTGTCGATGAAGGTGCTTCTACATGTGTTATGTCCTTGTCTTGTTGGAAATCTCTTGGATCCCCAGATTTGGTTCCATCAAACACCCTACTTACTGCTTTCGATCGAAGGTCATTCAGTACACAAGGTATCCTACCATATTTTGAAATTAAGTTGGCAGAAAAAGCAGTGTCTATTGAGGTAGAGGTGATTGATGCACCTTTGGATTATAACTTGCTCTTGGGAAGAAGTTGGACTTATGCCATGTATGCTATTACATCGGCCATCTTTTGGGTGGTAGTGTTTCCACATGAAGGGAAGTTGGTTACTACTTACCAACTCAGTGTTAATCGAAAAGGCCACATGGAAACTAATGGGTCCACCATACCATTGGTTGATCAGGTTAGACTTGCTTTAGAGAGATTAGGATATGGAATGTACGCATCATTGATGGGCACATTTGATCTTCCAACTCCGATTAATTATATAGGTTTTATTGGTGTGGGGAAGTCCATAGCTATGGTTGTTGATAGGAGTGATCCTTGGGTTCCCCCTTCCCACCATGAACTTGAAGTTCCCTTATTGGCAGTGGAGTTGGCTTATCAAGATATCATCCATACCACGGTTGATCCCATTCTGGTCCCTCTCAGAGTCTCAGAGGAATTGGAAGAAGTCTATTTGTCTGCTTGGGATTGGGAAAAGAACTCTTTGTATTCTAGATATTTCTTAGATATGGTTTTACCTTCAGAAGAAGCCATTCTGGAAGCTATGTGTGGACGAGATAAGATCTGTGAAGATCTTCACCATCGATCCTATTTTCTTCCAGAGTTAAGCAGAATAGAGAACCAGGATTTCCATATGAGACTAGCAGACGATGTTGATACACCTATTAATCCCTTACCAAGGGAAGGAATGTTTGCTGAGGGGAACATGGAAAATATTTCCGCTACTATCCCTATCAACATCTCTGTAAATCCAAACATTGTGAAAAATGTATGCATTGGTGCAAACTACTCTCCGGAGGAGATTGCGATCTATATGTCCTTATTTAAGGAATTCTGCAATGTTTTTTCCTGGTCATATGAGGAGATGCCAGGCATTGACCCATCAATAGTAGAGCACGAAATTTGAACATATCCTAACGCTAAACCTGTTCGGTAAAAGTTGAGACCTGTTAACCCACGTAAAGTAGCGACAGTGAAGGCTGAAGTGGAGAAACTGTTGAAAGCTGGTTTTATTTATCCCATAGCTTTGACAGAATGGGTATCCAAATTTGTTCCTATTGATAAAAACAAATGGACCATATGCGTTTGTACTGACTTTTGAGATTTAAACAAATCATGTCCTAAGGACAACTATCCTACGCCATTTATAGATCAAATTATTGATGCTTGCGCAGGAAGTGAAGTTTTTTTCTTTTATGGATGGTTTCTCCAGATATAATCAAATTCAAATTAAACTAAAAGACCAACATAAAACAACTTTTATTTGTCCTTGGGGTACCTTCACGTACAAGAAAATGCCCTTTGGATTGAAAAATGCTGGGGCAACCTTTCAACGGGCAATGAATTTTTCCTTTCACGATATTAAAGCCATTGTTGAACCCTACCTTGATGATCTCCCAGCACATTATCGTAAGAGGTTCGATCACACAGATCACTTGCGTTTGATTTTTGAACGATGCAGATACTATAAAATTTGCTTGAATCCCTACAAGTGCATTTTTTGTGTCGAGTCAAGGAGACTGCTCAGATTCATTGTGTCTAACAAAGGCATTTAGGTGGATCCTTTGAAAGTTGAGGCCATTGTAAATCTGCCTCCTCCTCATTCTATCAGGAAACTTCAGAGCCTACAAGGGAATTCCAATTTACTTCGAAATTTTATTGTAAATTATGCCAAGATTACTAAAGCTTTCATGCGCCTATTAAAACAGAACACCCCATTTGTATGGGATGAAATTGCACAACTCGCATTTGAGGCATTAACAAAAGCTTTATTGTCAGCACCATTATTGCATCTGCCAGATTACTCTAGGGATTTTATATTGTATCTGACCGCATCTGAGTCGACCATAGAGGTAGTCCTAGTCCAGGAGGACAATAAGCTCCAAGAGCATGTCATCTACTATCTCATTCATTCTTTAGCTGGAACTAAACTTAGGTATTCCCACATCGAGAAGTTGGCCTTAGCAGCTATATATGATGTTCATAGGTTACATCACTACATCTTACTGAGGACCACGAGGGTAGTAACAGATGTTAATCCTTTTCAATATGTTTTGTCTCGATAGATAGTTGGCGGCAAACTCAATAAATGGATAGTCATTCTCCAAGAGTTTGACTTGTATTTTCAATCTGCCAAATCCAAAAAATCCTTAGTTTTTACAGAGCTCATTGCAGAATTTCGAGTAGAGGAAGATGTAGCCATTGAAGAAGACTCATTCCCAGATGAGCATATCTTTTTGATTTCCACCTCTGACCCCTGGTACGGAGATATAATTATCGATCTCCAGACTTTGAAGTACCCTGTAGCCTTCTCGCGGGAAGAACAATGTAAAATTCACCTACATGCCAAGAACTACCTCATTATAGGAGATACTTTATATTGCAAGGGGATAGATTCCATTTTGCGTCGATGTCTTACCCATGAGGAAGTGGAGATTGTCCTAACTGATGCTCATAGTGGAGCATGTGGGGGTCATTTATCTAGGTTAGCAATGGCCCAGAAGATATTATGTGTTGATTATTTCTGGCCCATGATCTTTAAAGATTGTGTGGAATCCATGAAGTGTTGTCATCCTTGTTAGCTTTACACCAGAAATATGCGCTTGCATCCCACTCTATTATTTCCTGTCATCTCAATGGGCCCCTTCATGAATTGGGCGATAGATTACGTGATGTGCAACCCAGTCTTGGTTGGGGGGCACAAATATATCATTGTCACTGTAGATTATTTTACGAAATGGGAAGAGGCAGTGCCCACCTTTAAAGATGATGGGGAAACTACAACTTTCTTTGTTTTCAACCAAATTAACGCACGATTCGGTATCCCTAAAGTGATTGTCACTAACCATGGCAGTCGTTTCCAAAATAGCATGATGATTGAATTGACCACTATGCTAGGATTTAGACAAGAGAATTCTTCTTCGTTCTATCCTCAAGCAAACGATCAAGTCAAGGATATTACTAAAACTTTGAAAACTATTCTCAAACGTACTATTAATGCATCCTGTTCCAACTAGCACGTCATGCTTTATCCTGCACTTTGGGCATATTGGGCCAATGTGAAAACTACTATAGGGTTTTCTCCTTTCCAACTCGTTCATGGAGTGGAAGTAGTGACCCTAGTCGAATGTGAAATCATGTATTTAAGAATTTATATTCATGTGTTAGCTGATACAACTGAGCTAGAAGAACATCTATTACATTTAGAACATCTAGATGAGCAGCATAGATATGCGCTAATAGCAAATGAAGCTCATAAAAATAGGGTAAAAAGCCAATACGATAAGTCGGTCAAGCCTCGGATTGTCTATGAAGGGGAGCTTGTTTTTCTCTGGGATTAAGACAAAGAACCCCTACGGGCAGGAAAGTTTAGGTCTATGTGGTTGGGACCTTATGTCGTTTCAAAGGTGTTAAACAAAGGCACATATGAATTTATTGATTTCGAAGGGAAGAAGCTAATTGAGCCTAGAAATGGGCTCTACCTAAAAAAGTACTATGCTTAGGCTTAGCACTTTTTCCTGTATTTTATTATCTGTATTTTTATGTACAATAGTTCATTGGTTTGTGTTTTTATACCATCTGATGGTTGTTACAGATGTCTTCTGAGTGGTTTGTAGGTTTCACTGATAGCGCCAGTCGCCATACTTGTAATTTGGCTTCATCTGCATGGGTCATTTATTCGCCCTCGGGACAGTTAGTTGCCTCAAGAGGGGATTGCTTAGGTCTTGCCACCAATAATGTCACTGAATACATGGCTGTCATTGAGTTTTTATGGGATGCTTTGTCACGTGGTATCACTCAACTGGAAGTCCGACTGGACTCTCAGCTAGTGGTTTCCCAGCTCAATCGGGCTTATCAGGTGTGGAACCCTATTCTATTATGTCAGTTTATGCAAGTTAGGCTATTGGAAAGAAATTTTGAGTTTATTATATTCAAACATATTCCAAGAAATCAAAATTCATTAACTGATGCATATGCTAATTATATATTGGATTGGCATTTAACACATTTTGCATAAAAAATATACAGCAGACACAGGAAAAACATTTGTAAATAAATCGGCAAAATATATATATGTGTGTGTGAATATGTGTCCATATAGACAGGTCAAGTTTTTTATCCTTAGATCCAGTCATAAATGTATAATATACAAAAAATATACAAAACATGGATCAAAGTCTATAAAATGCTCCTAGGTCTAAGCTTGACCACCCTAGTCACTTGGACCACCCTAGTCCCCTCGATCACCCTACGCTCGGGCGTCTTCATCCTCCTTGGCTTCAACAGCCTCAACAACATCTATAGATACAAGTACTGCTCTAGCTACCTGCCTCAGAAGGCGTATCCAGACAGGTGGTATACCAACCACTAGCTCCTGCATGATGGCAGGGATGTGATCAATCCGTAAAGTAGGTACTTTCTTAGTAATCCTGGCCAGCTTCCCCTCAAGAACCCTAATCAAACCCTTGTCCTCTCCCAAAACAGGACAGACATACATGTGTGGATTCCCAGCAGGGCGGACTGGTCCAATATCTGCATTTTGACATTTTAACAGGATTAGAACTCTTATACATATGTATGTATCTTTATAATTAAAATTCATAAAAAATTTAAAATTTTGAAAATAAAAATACCTGAGTCTCCCCATGCTCCTCCAGGAGGGAGGACAAGGTTAGTATCACCTCGGAAATCTAACCCAGTATATGGAAACTGCTCCAAGGCTGGAAACTATCGCTCCCACCAAAATTAGAAGTTGTCCTCATAGACACTCTAGATTGATCCACTACCTCCCTAGCGAAGGAATATATCTCCCCACCTACTCAGCCTAGGATGACGAGGAGAATGAACTGGTAATGCAACTGTAGGACTCAAACATGGCACTCTCTCAAAGAAAAAGTCTACTAACATGCTGGAATAATCAAAATTCTTTCGCCTACCTCTTTTGCAGTCAGAGAGTTGTTTCCTCATTATCGAGATCACTCCCAGACACCAGTCATATAGGGCTCCCTGCATACAATCTACTGCTAGTCTCATTTGGTTCTAAGTTGCAAGGTGAAGTGATGATGACCCTGCAACCCTCACTATAGTTCTCACCCATACCTGTAAAGGAAAGTTGTGAATGTGAACAATAGGGATACAACTAACCCTCTTTTGAGTGTCTGCCTCGCAGTATATGTCTATATAGTTCTGTACAGTTAGAAGGTCACCACCTCTACCGGTACCTTCCAAGTTCACCGGAGCTCCCCGTCGTTATAAACCAGAAAGGAAATAGAAATATTCCAATGTAACCTCTAGAAACTCACCTTGAAGGTCAAACATGCCTAGATCATGATCCCAATAATTTATCAAGAACTCTAAAAGGTGGACATTCAACCGCATAGGTGAGGCACAGAAAAATTTCAATAACCCACTTTGACATAAAACATTCACCATGGGGGCATCTTGTAGAGATTCTTGGTCCATGTCTTCATGTTCCCTCTCCCTCCACTCAAGCACCATCTTTCAATCCAATAACCAAGTAATTTCAAGCAATTAGATTCATATAAAAATTTGAAATTTTGACCCTAGATATTATTTTTCTACCTCACGCAGTGTACGCGATTGTCCTTTGGGTAAGTCACGTACTGTATGCGACTTTCCTTCAGGAAACCCATGTAAACAACACGTGTACATGACCATTAACATACCATACCCGTGTACACAGCGTTCATGCTTTCAGGACGCTTGAAAACATAATATTTGGGCTCAAATTTGAAAATTGTTTAGATCAAATGAAAGATCATGGAGTGTAGTTTTACCTGACACTTTCAGTTTCGAGAATCTTCCACCAAATCGTCCACACTGAGCAATCAAAGGTAGAGGTAAAACTTGTCTTTTTATGGATAAAAATCAAATGGTGATTTTTTTATTAATATTTTGAACTATTTATAGAAAAATTATTTTCAAAGTGGGTTTTTTCCCTATAGTTCATATTTTTAAACTAATGCCATATCTTTTTCTTCCATGTGACAGGTTTATGATCATTTTGAGTTTTTTCACTCATATAAGATGGTTTTTTGGTCATTTCACATGCATTTTTCATTTATACCTAATCCATCTTAATCCTAGCATTAACACTTCGACCACGGACTATGGTATCTTTAACCATTAGTTCCTTGTTTATACCATTGTTCTTCTGTGGATAGGACGGACTTTCCTCCCATGAGTATCTTCATTTAGAACCTACTTATTTTCTTTCAATACTCATGCTACAGCTGTCATAGGTTCAAGGGAGCCTTCTTAGCTTTTTTTCACACCAAATTGAGCCTCATTTTGGTCTCTTTTTACAAGCTATCCCTTTATAGGAATCCCCGCCCTTATGGAGTTTCTTTAGGCCCAGCTCTAACTCCTCAAAACAGACTTGACTACCGAGTAAACTTTTCCATTTGAGATTGTTAAGAATATGTGAATGGTCATCCACATTGGTGGTAGGTTATCTCTTTCTCGGACCATGTGGAATAATACAAGAAAGGATCACTCTCTTTTCTACGGAATTGAGAAGAGTATTCTCAGGTACAGGTTTATCACTTTTCCGAACCTGAGGGACTAAATTTATAGAAAAAGGAACACTCGATATGAGCTAGTTTTCTCCTTTTCATTCTTTGGACCTAAACATGAAAAAGATTCTGAGTGTACTTTATGTCTTTGTCATGCTCGTTAAACACCAAGAACAAAGCATTGAGTTTACTGTTGTAAGCCCCATTTCTTGTACTCAAATATATCTTTCCGAGTGATCTTTCTTTCCTTCACACTCATAAAACTCAAGCTATATGCTGCTCTCGAAGGAGCATTGGGTAGGTGGTAATTTAACCTTTTTTGGACCTCCCTCACTAAGTACAAAAAAGGTTCACCTTTTCTTCTACGAAAGTTAAGAGAGTTCTTCTGTGGTATGTTTTATACTTTTTCAGCCTCAGGAGACTAAATTGGATGAAAAAGGACCCCCTTGGATTCTTCTTTGGATTTTCAACCTCTCTAAACATGAAAACACCAAGTGAGCACGTACTAGTTTGGGCTCATAAAATCCACGAATCAGTGACACTATCAAGCATTATTTGTTGAAATATTGTAACTTCGAAGAATATTCTTTATGTATCTTTTGTGGTCCCCGATTGTCCAACCAAGAGAACCACTTGTATTACATTGTACCCCGATGCTCCTAATCGGAAGAACTAATAAGAGTCATGAGGTAGTCCCCTCTAATTGTAAAGATGGGTCATCAGCA